>PIJE02000041.1:252500-362500 GCA_002895965.2 Coryphaenoides rupestris | reverse complement strand
GGCTCAGGAACAGCTCTCTGTGCACACAGGTATCATATCAATGTGGCTCAATCATCTCTTGGTAAGAGGTAGTCGTCATCTATATATATGTGTGTGTGTGCGTGTGTGTGTGCAAGAGAGAGCAGGAGAGAGCAAGAGAGAGCGAGAGACAACAGTCTCTAAAGACACAGTACACAGTGGCAGATCTGACCACCGTGAAGCTGGGGAAGACATTAACACAACATACAGACTCAGTGACCGCAGCCCAGCCTTACAGACCGGCCGATCCAGGCAGGCCTACCTGCCTACTGGAGAGGACAGGCTGTGTCAACTCTGCCCACATAACCAGCTGGAGACAGAGCAGCCCCTCCTGCTACACTGTAGCATGACATACATGAACACATAAGACCCAAGAAATGCATAAATGCACAGAATTCCATGCATTCACCAACTGTGCATCTTCTCTAAGTACGCTCAGTGGCTGAGAAGCAGCTGAGTTTGTCAACGCATGTCCCAGCTTAAGAGAGAACCAGCAGATGAACACATTAAGTGAGTTAGTCCCTCATAATCTGACTTCCCTCTTCTTCTCTACGTCACATCTGTTTGTTCCTTTTTCTTTTTATTCTTTTTTTTAAACATAGTTTTACTGCTATATGGAATCTGTTTTCTTGTTCTTGGGTAAACAATACTTGAATTACTTTTTTAATGTGTATAAGATGACTTGTCTTTTCATGCCAATAAAGTGTGCGTGTGTGTGTGCGTGTGTGTGTGTGTGTGCATGTGTGTGAGAGAGCACAATCGAAAGAGAAAAAAAGAAAGAGGGTGTACTGTATGTATGTAAGTGAAGATAGGGAGGGGGTGCAATAAAGAGAGAGAGAGAGAGAGCGAGAGAGAGAGAGGCTGGGTTTAGTCCATCCCCCAGCCTCTCCAGCATCAGATCTCCCTTCACTGTGTGTGTGTGTCAGTGAGAGTGTTCGCGGGACCTCTCCTCACACAAGACCTAAAGAAGACAGCACAGCCACATTGAAAGGTAGCCTCCTATTTCCTCTTTTGTAGCATTTTATGTTTTATGTTTTCATGTTAAAACTTTGTATATTTTCTTTTCTACTTTTCAAGAAGATATCAGATAATGTTATGTTTTACGTTAGATTGTGTTAGTTCCATTTTGACAAATAATACATTTGGAAAGATCTATTTCAAATAGCTTGACAGTTCATTTATATTCAGGACACAGTGGTATTAGTTACCTTTCTATGCACTTGAACTCCATAATGTTAGTGCCCAAGCCCTATATATTCCATTGTATATAAAAAAAATATTATACTTATTCTGGACCATTTCATATAGCATAAAATGAAATCAAAACAGCAAAATGTATGAAGCAAAGTTTCATTTAATCAAGGATGTACAGTTTTGTTGTTGGTTCTTAATATTAATCAGGTTATAACTTATAACTTATAAGTTATACTAATAACTAATAACTAAGCCAACTTTTATCCCAAGTGTAGATATCTGAATTATTTCAATATGGAAACTCTTAACTCTTCATTAAGGATCGTTTCAGGTTTACTTCCTAAATGCTTGAAACAGATTGAGTTACTTAAAAGGTCCCCAGACCGTCTGCTAAATACTAACATATGACTTGGGCAGCCAGAAACAGAAATTCCTTTGGTCCACAAGACTTAAAAGAATGTGGCCTTAATCGCACGTAATGGTTTTTGAAACGACACAAAAGGTTCAGGTATTTCTGTCGCCTGGCTTCGGTGGTTCCCCATCTACGATGAAGATGATGTGTGTCTGTAGAGCTCAACTTGAGCCCATTTACTTAGGCTTGAGCCTGGTTTTGAGATCATGCATGAATGAGACACTTACGTTAACATACGTCCCCTTGAATTTGCAAGAGGCATAAAGGGAATACATTTGCGCCGAATCAAACACACGTTATATCCGTGGTTGTCCCGAAATAACGTGAAGTGATTGACCCCCACGTTTTTGGACACAACATGATGAGCTATTGGTGTGTGTAGGGACAAATTAGTAATTGTTTTTCAGCATTCGGCTCTACTAAGACATCCAGCAGTGAGCAATCTGTTTCCCATCATGTTAAAGGTTATGAGTTGAGTTAAATTTAGTATCTGGCAAAAATATACCAACTATACATGTTTGGAAAGTATTAATTCCGGAATGCAGTTGGGTCTATTCATACACATGTGTGGGTATGTGTGCTTGTTTGTGTTTGCATCTACCCATAACTACATACAGGGAAGACGAGAGTCATCCTCAGCCTTTTTCTTCTATAGGCCAGCCTGCACATCAGTACTGAGGCTTTGTCATATAAGCAAGAGCCACAGTCCTTTGGTTTTATTCTGCTATCACCATATACCAAGTTCTATTGATGTGTAGTCATGTGTCTCTCTCTCACACACACACACACACACACACACACACGTCATCACAACTAACAAATTACTGCTTACCTTATCAGTAACCGTTAATCAATGCATCAGCAGCGTACATTCCCCTATCACTGTATAAATTCACCAATCAGGAGTTCTCTACCCACGCTGTCTGTACCTAACCATTATCTTCTCTTTACTGTCATCAGCTTTAACCAGGGCCCAGAACCCTATCAACCTCATGCAAACGGAGCTCAAGAGCACCCTCTCCTGGAGGAAATCGGGACAAACAAGGGACACTAGCAACGGCCTGGATTACTTTGCTGCATGTAATTCCTCCTTGCTGCAAAACTGCACAGCCATCAAAGCCGTGACAATGAATAAGGAATATACAGCCACAACGTGTTAACAAAACAGCCCCAACGCCAGCGCTATGGAGACATCACCTTCAGCGGATGCGCTGTGGGCTTCTGGCAACGCGTCCACTCCAGACGTCTCGACAACTCCAGCCTCGGCCGGCTGCCTGCACTTCTTCCTGGAGTACCAGGACAATGCAGTCCTTGTGGCGCATTACAACTACACGGGCAAGCTGCAGAGAGACCGCTATCGTGAGGGACTCAAGCCGGAGGGCATCGCCTTCCTGGTGGTGTGTCTCCTCATCGTCCTGGAGAACGCTGTGGTTCTTCTGGCGATTTGGAGGAACAAGAAGTTCCACGTGCCCATGTATTACCTCCTGGGGAACCTGACGCTCTCCGACCTCCTGGCCGGGATCACCTACATGGCCAACATCATCATGTCTGGACCCAACACGCTGAGGCTGACACCGTTGCTGTGGTTCCTCAGGGAGGGGGGTGTCTTCCTCACGCTGGCGGCCTCCGTCGTTAGCCTGCTGGCCATCGCCATCGAGCGACACGTGACCATGGTGACGATGCGGCCTTACCACGGCGCCAAGAAGGGGCGGATGTGGGGCCTGATCGTCGCCAGTTGGGCCCTGGCCGTGTTCCTCGGGGTGCTGCCGATTCTGGGGTGGAACTGCATGCACCAGCTGGACCAGTGCTCCACGGTGCTCCCCCTGTATGCCAGGAGCTACATCCTCTTCTGCGTGTCTGTGTTCATGGCCGTGCTGCTGGCCATCGTGGTGCTCTATGTGCGGGTCTTCCACATTGTGAGGACTAATACCAAACGTCAGGGCCTGGGCCTGTCCAGCAGCCTGCGAAAGGGCCTGGCCAGGAAGTCCCAGAAGTACATAGCCCTTCTGAAGACCGTCACCATCGTCTTGGGCGTGTTCATCGCCTGCTGGCTTCCGCTCTTCCTCCTCCTCCTGCTGGACTTCTTCTGTCCCACGCGCAGCTGTAAACTGCTCTTCAAGGCCGACTACTTCCTGGGCGTAGCGATGGTCAACTCCCTGCTCAACCCCATCATCTATACGCTCACCAGCAAAGACATGAGGCGGGCCATCCTCAGGCTGCTGTGCCGGCCGTGTCTGATGACCAGGGACGGCCAGGTGAAGAAGATCGGCATACCCTTCCTGGAGTGCAGTTTCAGTAAGACGGAGGTGGCCACGCAGAAGCTCGAGGCGGGAGCGGAGACCACCGTCTCCTCTGGGAACAACGTCACAAGCCCCTCACCCATCAAAGCACTCTACCCCAGACTATTCAAGTCCTGAGGATGTCAATCAGACACGTTGCAGAATTAATGTGCGCATGTGTGTGTGTGTGTGTGAGAGTGTGTCTCAAGGATGTCTCTAAATTGTAGCGTAGACTCCAATAAGATAGACGGTGTGTGCGGTGTGAAGAGAGTTGGGTTTTTACCTCAACACCTCGCCCAAAGATGCCACGGAGCCATGCCTTGCCTTGACAGTGCAGAACCCACGCAAAGAGCTCTGTCACGTGAATGGAATGCAGACTGTGAGTGTGAGTAAGCCTCCTATGTGTAGCTGTAGGTCTAGCCTATGACAGATTTTATTTTGCACTGATGAAATGTTGGACTGAACTATAATTGTGGCACCACACTCCGAAAACTCTGAACTCAAAGGAACAGTGAGCGGTTGTGGCTGAAGATAACGTAAATGAAACACGCCACGCCAAGTTCACCGCATCGATCGAGTGAATGTGTATGCATTGCCCCGTTTTGTTACGCATGCCAAAGCAATGTGCTCAGGAGACAACATGGACGCATTGATGGCATAATCTACATAGGGACTATTGGTTTTTGCTGGCTCAAAGGACCAAGATGTCAAACTGTTTGTGAGAATAAACTATATTATACCACTACATTGTGTATCGAAACACAGATGGGAATGTAAAAACAAAAAATCACAAGAAACACAGCAAGAGAGAGGGACAAGAGAGAAAGTGTCATAACAAAGGACAGAAAGAGAGCGATTGTACACCGCAATGGTGTGTAGAAGTGAAGGTGTGTCAATGAAAGTGTAGTTTTGCATTTTGCATATTACAAATGATTACCTGGGAAGTGGAGAGCATCATGGCCCACTCTACCACCCACTCACCCGCAAAACCAACAACATAAATGTCAACTGTTCAACTTTTACTGTCTTTAAGCAAATGTGGAGATATAACAGACCAATCATCACACAGCAAGGACATGCCAGCCCATGACACAGGCAAATTAGATTACAGCCGAAAACACATGGGTAAAATTATTTCAGAAAACAAGGAAAACTATTTTAGCGTGGTTTCAAACACTCTCGTCATACTCATTACAATAAAATGGGGTCTCCATCTAACATTTGTAAGGAATTGAATTTGAAATTCTTCATCTACAAATTGAATATCTATATAATAAAATGTCCTACATTTCAAACGAATGTGCCTTTGTACAGTATAATTATGAAATGGTTTGATGTTTTCAACTGTATTTAACATTGTATTTTTGTACCTTAAGAGAATGTGTGTAGCATTATATCCATTTGTATCACATTTGAGTTCAACAATGCAATAAACAGTCCTTGTTTAAACTATCCCTCACTTTCATTTGACCCTATGTGAGAGTGCATGTCAATCAAAGCTATGTCTATGTTGTGTCCAAAAAGTCTATGTGTGTGTGTGTGTGTGTGTGTGTGTGCGTGCGCATGCGTGTGCGCATACGTGGGTTTGAGTGTGTGAGTGGGTGGGTGTGTGTGTGTGGGTGTGTGTGTGTGTGTGTGTGTGTGTGTGTGTGTATGTGCGTGCATGTATGCATGAGTGCGAACGTGTGCATGTACTTTCGATTATATCAGCAATGAACGGTGAGTTAAAAAGCAGCCACTAAATCTCTACCACAGGAAGTCTACCCCCCTTGTCTACCATCTGGTAATGCTATTGGCCTAGATATTGTAGCTAGTTTCCTCTAGGAGATTGACGTGTCCTAATCACTCCTTGCACCGCCGCCTCGATGTGCTGATAACTTGAATAATTATCCTTCCTGTTGGTCCCTCCCCCCTACATACATACGCACCACAGTAAAAAATAAAACACGTCTACACGTGTCTGAAATGGGAAATGAGTCCTGCAAAATGCAGCTTCAACAGCCGGTCTCCTGCAGCAGTAAGCAGTATACAGAGAGGAGGATCGAGGAGAAAGGTCAAGGTTCAAGGTCACTCCAGCTGAATGCACGTCTATGGGATTCCCTGTGGCCCCCTAAGTCTTTCAGACAGAGGCCCTGTTTAGCCCCGGGGCCGTTAGAGTACAGCTAAAGACCACATCTCTTCTTCCATTACGGGCCTAAAAACTACGTTTAAACAAGAAATTGCTGAGAGAAGTATTTTCTAACTAAATCGACCCTGACCTGGACTTGTGGAGTGAATTATGGGACTATGTTACGGAACATAAAGAAAAGAACAAGAAAAAAACAAACTGCCTGTCATGCAGCCAATAGGTACATAATGTGCCAATCATTTTTTGGCACAAAGTAATCTACAGGGGAACTGTGTAATATATTGATGGAGTGTGTGTGTGTGTGTGTGTGTGTGTGGTTGATGGCTGCTTTAATGAGCCTCCCCTGGCCCAAGTCAGGCTGATTAGACTCTAGGACTGGGTGGGGCTGCACACCTGTGGTTCATCAGGTGATAAAGGCACTCAAGATGAATCAACCATCACCACACACACTCAGGGAGACAGCGCCAACATGTCAGTGTTTTGCCAAATGCTCTGCCTGTGACACCAACATGCCAATAAACAGGCTTACAACATCTACCTGTGCGCTGCATGTCAGGGGAGCCCAGCAAAGTCACTTTTGATAACTTTGACTTTGACTTTGACTTTTGTGGCAGGGGAAGTTGCCACAATATTGTTATTAACACTTATTACGTATTCGTATGTATTTAATATGTGTACTATCTTGAAACATAGATACCTTTTTCAGTGCGCTACATAGCGGACCATCCACCGTCAGATGGACTGGTTGGTACGTAGCTTTGCAGTGGGTCTGCGTTATGTAGGCCGAGAAGCCCGAGTCTGGATGGACGTCGACGACGGGAGGGGTTTTCGAAAAGAACAGCAAGATGGCGCCACCTTGTGGTGTTCACCTGCATTCGTCGCTCCCTGTCTGGACGCTCGATATTGACTGTAATGTGTTGCCCGATGATGGCGTGTATGTATGAAAGCAGCTAGCTCTGTCAAGTCTGTCGAGCGATGTTGTGAAGTCGAGTCAGTAGCAGACGTGTTTTTCCCTGACCGTCCACCAAGAGACCTCAAAACAGGCTCAACTATCGCCTGTAGTAGAGTTACCTCGGACCCAGAAGTTCGACAATGCTTATAACATCGAACCAGACTTTCGAAAGTCTGATTTGTGAGACTAGTAGACTAGTTGAAATACATAATGTTAACTTAGCTCCATGTTTAGTATTTTCGCCATTATTAGAGTTCGTATTACACGTTTTTATGACTCGAGTATCACCATGATATGTGTAATATATCCTTATATACTTACATGACGAAACTACGATTATAATAGCATTTGTATTTGTTCGAGTTTTTTTTATATTCGAGGTTTGTACGCGTCCTTGCCAGCAAGGCGTTGAGACGTTTGTGGCCACTGTCATATTTCCTCGGTCGGTTTTTCCAAGAACTTGCTTTTTATTTTCCTATAGACTAACGCACCTTTCACAATAAAAGCTCCACCCCCGCCGCGCGACGCCGCCAAGGCCCTTTCCAGAGAGAGGCGAGTTGTGGTGGCGGACTCTTATTGTGACAGCGAGGGGAGGCTCCCGCAATGCTTAGTCACGGTGAGTTATAGCTTTTCCCAGCTCTGGTGGCGCACGGCTCGGCGGACGGCGATGGTGGATCTCGATGACGTGAGTTTGTTTTTGTCCATTTTACTCATAGTTGGCGTCTTAAATACACGCTCGTCGGTGGGATGGGAAATCTATTTAGCGCGCGTCCGGCCCCGTTTTCTGTAACTGCGTGCGCATGTTGTCGCGACTCTGGGCTTTTTGTGGTATTGTGTGATATCAGCCGTTTTTCGCTGCCACTTATATTTCCGAAAAAATACTTCAGATTTGTATTCCTCTCATCGCTATGTGTCAAAAAATCACGGGTCTGTTGTGCTTTCTATGACACTTTTGTTGAGTCTCCCCGTAGCGCATTTTGGGGCGGTTTATTATCCCCCCCCCCACCAAACAAAAAGCTGGCGTGTTTTGATTCGAGGTTTTTTTTTTTTAATCCATCCTCCTTTTTGTATGAGAGCCAAACATCCACACATGGGAGAAACTGGCCACAAGAAAAGCGTGTGTGTGTGTGTGTCCATGGCTCTAGCCTCGCTTTCCTGGTCACTTGTTGTGGGTCACGTCTTCGTACATCGAGTCCCATAAATCGCTCTGTTCGGAGGCTGTGCTTTGGGTAAGTTCGCGATGAGTCACCCGATGAAGGCGCTTCGCCAATTTATTGTAAACGTGTCCAAAGTGGTCGAGTGTTCTGGCTTCGTCGCTCTTCTCGCTGTCTCTGTCATTCTCATTCCCCGGGTGTACCGGTCTAGTGCTTCACGATCCCTCTTGTAGTGCAGATTTATTTTTAACAGATCCACTGGCTCTTTCGCATTGTCTGAATGCGTGCAAGTTTTCGCCCGGTTGGATCCGGCTCTACTATTGTGCAATTTGCGCCCAGCGGAGCTCATTGGCGTCTGACAGCTGTTTCCAGCGCGCGTGCACGATGTGTTGCAGCAATAGCGATCGAACACGTTTGGCGGGAACGCGTCAGACTGCATATTATAAATCAAACGCCGTACAGCTGCCCGTACAGAGCCCGTAGGCCTACACTTCAGCGACATGCTCCGTTCAACTATTTCACACAGACACTAAAAAAAAAAAAATGTCGCCCAAAATAGAAATGTCTCTACTCTTACTACTCTTACGCCGCTGTGGGTTATGCAGTGAATGTATATCTGGGTTTAACGTGAGAGAATACCTTCTGTTGCCCGTCACTAGCACCGTGTCTTAAGTGTCATCTAGAAACCCAAATCTTTTCTAGTTTCAGATGATTCAAACCTTCGGATGTTCAGCACACGGTGACCTATTTTAGGCATCGACTGTACGTTAGGCCAACGTGGGGCCCATAATCTATAATGTTTGCCGTCTGCACCCTTAGGTGCTGTGTTATATAACTCAACATCTGCAGCACAATTGTTGCTGAGTAACTGTGACTGGCTCCGTGCAAGAAACTCTAGACACACACCAGACCAGTCAAATGTCCCTCATTGTTTTTGGGAGACTTAAACTGCCTCTGTTTACACAGAGAGATGAGGTGTGTGTGTGTGTGTGTGTGTGTGTGTGTGTGTGTGTGTGTGTGTGTGTGTGTGTGTGTGTGTGTGTGTGTGTGTGTGTGTGTGTGTGTGTGTGTGTGTGTGTGTGTGTGTGTTGCATCGAAGTTCCTCAGCTGAAAAGCTCACACCGCCCTGCCTGCCAGTGCTACATTTGTGACATAGTTGTGCAGGAGTGCAGAAATGTTTTTCCAGCTCGGCAGGATGACATGCACCCATGACGAGGCTCGATCCGGGGACGGGCCTGGAAGGAATACGAAAAACAATGTCGCCAATTTGTAACACAACATGGGGGGGGCTAATTATTAAACCACGCTTCGTAGAATAAACACGGGTCGCACTATTGTTACACTATTGACCTGTCACAGCCACTTGAGATAAGATCTGGTGTTCCAAACTTTGGTACCTTGGAGAAGTTCACAGTCACACCATGCATTGGAGTGTGCGTGTGCTATTGTGCTATTGGGACCAATTGTTCTTATCTGTTCACTCACGCTGGAACAAAAAAAAACAAAAAAACAACCATTGTCGTCATTACTCGGGACCGGGAGGGTTGGGTTAGGTGGATGAACACAGACGCAAGTTCATCGTGACCAGCAGAAAACCCCGTGTGAGTGTGTGTGTGCTGTGTCGTGAAGAGGTCGTTGGGCCGGTCTAGCACTGACTCACTTCATCAAGTGTTTATAAGGAGACGTTGCTGCTTCTGAGGCTCTTGGAGTGGAATCACTTCGAACTCCTTGGTGCATAGCATTGGTCGCCTTTATATGTAAAAGTTAATTAATATTTGTATATACCTAGTGCCTCTTATGTAGCTTTTACTACAAGAATTACTGCCTCATGTATTTTATTATTATTATTATATTATATTATACTTTAATAAAAGAAAGAGCGTAAATGCATTAAGTATGATGGATGGACAGGATAAACAGGATTGAAAATATCTGTACAACTTAACTTGTGTACTAAACCATGTAAACACCCCTGTTACCCCCTCCAACCTCCCACCCTCTCTCTCTCTCCCTCTCTCTCCCTCTCTTGTTTCCTTGCTGTTTTTCCAGTTGTGAGCGCAGCTGACGTCTCCCCCTGTAAACACTTTTCCTGAGTGGCACTGCTTCTAGGAAGACTTCTCCAAAGAAAGACCCCCCCCCACCCCCCTGCTCTCAGCCCCGGGGTTCACAACCCATGTTCATGTCCCTTCTGGCACACTCCCCGCCCTCCGTGTCCCAGCCAGCTATGCAGAGGTGACAACACTTTCCCTGCTTGGACGTTCAACCCTACCCTTCAAGCGTTTAACTTTGCCGTTGGACCTCTGATGTATTGGTTCAATCAGCCTTTCTCTTGAACCCATTTTAAAAAAAATATATATTGCTTTATATAGAATTATGTTGGATTTTGAAAAACAATTTTTTATTGAATTTGAAGTGAGTCGGCAAGGCATGGACTTCAGTGAATATAGGAAAGTATGTGAAATAGGTTCCAAAGAACTTTTTCTTCCTTTGTTTGAACTGCTGGTCGTAGTCACCGACTACAGCCGAGAACGTCCCTGAGGCAGAGCTGGCGGGCTTAGACGAAGCACAACAACGATCTAACACAAACCGGGGGACTGGGAGCCGATTGGATCTAGTCCTGCCGTACCTGCTGTTCTCCTTGTGACTTGAAAGCCCTTCCTCTCCTCATCCCTCCTTGCAGGACCGCACAAAAAAACCACAAAGGTGTTCATCATGGCCGCAGTTTAGAAGCAAACGTTGTTTTTGTCGTGATTTCCTGAAGAGGTCAAACATGGCCGTTTTAAAAAGCTGAGCCACCACACCCGCAACAACTGTCCTCTTGACTGAAGTTCTGCTCCTGTGGAAGGGTTCCGGAAACATTTCCTTTTTTCCTTTTTCGTTGCGTACTGCACAACATCCCCACCCGCACCGCGAGGATGTCTGGCGATTCAGCGGGTGTTCACTAAAGAGGAGCACGACGAGGGAAGAGGAGGAGGAAGAGGTGGCGGAGGTGGCGGAGGCGGCGGCGGAGGCGGAGGAGGAGGAGGAGGAGGAGGAGGAGACCAGCAGCCGGGCGATGACTGAGTCCTTGACTGAGTGCAAGGCCCTGGTGACGCCGTCCACCCGCAATGGCCACCGGGTCTTCAGCTACACGCTCAAGAGCCACACGGCGGCCGCCTTCGCCATCATGAGCGAGCTGCGGCAGGAGCGGGCGCTGTGCGACGTGACGCTGCGCGTGCGCTACAGCAACCTGGACGCCGTGGACTTTGTGGCGCACAAGGTGGTGCTGGCGTCGTCATCACCTGTCTTCCGCGCCATGTTTACCAACGGCCTGAAGGAATGCGGCATGGAGGTGGTGCCCATCGAGGGGATCCACCCCAGGGTGAGTCTTCACTTCTTCTAAACGCACACACACACACACGCACGCACGCACACACACCCAGGTGTGCTTCATAACTCCCCGGGGTGCTGGGTGTAATTCCAAAAATGCTGTGGCTGGAGGGCCGTAGATCAAAATGTATTTAACAGGGCTGTCAAAGTTAATGTGGTAATAATGCCTTGGCGTAAACTCATTTTCCGCCACTAATATTTTTTTTACGCATTAACATATTAATATTGCGTGGGGATGGCTCGGGTGCGGGTGGAAGCTTGCGGCGCGTTGAAGGGCTGGGGGACAAATCGCTTCACCCATTCATACACCGACGGTGGTGTCAACCATGCAAGGTAGCAACAAACACGTCAGGAGCAGTTAGGGTTAGGTGGTGTCTTGCTCAGGGACACCTCCACACTTAGCTAGGTGGAGCCCGGGGATCGAACCAGCAACCTTGTTGCCAAACAACCGCTCTTGCCTCCTGAGCTACTGCTACCCCCTATATGTATTGGGCTAAACGCAGTCCTTGCCATGGTTTCTGGACAATATTTGTTTTATGTTTATTGATTTCCAATAATGAATACATACATTTGCATAAAGTAAGTCTTTTTTGTCCACTCCCCTGTTGAAAAGGGTACTTAAAAAGTTGGAAAATGTCTCTTTATAGTACATTTTGAACAGATGAAACATGTGTGTAATCAAGATTTACGGCAGACAATCATGCCATTGCGATTTAAATATTTTCAATGATTGACAGCCGTAGTAGGAATGTAGGCTAATGGTTGGAAGAGCCCAGATGGGGTTTGGGGTATGTGTATATATTTCCATATAGTTAAATCTGGCACACCACAGTTGGAGTTCTTCAACATGAACCATTTTTACAGCCAAGATACACAACTGCTTAATATGTTCATCGTAAACATAATGAAGTTACAAGGGCCACAACACCCTACTAATGTGCTGCTGGTCTTTTTATTTGACAAAGACTGTGCACAGCATTAGTCTTCATCTGCTGTCCATGGGTGGGTTGATGTTTAAACCCGACATAGTAGTGTATACAGTGTACACACACGGTACGTATATGTATGAAACACAATAATACGTGTATTTTATGTTGATATTATGGCCAAGGACAAGCACTCGGCCAATGCTATACTACGTGGATAACCTATTGATAACCATAAAGACTCGTGGGCAGCATTCCCTGGGAATCCTTTATATGCACACAAACCCAACTAGCAAACCCTTTCTCTTTGGCAGGCTGCGTGTTTCACAGGCTGCGTGTTTCACAGGCTGCGTGTTCGCTGCGCTTACTTCCTGCTGCGCTGGCCACACAAAGTCTCTGAGTGAGTCGGATAGATGCGATGGCATGATAAACCGAGTAGTGTGTGATTACGCCCCCTCAAGGCACTGATATAGTCGACTCTCCATCTGCGCTCTACACGGGGATATGAACACGTCTAGGCCTACGCGTTTGCGTTTGTTGATGATTTTCAAATCATCCCTGTGAATGAGATGAGGTGTTGAAAGCTCACCTGCAAATGGGCCAATGCTCAAACACTTTGGACTTTGATGTTTATAGTACAGGGAAGTAACAGAGAGTTTCACGGTGCATTTCTATTTCCTCATTTCTTTAGACATTTTTTCCATCCCATCCACTATTCCGTCTTTCATTCTAGTGCTTCTTTCTTGTTTTTTAAGATGAACATATAGCTGAACAGGACATGTTGTATGCAAACTAACTATAGAGTCACGACATCGCCTGGCTACTCGCCTTATTCATTTTTGGGTCTTTTCCCCCCCCCCTAACCTCTGCTGTATGCTGTCATCCCTCCATGCCCAGGTGATGGACCGGCTGATAGAGTTTGCCTACACGGCCAGCATCTCGGTGGGCGAGAAGTGTGTGATCCACATCATGAACGGCGCTGTCATGTACCAGATCGACAGCGTGGTCAAGGCCTGCTGCGACTTCCTGGTGCAGCAGCTGGACCCCAGCAACGCCATCGGCATCGCCAACTTCGCCGAGCAGATCAGCTGCACGGAGCTGCACCAGAAGGCCAGGGAGTACATCTACCTGAACTTCAGCCAGGTGAGGCCCGAGGAGACGACTTCACTCATTCATCCCTGAGGGGAGCTTTCAGCACAGACCAGGGTTCCCACAGGGTCTTGAAATCCTTCAAAGTTTGTGAATTTGAGGGGGGGGGGGGCCTTGAACGTTTTTTGAAAATAGGCATGGGTCGTGGAAAGTGCTTGAATCTATATTTATATTTTGTACAAGAATAGACGTTAGCAAATATGCTGCAGCGCAACTGAGCAGTGTTCACACATTGAAGCCTCTCCTTTTAATTGCCTTCTGTGAAGCCTGATAGTTCTCATTATAAAACTTCTCAGTGTTGTAACAGTAATTAACCATGATCCACGTCTCAATCTATGCCTATGCATGTTGGGTCCTTGAATTTGACGGCATTGGTGCCTGGGAAGTCCTTGAATTTGATGTTTAAGGAGGTGTGCGAACCAGGACATACCACACTTATTTGGCTCCTGCATTTTCCGGAGTCTTTTACATTTTTATGAACCAACCATTACTAGGTTGGTTCACCAGTAGTAAACCGTGTGGTAAACTGCACCTGTAAATGGCATGACGTTTGCTGGCATTGTGATGTCAGGTGCGCCCATCCGATCCCATCCGAACAGCCAATAATTAAGAGTCATTAGAAACCCAACAGCAAGACGGTGCTGGTACGCCTGTGGCAGCGCTCTGCAGGGAGGGAGGGAGGGAGGGATGGACACATTCCAACTCCATTAAGGAATGCCATTGGTGGAGGTGTTCTTCATGGACCAGCTGGATCCTGACCCCACTCCAGACTCCGCCATACGACAGGTAATTTGGCTTTAAGTGGCGTAACCATCATCACATTCTTCTGCAGCACGCTTCAGTTCTCTCCGGGTGTGCCTTGGGTTTATGGCTTGACGTTTCATCGCTCGTCACCTGGTCACACCGGTCGTGCCTGAGCTGTCAGGTGTGTGTGTGTGCGTATTGCTCTGAGCCGGATTGTTTACACAGTGCTGAAGCAGGCCCCGTGCTTGCATTGATGCATTATCTCAGCTAGTATCTCAGCTTGGCCCAAAAAAAAACACATACTGGCGTTGTCATAATGTCTAATGTACTTCCACAAACTAATGGACTCAGCTCCTGCTCATATCACATGACAACTGTAATTGAAGTTGGCTTGCACAGTTGTCCAATGTGTAAATAATTTGGCAGTTGAGTGTCAGATGAGGACAGAGTCCATGTTTTGCATTCATACATTTTAATGTTATCGAACCTTTTCCATGTAAACCCTATATATTTCACTATAGATTATTTGTACATTTTGGAAGTTGTCTGCAGTGGTATTTTATGTAGTTTTTTCTTGGTCTGGTTGTGTCAGCAAAGTCTCGGTACATTTCCAGTTCCTCGGTTGCCTTCTCTCGAGGCTCACATCTCCACTCTTTGTGTCTGTGAAACAATGTCTTCATCCCATTTATGCGTCAATAGTATTTATAGAATGAGTCCGCATGAATTTCTTTGTTTTCTCTCTGTAAGTTCTGTTTTGAGGGTTCACTTCACACCAATAACTTCTGAACCACAACTTCCCTAAACGTTGGTGGCCGATTCCAGTATTTAAAACATTTGTTAAAACATTGTCTACTCTTTCATGATACTTTGCTCATCGAGGCTACGAATACATTTGATTGCTTACACAGATTTTGCTGCTTATTGTACCTCTACTAGCAAGAAAAAATAAAATGTAGTCCCAGTCCACACATAAATGACACTTGCACTTTCATGAAGTGTTTAATACACATTTCACAAGACGGTGATGCAGGAAAGCTAGTATCTGCCTGAACGCTATCTGTATTCCCTCTGCTATCTATAAACCTTGTTTGTTGCTCAGTGTCCAAGCAGAATGACTTGCAGAATCCTAAACTGTTCAGGAAGTTGCTTGGGGGGGGGTTTGGCTATTGGGCCATAATAAAAATGCAGATTCATTCTGCTGCCAATACAGAGGACTAATGGTTAAACTGGTAGTTTGGTGTCATTACGGTGTCACAGGATCAATTGTTCTGCTCTCCAGATGTTTAGATCCCCCAATAAATGTCCTGTTTCAGCCTGGGAGCAGAAACACTGCTGTTGCAGGTGTGTGTGTGTGTGTGTGTGTGTGTGTGTGTGTGTGTGTGTGTGTGTGTGTGTGTGTGTGTGTGTGTGTGTGTGTGTGTGTGTGTGTGTGTGTGTGGTGTGTGTGTGTGTGTGTGTGTTGTGTGTGTGGTTGTGTGTGTGTGTCCATTCATTTTATTCCTGTTTTTGTACGACAGCTCTTATACACACACAGTCAGATGAACCAGTCTTTGAAGAAGGATCGGATTACTTATCCCACATGTACATCAAGTGTCCATTGAATAACCTGGGCCCTATTTCAAGAAGCTGGATTTCCAGGTTAACCCGACATGTTGGGTCAGAATTCAGGCAATGGCAGTACTTTTGGTTCCAGAAGATTAATCCAAACTAGTTTTCTAATAGCTCACTCCCTTAGTTACACACTTAAAAGTATGTTAACCCCACTCACCCCTGCAGTATTTCTGCAGTGATTGGCTTTATTATCACTTGTGACCGGTGACATTAGGGCTTGTCACTTTGTCAGACTTGGGAAAGCGGATGGTTCCTTCTATGTGACACTGCACGCCGGTCCGCCGGGTCTAGCAGTACCAGTGGGTCTAGCGGTGCTGCAGTGGCCAGTGATTTTGGCTTTAGGTGTGGAGCCTATAGTCTGTGGGGGCTTGCAGAACAAAACCACTGGAGTTTAAACAAAGACTAAAGTGACTAAATTGTACATTGTTTTGTAATACAAATTGTTCAATTGATGCATGTTCAATGTACAGTATGTCCCTACAGTCAGCTGTGTATTAAACTACAGCTTTAACCTTTCCTCAAACATAGATTAATATAGGCCTACAATATAAATTTTGTCAATTTTTGCAATGAAAAAGCAATGAAACCGAAAGTCCAGGGAAGAGCTCACTTGAGTCAGAGTTTGTTTAAAGGTGCAATTGAACATTTTTATGACGACGATAAGACAATATAAAAAATTGTTAGAATTTAGAAATGTGCAGAATAAGTATGACTACATTTACATTTAGGGCATTTGACACTTTTATCCAAAGCGACAAAAAATGGTTGTGTGATTTAATAATTTAAAAACAAAATGGTGCAAGATGGTGCTTGTTTCCCGTTTCTGTCAAGGCTTGTGAGCCAATAGTATAATGACGTAATATCACCTGGTATCTGTCTCATCAGCCATCAAGAGTTATAGACTAGACCTAGTAGTAGCCAGTTAGTGTGGACAAAAGTGCCCGGTTTCACTCTATCAATCCCAAGTGCTCAGTGACAGGAGGGGGAGTGCGACATCTAGTGGCTGAATGTTGCAAATGTTATACATTTTTTAACTTTAAACGTATTCTAACCTGCTACTTGCAATAGGCCCCTGGCTGGAATAGTCTAAATGGTACAGGTAAAACAGGATAAAGCCCAAAAATGTGCCATCTTTAATGGCGTACACACCTTGCTAGAATTGGTTGAATCATGTTTTGTGTCATTGCGATGATTTGGGTTCCTCTGCGTGTGTGCAGGTGGCCACCCAGGAGGAGTTCTTCAACCTCTCCCACTGCCAGCTGGTCACGCTCATCAGCCGCGACGAGCTGAACGTGCGCTGCGAGTCGGAGGTGTTCCACGCCTGCTCCGCCTGGGTGCGCTACGACCGTGAGAACCGCCGGCCCTACGTGCAGGCCCTGCTGCAGGCCGTCCGCTGCCACTCCCTCACGCCCAACTTCCTGCAGACGCAGCTGCAGTCGCTGGACTGGGACTGGGACCCGCAGTGCAAGGACTACCTGGCGCAGATCTTCCAGGACCTCACCCTCCACAAGCCCACCAAGCTCAACTCCTGCCGGACGCCCAAGGTGCCGCAGCTCATCTACACGGCGGGCGGGTACTTCCGGCAGTCCCTCAGCTACCTGGAGGCGTACAACCCGTGCACGGGCGCCTGGCTGCGGCTGGCCGACCTGCAGGTGCCCCGCAGCGGGCTGGCGGCCTGCGTCATCAGCGGGCTTTTCTATGCGGTAGGCGGCCGGAACAACGCGCCCGACGGCAACATGGACTCCAACACGCTGGACTGCTACAACCCCATGAACAACTGCTGGCTGCCGTGCGCGCCCATGAGCGTGCCCCGCAACCGCATAGGCGTGGGCGTCATCGACGGCATGATCTACGCAGTGGGCGGGTCCCACGGCTGCATCCATCACAACAGCGTGGAGAGGTAAGCGGGGGTCCTAGCGGCTCACTACCATGCATTTCATTGGTGGAATCAGACCCAATGTCAGTTCCTGTGAGCGGTTCTGCATGGCCTGAGACTGCTTACTATTTCTTTTGTTGTTTTTTTTGTTTTTTTGTCTTTTTTTCGGTTTGTAAAGTTAAACTCTGATTATGTTTGTTCAGTCCAAACCCAACTGGGGCCTTCCTACTAGTCAATGCCTGTTTATTAAATAGCAGCTGGTCTAAAAAACGGATCATAAAGGAGTATCAGGAAATTAATTCCTGAGTTTTATTACTTGATGGTAACACATGTGATGCACTGGACTTTCAGGAAGGATGCGATGACTTGCGTGTGTACACATGCTGGTGGGCGTGAACACGGATCTCACGGATCCTCTTGTTTTCCAGGTATGACCCCGAGCGGGACCAGTGGCAGCTGGTGGCGGCCATGACGTCGCGGCGCATCGGCGTGGGCGTCGCTGTCATCAACCGGCTGCTGTACGCCGTGGGGGGCTTCGACGGCACCCACCGCCTGAGCTCGTCGGAGTGCTACGACCCCGACCGGGACGAGTGGACGCCCATGGCCTCCATGAACACTGTCCGCTCCGGCGCGGGTGAGGCCAAAATCAAGCACACCTCCTCCTCTATTAAACTCTTCAGTTTTGAGACACTTGTTTGTAGGATATGTGAATGTTGGTGAAGATGACGACCATTTCCGGCTTGATTTCGTCCTATTTGTTTTTTTCTTTTAATTAAGTTTAATTAAGTTAATTTATGACAGAACCGATATCTGTTTAGCAATATCTTCCAGTAAGCAAAGAAAATCTAGTCAGCTTAAAGCAAGAAGCAGACAGCGCTAAAAAATACACCATGGTCACTCCCTTGAGCCACTCCCTTTCCTCGTCATCTGAAGGAAACTCGTTCACCCAGTTGTGGCCAATTGTTCGGCAATGTCCTCAATGCACACTGTTAAGGGTTCCCAGTCGCTCGCTACGAACAGCCCTGTCTCCTAGGTGCTCACCTCCAGGTGGACCAGGGACCGCCGATGGGGAACTAGCTCAGGAGATACCTGGTGCTGCAGTAACTGTCAGGCTAGTCCTGGAAGTGTGAACTCTAACTGAGATCTCTCTTGCTCTCTCACTCTCTCTCTCTCTCTCTATGACTCTCTCTCTCTATGACTCTGTCTCTCGCTCTCTCTCCGTCTCTGTCTCTCGCTCTCTCTCCCTCTGTCTCTTTCTCTCTATGTCTCTTTCTCTCTATGACTCTCTCTCTCTCTCTCTGTCCCCCCCCTCTCTCTCGCTTTCTTTCACCCTCTTGATCTCTCTCATCGCTCTCAGGCGTGTGTGCGCTGGGCAACCGCATCTACGTGATGGGCGGCTACGACGGCACCAACCAGCTGAACACGGTGGAGCGCTACGAGGTGGAGACGGACAGCTGGAGCCTCGCGGCGTCCATGAGGCACCGCCGCAGCGCGCTGGGCGTGACCGCGCACCACGGACGCATCTACGTGATGGGTGAGCGCACGCATACACACACACAGGTTTGCGTGTTTCACACTCTTAATGGCTGAGAACACCAGGATAGACGATAGATGCTGTACTCTTCCTGTTTCAAAGGGCTACACAGGGCCCCATACATCACATTTGACAACAGGTCCCTGAAGCCTTTTAAAGACTGACTTTTACACCTTCTTGGCTCATTCACTATTCACACCACTTCAGCTATTCAACAAAGCCTGCCAACCACTTTGTGTCTGGCACAGCGCTGTCAGGCTTCACTTTCACCCAATACTGTGTGTATGTGTATGTGTATGTGTATGTGTGTGTGTGTGTGTGTGTGTGTGTGTTATATGTGTGTGTGTGTGTGTGTGTGTCCCTTCTTATAAGGCCTACAATGGGCCAACACACTGCTGGCTCGCGTCATGCACAAATGTCCAAACTACAGTCTTCCTATGTTTCTGCACCAACCTGTTTTACTGCAGCTACTGTATATCTGTATGTAAGATATGTATTGGTGGTGGGGGGGGGGGTGTCATCGACTAAGATTTTGCATGCTCAAATGTGATTCGTCAGGCCAGACCTACCACTGTCGACTAAGCGTGGCATCACACAACCTATATATTTTTTTATATATGCGGTGCGGCTCATTGATGCCTAACATTGTGACTTTTTTGTAGCTTAAATGCTTGAAAGTAATCTCTTGGCTGTCAGGCTTCCCCACAGCTGTCTATAGACAAGGAACTTCTGCTCAACGACAGCCGTCTTTTCACAATATGACGACAATATCAGCATCTGCATTCAGTTTGACAGAACTACGATTAGACTAATATAAAATAACGTCATGGAGCTCTGTGTTATAACCGTGGTCGGTCTCTGTGGAGACGGAGAGACCTGTGCTGTTTATTGAGCGTGGTGTTCACATCCCATCCTGACAAAACCCCTGTCGACGAAGAGCAAAATGCACTACAGAGTACCGAGAGAATACTATTTTTGGATAATCTTTAATACTATCGAAATACTTACGATATTTTCTTTCCTGACATTGTGTAACCTACTAGCCTAGCGGCCTAGAATGTGCTGCTCTCCCCCGAAAAAGTTAATAATTCGGTTAGTGCCACTGCCATGGCACAAAGGCTTTATCAAACAAACAAAAAGGACATTTATTGAAAGCAAAACCTATGCCAAATTGCACATTGAGGACTCAATCAATCTCCCACAAAAAAAACATTGAATAACTTGTGGGTTTTTCCTTCTAGAATTTCTAGGATAGAAATTGTTAGTCTTCCATATTCTGAGATCAATAGATACACACTCAAGTGTGATAAAGACAGCGCAGGTTAACTTTGGTTTTATGCAACATCCTCCATGTCACTGTTCTGAAGTCTCAGAGCAGACCTCAGAACAGTGACCTGTAGAATGTTACAGAATGCAGGAGGCTGGGATGACAAGAGAGAGAGGAGGTGGTAATACAAACATTATAATCTAGATGTGACTCAGCTCCCCCGCCCTGGGTGGATTTCCTCCACCTGTAAGTGATGCGTGTCATTGTGTTTGCCCTGCAACCAAAGCTAAGCTGTGTGTCTGTATGTGCGTGCGTGCGTGTGTGTGTGTGTTTCCTTGTTGAGGTAATTTCCATTCTGCTTTGTTCAACCAACTACAATAGCTATTGTCGCAATGATCATGCACGTCATGAACACCACTGAAGCACTGAACCGTGATTAACTTGTGCGCAAAGCAAACGCACTACACAGGTGTGAAGTGAAATGGACTGTTTTTGTGACGTACAGTCGCTTATAATTCGCTTGGCGTTTACTCAAGTGTTTTTTTTTTTTAAATCACAAACCGCATGTTTACCATGTTCAAGATTGCAAGCCTGGGGAGGAAATAACCTTAGGTCCTCGCTCTCTCTCGCCCCCTCTGTGTGGCAGGTGGCTACGACGGCAACACCTTCCTGGACAGCGTGGAGCGCTACGACCCGGCGACGGACACCTGGTCGGAGGTCACAATCATGACGTCCGGGCGGAGCGGGGTGGGCGTGGCTGTCACCATGGAGCCCTGCCAGAAGGACCTGCAGTCATCTCCCTGGGACGGCGGCGCCGGGTCCCCACCCCCCAGGTCCCCACCCCCCACACACTTCTCCCCCTCCTCCTCCCAGAGGCCCAGCGAGCTCCCGGGGGGGAACACGTGAGGGGGGGGGGGGGGTGCGGGGGCTGTCTCCTTTTCTCAGTCTTCCACCAAAAACCTGCAAAAAAAAACAATCACAGATGTGCTGGATCCGCCTCCTAACCTTTGAACTGTGTGAGGATTTACAGTAATAAAAAAAAAAAATCTGTATTATTTTTTTTTTTTTGGACTTATTGTCATTTAACGGTAAGCAGTTCAGTGGGAACCGGCCGCAGACCAATTCACCTGTGTGTGTGTGTGTGTGTGTGTGTGTGTGTGTGTGTGTGTGTGTGTGTGTGTGTGTGTGTGTGTGTGTGTGTGTGTGTGTGTGTGTGTGTGTGTGTGTGTGTGTGTGTGTGTGTGTGCACGCGCGCATGTGTTTTTATGTTAAGGACGGTCTTTGATTGGACCAATGACTCCCCCGTTTTAACCAGTGGGAGAGAAGGGCTGTGTGCTCAAAAACAGCCATTCATTGGCTCAGGGCTGCACCAACAGCCAGGGACTCATTTTCTATTTCACAACCAGCTGTGCGTAAAAACCAAAACACGGAGGAGGAAAATATTTCACATAATCAGTTATTTAAAAGGGTACAGAGGGTGGTGGGGGGGGGGGGGGAGATGGTCGTATTTAGTTCATATCAGACAGCACAAAGTGCCATTTCTCACCCCTGTAGGCTTCAGCAGTCTTCAGGATCGGGGTGCAGGATTGGGTCCTGCAAGGGAGCCCTGTAATCTAATCCTTGGAAGAAAATCATAACTCTTCAAAATGTAATGCATTTAATAAAGTGACAAACTAAATCAAATACAAATGATTGAAACAAATGCAAAGCGAAATAAAAAAAAATGGCTCATCATTTGACAATATGGAGTTGTTGGTCTATTCTCAAATACTGCATGTTTGGTTAATGTAGAAGTCGGTAGGGAGGAAATACTGTAGCATTTGGGTTCAGCGGATGCCTTTCACAGACCACGACAGAGCCAATAGTTGACCCCCCCCCCCCTCCCACCCCCACCTCGTCCTGAGCTGGGCCCTACGGGTGACATATTGTCGGCCAAACCTCAGAAGCAGAACATGTTTAAGTAGCCGGACATTACAATTGTGAGAAATAAATCTTGTAACAGCAATTTAAGCTACAAAAAAGTTTCTACGTGTTTTTGTACATTGATATTCTCAGACTTCTACACAATTTAGGTTGCTATTTTGTTTTAATTTATTTGTTCTGACTCGATTTTTCTTTACCGAAACTGACAACTTTGTATTGAGTAGGAACCCTGTGTTGTTCAAACTGACTAGCATGTGTTATTCACTACCAGGAATGCCTGTGAATAGTAGTTTTAAACATTTGTGAAAACCCTTGTTTGATTTGAAAGGGGTTTTCTCTTCCCCTGTCAGTAGTTGGAATGAAAGAATAGAATATTTAATGTCCGCTTTGTAAATTTTTCAGCAAACAATACTCTGTAATAAAAAAGTAAATTGTCGAATAAAAGTGTTTCATTGTATGTTTAATGTTTATTGCATTACTACCACTATAAGAATCTATCAGCCTACTGCCTCCCGCTGTATCAGAACTAAGATGTACATCTCAATATTGCCACTAGATGGCGCCGCCGCTCCGCTTGAAATGAAATTCATTTTCAATTCATGAAAACTCGTATCTGTCCATTCACGTCACTAAAACAGGTAAGAAACTGATAGGTAACTACAATCGCTTTTGCTGCTGTCTGAAACCGACTGAAATAAATCAAAAAAAGATGACAAGGTAAACATATGAGTGCACTATAAGTCCGAGTCCATGTCCTTAGAACAGCTATGTCCATGAGACAACCCATTTGTACTGTAGACAGGCCTATAGTCCCTCCAGCTTGTAAATGACTACAAAACATGACGTAGCCTAGACCTTCAGACTGGGACGCGCGTACGCATGTATATTTAGGCCGCATTGCAAACAGTCTGAAATAATCTGTTTCGCGCCATCAAAATAGCTGGATAAAGCTTTTAATAACAGCCTATATAACAGCCGACCACGTCGAGGCCAATGACGTCGAAGAGTGCTGTGACGATAATATATAATATAATATACATTAAGGCCGTACCCATGGACTCAAGATTGGGGTGGGGGTGTGGGTGTGTGTGTGTGTGTGTGTGTTGTTGTTTGGGGGGGGCCTTGTAATCGAGACTCCATCTGAAGACTACAGGGGGGCGCAACTTTGCACCGCGGAAGGTGACTCCCCGCCTCCCTGACTCTACATGTGTCTTTCTAGTCTCTCTGTCAACAATGAAGAGCGCACCGAGTCCGACCGCCTCGTATGCGCTCCCCGGTCACTGAAAAGTTGGGAGCTTTTTTTATTTTTTTTACTTTGGTAAAGTCTCCGTCCCCACCACCTGTGGATCCACCTGGGACGTGTCGGTAAGTTAACTGAACGCTTCTTCGGTGCTTTCAGTGAATTCGACGGATTAATGCTGGACACACACTAGGTTTATATATCGCGGTTGCAAGATCATATACACGCAGGTGCCTCAAGTGTGAAGTATATGAGTTCAGAAGTGTTCTCAAATGGGACTCCCTCAGTCATTTTTATACGTGCATCGTGGTATATTATTGAATATGTAGGCTATAGAAAAGTGAAATGCTCGTCTAATGTGAGTAATCTTTCCTACAATTCCAGCTAATTCCAGATAATTTAACCCGAGACTTTTTCTCATGTGTGGCTTTTTTTTTTCTTTTACTTGTTCCTTGTTGTAGAACTTGTTCCTCCACTTCGGTGTCTGTTCGGTCTGATGCTGTCTTCAGTTTCAGAGCTGCGCAACACAAGCCAATCCTGCTTTTATTCCCTTTTATGCGCCACACACACACACACACACACACACACACACAGTCAGATATTTCCGTGTTTCAGTCTATCTCGATTATTACTGTTGCTCACATTTTGTTCACACAACTGCATCGTTGACTCTAGTAAGTAAGGTGCTTTGTGTGACGTTATCTGTGAGCACTCTGCTTGTTTCACCACCTGCCTGCCTGTTTATTATCATGAGCTCCAATGACATGTTTTCTCTGTGTTAATGCAGACCTCAGCATGATCCCAGTGGGCGAATTCAAGAACTTTGCCACCGAAAACAATCCACAGTTCCGGGTGCTGAAGCCCTGGTGGGACGTCTTCACAGAGTACCTATGTATCACCATGCTGATGATTGGCGTCTTCGGGTGCACCTTACAGGTGAGGCACTTTCGAACCAACCACCGTGCCACTTTGATCTTTTAAATCTCCAAATGTTGGGTTATTATGGTGGAATAATGGGTTTAGGGGAATTACCTAGCAAAGCCTCTGACAACACTGCAGCATTTGCTCATATGATTCTCTGTGCTTGTGAACAGCTATTACACAAAACATCAACCCAGAGAACAATAATTTCCTCATCGAGATACTTTGGATAGGGACGTGCGTATTAGTGGCACCACATATTATTTGATCTCAAAGTTGGATAAAAACATGAGCGCAAGGACACGTTACTCAGACTAGAGTTCAGCAAATCAGCAAAACACGTCGGCATTAACTATAAAGAGAAAGGATGACGCACAGAGCCTCCAGAGGTTACGTTCATGCAGTGGATGACTCCATGTTTAGGTACATCGCAATAAATATCTCCATTGAGAACAAATATTACGACTTCTGCACCTCCTATGCATGCAGGAAGTACTGTGAGCCTGGCAAAGAGACCGTTGAAATGTATCTGAAAAAAAAGAACAGTTGTTTCAAGTTTCGGTTTAGTTTGACGAAAACAAATTCCCCATTCCTCATTTAACAATACAATGTACATTTAAAGTCAGACACATAGTGTGTGTGTGTGTGTGTGTGTGTGTGTGTGTGGTGTGTGTGTGTGTGGATCCTAAGGTTCAAATCATTATAACATAACCATAATCAGAAAAGGTTAATCTGCTGCGCCCATGACAATTACATGTTGCCACACATCATTGAATTGAACACATTTCAATTACATTACATATTCTGTATGTACACTATCGTTTTAAATCGTATTAAACTTTGTTCTTTTAGGATCACATTTAGCTTAAGCTAAATTAGTTACCTCTCCCCATGAATACATTTGCCTTTTAGTTTTAGTTTTTGATCACATCATTTATTCTGTTCTATTTTTGGGGATACGCATGGAAAAAAGTTAACATTTACATTTACATTTACATTTGGGGCATTTGGCAGAGGCTTTTATCCAAAGCGACTTACAAAGAGTACATTTGTTGAAGGAGAGGCAGCAATATATCACTGTGGTACCTGAAGATAAGAATAGAGCTGTTTTCGAGCATTCCTATTTACGAGACGAATAGAACGAGTTTCATAATTGCCAAGTTGCCTGCATAAGTAGCTGGGCAGGCGTGCGATTCTAAGCATGATACAACATCTGAGAACGAACAACAATGCTAAGTGCCATTAATAAATCCATCCATCCATCCATTATCGTCCGCTTATCCGGGGTCGGGTCGCGGTGGCAGCCGGCTAAGCAGGGCCCCCCAGGCTGTTAAGACATATAAACACGCCGGTTAGTGCTGGGGGGGGTTATGTAGAGTCCAGGTGAACTCTGAACAGGTGGGTCTTGAGTCTCTTGTTAAGGAGGCGGGGTTATGTAGAGTCCAGGTGAACTCTGAACAGGTGGGTCTTGAGTCTCTTGCGGAAGCTGGCGAGCGACTCGGCCGTCCTGACATGAGCCGGGCATTCCACCACTGAGGAGCCAGAACCGTGAAGAGTTGGGACTTGGAATTAACAGTGTAATCATTTGATTTTGAGGTCCTAACTCCTGATTGGACAGTAGCAACACTGACCCCAACCCTGTCATGCCCCTCAATCCCGAAAATAAATAGTGATACAAGTCATACAAGTAGGGCTGGGCGATTAATCGATCTCGAATCGAGATCATGATACATTTTTTGTCGATCTCGCTCTATCAGCCTTCGCAATTTTTTTCGATCTGGATAGATCTGACAGCACGAGGCGTTGTTTACCAACAGCGACGCAAAGAAAGGACACACTTGGTGGCACAGCGGAGAGAGTTCTTACCTTCAGCTCTGCAGTCCTGGGTTCAAATCCTGTGGAAAGCTTTCTCTTATGTCTAAGTCCCGTGAACAGTAAAGTTAAATACGCCCGGAGACCATGCCCACATGGGTGTCTTGGTGGTGCTGTGGTCTGCTCTGGAGGTTAACACTCTGGAGACTCAGGTTTGAGTCAGTGCACGTACAGCCACCAAGAAATGAATGCCAGCAGAACCCCCCATCCCCCCCCTTGGAGGGGCTGGGGTGTGTTACACCTGAAGGGCTCTTGCTGACAACCGAGAGTTTGTGGGTTTTTTTTTTTTTTTGTATTTTTTATTTTATTTTTTTTTATCATTATAGTGACATGACTTTCTTAAAGTAGTTGGTTCCCCCCCTCCAAAAAAAATGTATCCCTGATAATTAATTTAATTACCCTCTGCAAAAAAAACACTTAAGCATAAAGAAAAGTTTCAGGGATACATTGGGTGGAAGTGCCCAACTACAAAGAAACCAACTACTTTAACAAAGTCAAGTCACTTTAATGATTCATGAGTTGCAAGCTCTCGGTTGTCAGCAAGAGCCCTTTAGGTGTAACACCCCCCCCCCCCAAAACCTCTCGGGGGGGGGGGGTTAGCACTCTCTCCAGAGTGCTGACCTCAGCACCACCAGACTCCTACTTGGGCATGGTCTCCAGGTGTATTTAACTTTACCGTTCACAGGACTTAGACATAAGAGGATTTGAACCCAGGACTGCAGAGCTGAAGGTAAGAACTCTCTCCACTGTGCCACCACACTACAAAGTGGTCGGAGGTGGCATTTGACATTTCACTTATGCTGCATTGTTAAGTTGGAAAAGGACGAGAGATGTCCATTGTGATTTGAACACATGACCTTGGAGTTGATAACAATGCACTCTCGCCACTGCACCATCAGGACCTGACAATACAATTAACAGGACTTAGGGTTAGGGTTAGTTAAACATGTGAGATGTTTGCTGCCCAGCTTTCAGTTTTAATTACATTTAAATAATTTGAAAGGTGTGTTTTACAGCATGTTTGCAGTGTTTAATATTTACATTATGTTTGTTAATAAACTGTTCTAAAGTTTAACGAATGAACCCTCTGGTGTCTTCTTCATTTGTCATAATCAGGATACTCTTCAAACTGGCAGCATTATCAAATTATATATTGTTATAAAACAATTAAAAAAATCAACCAATATGGGAAATCAAATCAGGATTATATTATTTGCCAGATCGCCCAGCCCTAGATACAAGTGATAAAATGTACTTTTGATATACCTGCCAAGTTATGCCATCCATTAATTAATTCTCTTTCCTCCTTAGCTCACCAGGACAAGATTTCCTGCCTGCCCAGCCATTTTAGCAGCCCAACTCCTGAGGCCATAGACTGCAGCCACATCCGTGGCTACGGGGATAACAAAACATGGGAACACACGCTGGTCACGCCTGTGAGCCCCATCGTCTACGAGGTCTACGGCCGTAAGAACAACCTGGACATCCACCAGTATGTTTTTGTGAACCACTACTGCTACGAGCGGGCCGTGCATTGGTACGGCAAGTACTTCCCCTACCTCGTGGTCATCCATACTATGATCTTCATGGTGGTCAGCAGCTTTTGGTTCAAGTTTCCTGGGACTTCATCTAAAATCGAGCTCTTTGTCACTATTCTTGGGAAGTGCTTTAATTCCCCCTGGACCACGAGGGCTCTGAACGAGGTCTCGGAGGAGCGAAGCGAGGAGAAGCTGGTCACTCTCCGGAGGAACACCATGTCGAAACCTGTAACAGCGGTGGAGGAGGAGACTATAGTGCTCCTGCGGTCGTCCTCTGTCAAGTCCAACCCTGAGAAAATGCCCCCAGAATCGTCCGCCTCGGTTCTGGATCGCAAAGAAGGAGAGCAGGCCAAAGCTCTGTTTGAGATGGTGAAGAAGTTCAGAACTCACGTGGAAGAAGCAGATATCCTCTATGTCATGTATGTGCTGCAGACGTCTTTCAAGGTGTTCCAGGTTGTCCTCATCATTATCTACAGTGCGGTACTGGTTCCCAAAATTGAGATTGTAGTGCGTTGCCTAGTTCCTCCTGAGCTGACTGGTTTCGACATCTACTGCTGTAACCACAACAAGGCTCATCTTTTCTCCAAGCTAGCCTACTGCTACATCTGTTTTGTGGGGGTATATGGATGTATGTGCATCTACACCCTCTACTGGCTACTCCGTCGTTCTCTAAAGGAGTACTCTTTTGAGCAAGTCAGGTTGGAGACGGGTGTTAACGACATTCCAGATATGAAGAACGACTTTGCATTCCTCCTCCACCTCAGCGACCAATATGACGCTCTTTACGCCAAGCGGTTTGCCGTCTTCCTCTCAGAGGTGAGCGAGTCACGGCTCCGGCAGGTCAACCTCAACCATGAGTGGACCACGAAAAAGCTACGGACTCGCCTCTCCAAGAACGCCAGCGATCGGCTGGAGCTCCATCTGTTCATGCTGCCCGGTCTCCCTGATACCGCCTATGAGCTTCCAGAGGTGGAATCATTGAAGCTGGAACAAATCACTAGTGTTACCATCTCCTCTGGCATTGTTAAACTTCATTCTCTTCAGGAGCTGGCACTCATCCACTGCCCTAGCAAGGTCCAGCTAGCGGCCTTGACCTTCCTTAAGGAACGGCTGAAGGTTTTACGCCTGTCTTTTGAAAGTGCAGAGCAGGTTCCTCCCTGGATGTATAGCCTGCAGGGTCTGGAAGAACTAGATTTAAATGGCCCACTTACCCATGAGGTGTCCCGCAGTCCAACTCTGGAGACCCTGAGAGATCTCAAATCTCTCAGGGTCCTTACTATTCGCAGCAACCTTACCAAGATCCCCACCACAGTAGGGGATGTTGCCTTGCAGCTCCAAAAGCTTTGCATATACAATGAAGGTGGCAAGATCCAGGCCTTTAGCAGTCTGAAGAAGTTAACCAACCTGGCTTCATTGGAGCTCCTGGGTTGCATGCTAGAGCGCATCCCCAGCGCCGTCTTCAGCCTGGTTAACCTCCAGGAGTTGGATCTGAAGGACAACAAGCTCACCACTGTGGAGGAGATCCTGAGCCTGCAGCATTGCCGGCGTCTGACGACTCTCCGCCTGTGGTACAACAGCATCAGTTACATCCCAGAGCACATCAGCAAGCTGCAGTTTCTGGAGACGTTTGACATCAGCTGGAACAAGCTCCAGAAGCTCCCTTCCAGGATGTTCTACTGCACCAAACTCAAGCACCTGGATGTCTCCCATAACCAGATCACCTCACTTCCCCCCGAGGTGAGCATCCTGCAGGGCCTCCAGTACTTTTCAGCAGCCTTCAACTCTCTGGAGATTCTGCCAGAGGAGCTGTTCTCTTGTAAGAAACTAAAGACATTGGTTCTGGGAAACAACCGCCTGATTTCCTTAAGCCCCAGGGTATCCAACCTGACCATGCTGGTCCGGCTCGAGCTGAAAGGGAACCGCATAGATTCTCTCCCTGATGAAATCGGGGACTGTCCCTCGCTGAATCTCAGTGGGTTGGTTGTCGAGGGCAACCTGGTGGATCTACTGCCAGCACGTGTGCAGACAAAATTAAGTAGCAGATGATTTCAGTTGAAGGACTTTTTTTATTGATATGTTGCAGTGTGGGTTTTGCTTCAGAATACCGTGAACATGTTCAGTGAAGGGATTACATTATATTCCTCAACAAAGCACCCACTTTTGAGCTTAAATAATATCGCTACTGATTTCTTTTAAATAGAATATCCATTTGATCATTCATAATTTTTTCTGTTTTTATACACGCTGTTCCACTGTTGAATGTGAATGTGAATATTTCTCACTCAAACGATGTATTTATTGGTCAGAAAGATTGTTTTAGACATGCTAGTGTCAAGTTAGTGCTACACTGCAACAGACCAAAGTACAAGGCTGAGCCAGAATGTCTCCGCAGATGTATTTTGGTATCACTTTTTTGCTGGGCTTCGCACATCAACAGGTCAAAACCATTCTCTCGGGAGTGGCTTTCAATGCCACTCACCTGCAGCTGCTCACCCGCCAGCACCTCATCACCATGGACAACAGATATCTTCCTTTAAAATATGACTTAAAATGTTTGGTTGTAATACTATTATGCATACATTACATTATGCATTACACATATATTGCACACATTGTGGCACCCATTGTACTCCGAATCATCCCTGGAACGAGGGATCCCCCGCTATGTGTTCCTTCTGAAGATGTCTTCCTTGTTAATTTAGGGAGTTTCTTCTTGCCCTTTTGGGGGCTATGGTTTGTAAATATAAGGCCTGTAAAGCCCTTTTGAATGAGAATGGTTGGGTGATTGAAGACGGTTATTAATGTAATGTCTGGTGATATAAATATTAAACACACTGATATAAAAAGAAAACAATTAGACACTTTGTGTGATGCTTCCTTTTTTCTGCCTTGTCTACACTACTGTTTACAGTCAAAAATGAACATATTGAACTAATCACATGCAATGTAGACTTCCATTCAGAGATGGGCATGTTCAATGTCCATGTAGCACCGATTGAAGTTGCGTAAGGCTTTATTCCTCGAACAAAACTTCCCCGCTCACTTTCTCACATTCCTCCACTTACATTATAGACACTTCCTGTCACTTTGCATGCTGTGTCTCCCTATTGGCTCAGCACATGCTCCACCCATCATTCAGGTTTTTCCTTTTGGCCTTCTATCTGCAACAGGCTGAAACAAGCACAATGTTGTATTCTTCAGGTGAGCAGTCTGACGAACCGGCCCAGAGAGCAGGGCATGTTCAAGTCCTGGCCTGCGTTCACATCACACAGGCTCACAGACATATACACACTTCAGTACTAACCTGGAAGCAGCCCACCCCCTCACAATATTCCAGTTTGACAGACAAACCAAAAATCTCAATAGGAATATCCTATCAGATGGTACTATTATGATGATCTGGAGATCTTCACCTGCCCTGTACTAATATTTTCCACAAAGGATATTTTGGGTTAAATAAGTTTGTATCTGCGAAATAAAAGGTAATAGTTGGCAATGTACTGTCGTGTCTTTACAAAACTATAATGCATGGAATGACACTTATAAATTATTAATTATATTTTGTACTCTATGTATAAAACAAAGCAAAAAAAAATTTGGAACAATCTTCACATACTTATATTATATTTTAAACATAATAGTTAACAGGTTGGTTGTTGTTTTTGTCCGGGATACCAGACATTAGTTGGCCATAAGTTAATTTTCCCACCACTGGATGAGTTATTAACTCGGGGTGTGAGGTATGTGCTTCCCCGGGCTGTCTGTATGGCTCACCTGTTGCTTGGTGTCATGAGGAGACCTACAGCCCTGGATTCTCTACGACACATGTTTGGGCTCCTGAGGGCGTTTGTTCCATGGAGGAGGTTCCCAAGGATATTCCAAGGACACTTGACTTCTCTGATGGTATGTGGTGTATCGGAACGGATGCGTGCACCAGTTGAGTTGATGTTGAATAAGTGAAGTGACCGTTGTTGTGAACTGAGGAGGATGCTGTGGTGTACTGGCCATCAGGCATACCGGGGGATGAATCCTGTTGGGCCCTGTGTGCGTCTTTACCGGCCCTCTCTGTGTTCCTGTCATCCGTGATGCGCTGCGTGTGCTGCATGCGTGTTCCGGGACCACAACCAAGTTAGTTAATGCATCACTGGTGAGATTGGGCGGAGTGCAGGGTGTAGGAGATGGCGTCATCGGTGGACCGGTTTGGCCGGTATGCAAACTGGAGAGGGTCCAGTGAGGTGGGGAGGGCTGATTTGATGAGTCTCATTACTAGGCGCTCAAAGCACTTCATCATGATAGGAGTCAGTGCCACAGGGCGGTAGTCATTGAGACGTGTCACGGGCGACTTCTTTGGGACTGGTATGGTGGTGGTCTTTTTGAAGCCTGCGGGGACGACAGCTTGACTCAAGGAGATGTTGAAGATGTCCGTGAGGACGTCTGCCAGCTGGTTAGCACAGTCCCTGAGCATGTGCCTGGGTATGTTGTCTGGACCTCCATCTTTTCTTGGGTTGACTCTGGATAGGGTCCTTCTCACGTTAGCTGAGTCCAGACAGAGTACCTGCTTACTCGTTGGAGTGTCTTCTATAATACACAAGTAGCGCGCAGCAGTCAGATGGGCAAGGAAAGCCACGGACAAGAAAATGTCAAAAAGGCAGAAAAAGGAAGCATTAGAGGCAGAGGCATTCAAATGTGGAAAAAAATCGCCACACTGTTTGGGCACCAGCCTCCTCAAGTGGCCAGCAATCCTATTTTTGTGGCCAGTGAGCCGGATATTTCTTTTAAAATATGTATCTGTTCATATGTCGCCATGGTTATGTTTTTATTTGATGAAATCATCATTGTTTTTTATTTTAGGACATCTTCTCATTGTTCTCCAGTCAGTAAGAATGAGTAAGAATGTAAGATTTGTGCTATTTTTAGTAAGTAAGAATGAGTAAGAATCTGTTGTAACAATGCTGAATTTCTTTCCCAGGAGGCCTCCACCCCTGGGAGGGTGTTTTTCTTGTTCACGCACTCCTTCCCATAGAAGCAGGAATTATCAGATGCCTCCCCCACCCCCGGGACGGCTCTCCGATGTGACAGTCATGTATTGTCATGGCAGACACACACACACAGAAATGAAACAGCAATGGACACTCCCTAGGGAGTAGTACCCCCCACATACATAAACACACACACACAGGTTAGCAACTTCTGGAGCAACCGTCTTTCTCCGCCCCACCCAACCCCGCACCCTACCCGCCCCCTCGGGCACCGAAGTAAACAATGACCCCGAGACGTTGTGGTTCGTATCGCTCCTTCTCGGGCGTGGCCGCGGGGGCGGGGTCTGAAGGTTTGTTTACCTAGAGACGCTCTCACCCCACCAGGCCGAACAACACGCCTCTTCTCTTTGAGCTCTGCCGCCCAACAGAGTTTCTGGGCGAGTTGGTCGATCCTTTTGGCAACAGGTGAACACGTACAGTATGCCACATGGCTCCTGTAAGGTTCCTACAGTATGTCTGACGACACATTTCTGTGTTTTCAGTCGGATGATGTCATAGTGTAGCTGCACGGCGTAATATGTCGGACCCCCTGGCCACGGTGGAATTATTTCCAAATGGCTCAGCCACGGCGAGCTAACAAAATGAGAATTATGCAAAAAACGAAACCCGAGCCATCGCTCACTGTTGACAATGAAGCATTAGCTCTCTCGTGTATCCTGTGGTGTGTGTGAGTGTTCGTGTGTGTTGTGTTGTGTCTATTCAGTCAGCTATCGTGCCTGTGACCTTCGGAGAGTGTGTTTCACCGGGCTCCGCATTCCGTTGTCCACTCATTATGAATGCCCTCGTTGATTCACCTTGGTAGCCGTTCTCCAGAGTCTGTATGTGTGTGTGTGCGTGTGTGTGCATGCATGTGTGTGTGTTTCTGTAAGGAGAGGTCGAAGTGATATTGAGAATGTGGCCCAATAAGAACTTGGTAACTCCATGACCATCAAACAATGATGTTGTGGTGCATTAATTGGAAGATCAACTGAACATCTAACACATGGCTTCTACTACTTAGCAATGTATCCAAAGCACACCTGTTTGTTTCAGGCTCCTGTTGTCAACCAGCCAGGTCTGCTGTTCACCACATGGTACTGGGGACACCCTGTGGACGTAACGCAGCACAACACGTTTTGTTGAAGCCAATTGTGATGTGAAATTTTGTGACGTCATGGGTTGGCCATTGAGTCGGTTGAGAGGTGGACAGTTGCACGGGTGCGAGGCTCAAGGAGGATAAACAATCATTTACAGCTTGTGGCTATATTGTCCGTCTTATTCCTGCATTCATATTTTGTACTTTGTGCAAAATAAAGTGTTTTTTTATTTTTGTACTCGTCTAATACATCGATTAGCGCTCTGCTCTGCAATTCACTACAGCTAGCCAGGGCCTATTTGATGTCGCTGATGAAATAGCTGCATCTTTCCAAATTAAACGATTCTTATGGAATAGTTATGGCTCACTACAAGCAGAAGAACAGATGGCCAGTTTAATGATAACGTGGATCTAATTAATGATTGTTATTAAGTTAGGCTTTTATTCCTAAAAGTAGGAGTAGGAGCAAAATGAGTCTCTGTACTTTTGGCCACAGGTCTGATTTGCTATACTTTTGGAGGCTTGATACCTACAGGCCCTGCTGATCTCATTTTTCATAAAAATGCATACAGCCTAAAAAAAAACATACATTCACTGACAAATTATACAGTGAAATGTAGGCCTACAAATACACCACCAGGGGGAGATGGTTACACATACTTCCCATCAGTATTGTGTATAAAAATGTATTTATTAAAACCCTGAATTGATTTACAAGTAACAAACTAACATTATAAATCAACACTTGAATGACATGCAGCCATTAATATGATTACATTCTTTTGTCAGTTTGCAATTACTTAATTAGAAACTCAATCTAGAAACCTCTGATTACAGCAATGATTGATCAACTGATTCATTAATGTGTTATTTGCTAAAAAATTGATTTGTTGGGTATACTACAAAAATCTGGTTAAAACATTGTGTGTAGCTTCACTGTTTAGAGATCATCAGTTTGGTACTCACACTATACTTGTACACAAACATGCATCAAGTCAAGACGCAAAGCAAGTGTTCTTCTCTTCAACATAAGGCCATTTATTGATTCTGTCCAGTTTTTAAGAAGGCATCAAAGAGGCTTCCTGATTTACAGAACAGAAATACACTTTAGTCGTGATGTAAGCCTCAAATAAGTCAGTTAATTCTTGAGTTTAAGAAACAGAACAATGATACAAAAAACACAAGTTCAACACTTTATTATGTGTTCCTGTCCAAGAAAAAGTTAATATTTTAATTGTAGTTTTAAAAATATGTTTTTATAAATAACATAACAAATTAACTATCCACAATAAAATGTATCTATTTACAAAATCATAGGAAGATAGGAAGATTGTCCTATTTCAATAAATAAATATGAGTCAAATCCAAATCTAATCTAATCAACACAGCTAGGCAAAGTAATGAGGGTGCACCATTAGTTTCATAAACATACAAAAAACACAGAGACCAACAGTTTAAGCTCTTACGCAACGAGATAATAATATTAATAATAATAATAATCAAATTATTTAAAACAAAAAAACACTAAAGAAATCATCTATCTACAGATGTGCACTCCCAATCCCAGGGAGAAGAGCTACATATTATGCTTAAATTGCACTGTGCAAAAGAGATGTCCACACGCCAACTCATTCACTGAAGCCAAGCGCCGACGGACACACACCGACTCTGAGCTACTGTTGTGAAAATCCAATGCAACCCCTTTTACACAGCAATTCATTCAAGTCACCAGGTTTCCAGGAGGACAGCGGGGGAAGGGGGGGGGATACCCGCGTAGTCCCTAGACTACGGCTACGCCCACGGTGCCATCTCACTAGCTGTGAACGTGGGCAAGTACCAAGTCCATCATGTCTGGCGCGCCCGATGCCCTCGCCACGTCCACCGCCGTGTGCCCGCTGACGTTGGCGTGCTTCAGGTCCGACCGGGGGGCCAGGAACTCCACCACGTCCCGGTGGCCCTCCCTGATGGCGATGTGGATGGGCAGCGCGCCGCTCTTGTCCGGGGCGTTGACCGACGCGCCGTGCTCCACCAGCGCCCGCAGGGTGTCCAGGAAGCCCGTGCGGGCGGCGTCGTGGGCCGGCGCGATGCCGTGCTGGTCCTGGGCGTTGGGGTCGGCCCCGTGCTCCAACAGCAGAGCGGCCACCTTGGTGTTCCCCATCATCATCACCTGCGTGGGACAGGAGGGATCAGGAATGAGTGAGCCTCTCTCTCTCTGTGTGTGTGTGTGTGTGTGTGTGTGTGTGTGTGTGTGTGTGTGTTCGAAAACAGCTCTATTCTTATCTTCAGGTACCACAGTGATATATTGCTGCCTCTCCTTCAACAAATGTACTCTTTGTAAGTCGCTTTGGATAAAAGCGTCTGCCAAATGCCCTAAATGTAAATGTGTGTGTGTGTGTGTGTGTGTGTGTGTGTGTGTGTGTGTTACTGCTTGGTCAACATGCTCCATGTCTAACTCGTCATGAAGCAGGAAACTGCTCTACATATCCTTGAATAGGATGTGACTGAATCTGTTTATTTTAACATTTGTTTGCAATGAACACACACACGTGTCCTTTGACAATTGAGAAACCAGCTGTGCATCCTACTAATATTACTACTAATATGACTAACAGAATATTCTACGTCTATAATCCACGTTCTGGTGCAATAACACTGGTAACGCAGGTAAGTCATACACATTAACGTGTAATAGCGTGATCCAGGTATAGCAGTCTTTCATGGTGCTGGTATGATGAGTCGGTGTCTACACTGCATCGACACCCACAACCCAGGGGAGACGCGTACCTGCAGGGCCGTCCTGCCGAACTCATTGAGTGTATCGGGATGCACCCGGCATTCCTCCAGGATCCTCCGCACGTCGCCCGTATTCCCTTTGGCTGCCGCCGACGTTAAAGCTCTTCCCGCATCCATCTGGCTGAGGACCATGGTAAATATCAGTCTGTTTGTTGAAATAAAAAGCCAATGGTGCTGGAATAAGAGCGGCGCGCACACGCACACACACGCACACACACACCTATATTCGGAAACCAAACATCAAGGACACATTTTAAGATCACGATACGATGCGCGGCGAGGGCGGGGAGGTACGCGCCGTAAATCCGCATTATTACCAAGATGTGTCAAGAATACGGAACATTAGCACTGCGGCTAAACGGAGGCTAACATTGCAGAGAGAAGAGCAATAAAAGGATCGTAGCGGTCGCTTGTTACGTTACCTTTCGCGTCGACTGAATCCACACGATCGCTCGTCTTCTCCGCCGTTAGTTTTTTAAAACCGGTGAATTTAAAAAGGGTCGCGGTAAGAAATGTTTATCAACCTGAGAAAATGAGACATTTGCGCGCTGAGATCTAAACTCTTGTGTTCCTCGCTACAATTTACAAACACAGCGGAGAGCCCCACGCTGACCAATCACGGCTCGTCTCGTGGGTGCCGCCTCGCCATAAATGGCAACGTGGGCGGAGTTAAGCGCGCTTACTCCGCTATCACTGTGGCAACAGGAAGAGCCGACCAAATCAGGAGCCGGAGCGCAGAAAGCGGGCTATTCGTATACGTTGAGGTGCTCCGCGCAGTACATTCATTTTCGGGGCGAAGTCTCCAGAATCTCGTGTGAAAAGGGCGCTCTAGTGGTTTTTTGCGCGCAATAACCCTCATGCGATTACGTAATGCATGGACTCGCATTAAGGACATTATAGACAGCATTTCTTTGATGATAAATGGAAGCGAGGTAATAATGAAAACGTTATGAAGTAGTCCTACTTGTAACAAAGACAAGTCTGCGTTGAATTAGGTTTTTTGTTTCACTACAATTTAATAACATTTCAATTATTTGCTTCAAACCATTCAAATCGTAGTGCTATATAAAGGTAGCAAAAAATGTCCACGTCAAGCAGGGCAGGTGAAATTATTTGGAGTGCAATTAAAAGATGTCGCAAATCCTGGTGCTTGAGACATGTGTAGATTTAGGTGTTTGTCCTCAGCTGGTAATCTAGACAGAAAGAGATAGAGAGAAACGTGTCACCAAGTGTCACTCATTCTAATGTTCTACATCTGTTGTCTATAGCCTACTTCAGTAATCCTAGATTAGATATAGGGACTGTAATTTGCAATTACTTTGTATGTTCGTACGTCCTGGGCTTAAAACTGTGCTTAGTAACGTTGTGTAGCATCTTTATCCGAGCTATCTTACTGTTTACCAGCAAGGGGTCAACCTAGCAATTATGAGTGCTTGAAACGTGTTCTATAAACCTAGCAATTATGACTGCTCAAACTTGTTGGATTCAAATCTTACTGTATCATCGGTGATATGCCGTTTGTTTCACTCATCGATAAATGTACTTATTCACAAACGTGACTTATGCCCTAAAAGCCAATTGCCCTAAATGTGAATGTAATGTAAACACATTACGTTGACGTTGAGCTTACCTCCACTCTGTGTATGTAGCGGACCCAGGGCAGGGCTTGGTAACCACTCTTCTCTATGATCTTCATGTATCGCACCTGGTGCAGGTAGGTTAGAAGTGGGTGGGGCCACAAACAGGATAACAGGTTTAATGCGAACGCATACTGTTTATATAGGACTTAAGCAGCCGAGCCAAGTGCACACAGAGTTACAGTGACTAGAATGTGAAAACAACACACACACACCTGGATCCCTGAGACTGTGAAATATGGGGATCTCAAAGTTGACAGTGATGGGTGGCCGGCCCCTCCAGCTCGTCATCTCCACGCTTGGGAGCCCAAAATGAGGGCCCTCATTCAGGAACTCCTTTCCACCCTGGAAACCAACGCATTCGTTTAGATTAGAGTCGACTTCATTGTTCTTGTGCTTCAGTACAGTGCAAAGCCAATTAAATGCAGTTAGCGTCTAACCAGAAGTGCTCAAATAGATATGTTATTTACAGAAAGTGCAGTAAGTACTACAGAAGTGAAGCTATAAGTTACAATATACAGATGGTAGATATGTAAATATTTAAAGTAAGTATATACAGTACATACAGAGGTGAAGTGGATACTTGAAGTGTATGCATACACATGCACAAAAGCATACACTTCTGTAAAATATAACCTGTATAGAAACACTAAAATACGTCAATACAAAAGACCAATCCCTTTAGCCGACTTTTGGTCTTAGTTCTTAAGTTTTTGTTCGTTTGTTTGTTTCCTGTGTACAGCACTGTGGGTGCCCTGAAAAGGCACTCTATAAATGTCATGTATTATTTATGGATAGGTTCTTACAGGGAAGGACTTGATGGTCCACACGACCAGGTTCTTCTCGGGGACGTATTTCGCGTGGCCTGTGCTGGTCTTGAACTTGGGCGAGTCGGCGTCGCTGGGATCCTCACGCTGTGATCTGGGGGTCTTCCGGGGGCAAGAGAACTATAACGCGATCAGAAGCGGGTCGGCGCTAGCGGTTCCTGCCTCCGGCCAGCACTAAGAGGGAAATACAGCTCACCCTCCTCCTCACGTTTTTCGGTTGGGTTATCGCAACTTGGGCGAGTCGGCGTCGCTCGGCCTCCACGTTGTTCGCCACAGACTGCTTCTTAAATTGTCCCTTAGCCTACAGGACCCAACATGACAGCATGGAGTAGTAGTGCATAGTAGAGAAGACCACAACATGGAAGAACACATTGTTTTTATATTCCATGTATTTAATTTATCTGTTCATTTTATAGTATTCATATTTAATCGTAGTCATATAGTTCGTTTTTTAACATAAACAACAACAAAAATCCTTGTATGTGGCAAAGTATCTGGCAATGAAGCACTTTCTGCTTGATTATACAAGTAGAATGACATTGTTTCTGACAGTAATGGCCGACACTACCAGAGTCATGTGACGTCATGTGGAGAGCAGCTTTCAGTTATCGGAAGAACACCAAACTCTGCCGTTGCACACCGCTTCCTCGCATGCAAATCTGGCGAACTTGTTTTAATTTGACTTTTAGACAACCATAGAAGTATATGCCACTAAAGGTCTGAAGTGGTTTTCCACTGTTGGCTGGACAGGTGAACAGGAGAATAGCCTTCTCTTATATATTACTACTATTAGATTACTCTACTAAGACCAGTACCTTGACCATGATTTCCACTCTACTGTGGGAGAACTTCTCTATGACGGACTCAATCCAAATGAGAGGCTTCACCTGCACAAAGGAAAATGTCAATCAATCACCAATAGTTTTGATTGAGGCACACACCATTGATCTTATAAAATGAGTCAATGAAAATATAAAATGATAACATTATTCGATCAGTAGGTGTAAATTGAGCCATGTAATTAAGTCACGTCACTATTGGAATATTCCGGAGCAGCCGTTTCATTTTAATTTAACTAATGCACAGTGCAATAATGTATTAATACCTACCCACAACAAAGCTGGTATGTATGAGCGAGGAGGACATAATAAACGAGGGTAACGCTTGATTAAAAAACTTTCACTGTAGCAGCAGGAATCTAAGACATATTTTAACAACGCGTGCCCTTATAGTAATAGTGTCTGAACCGGCGCCAAGGTAAAACGCGAAGCAAGAAGCCAAATAACTAGTATTCCCCCCATTGTAGGCATCGGAGACCAAAGGCACGTTGCTCTAAAAGAAAAGGACTGTCACGTCCTGGGGCTTAAAACTGTACTTGTACTACGTTGTGTAGCATCTTTATCCGAGCTATCTTACTGTTTACCAGCAAGGGGTCAACCTAGCAATTATGACTGCTCAAACTTGTTGGATTCAAATCTTACTGTATCATCGGTGATATGCGTTTGTTTCACTCATTCGATAAATGTACTTATTGTAAGTCGCTTTGGACAAACGTGACTTATGCCCTAAAAGCCAATTGCCCTAAATGTGAATGTAATGTAAACACATTACGTTGACTTACCTCCACTCTGTGTTATGTAGCGGACCCAGGGCAGGGCTTGGTAACCACTCTTCTCTATGATCTTCATGTATCGCACCTGGTGCAGGTAGGTTAGAAGTGGGTGGGGCCACAAACAGGATAACAGGTTAATGTGAACGCATACTGTTTATATAGGACTTAAGCAGCGAGCCAAGTGCACACAGAGTTACAGTGACTAGAATGTGAAAACACACACACACACCTGGATCCCTGAGACTGTGAAATATGGGATCTCAAAGTTGACAGTGATGGGTGGCCGGCCCTCCAGCTCGTCATTCTCCACGCTGGGGAGCCCAAAATGAGCCCTCATCAGGAACTCCTTTCCACCCTGGAAACACAACGCATTCGTTTAGATTAGAGTCGACTTCATTGTTCTTGTGCTTCAGTACAGGTGCAAAGCCAAATAAATGCAGTTAGCGTCTAACCAGAAGTGCTCAAATAGATATGTTATTTACAGAAAGTGCAGTAAGTACTACAGAAGTGAAGCTATAAGTTACAGTGTATGCATACACATGCACAAAAGCATACACTTCTGTAAAATATAACCTGTATAGAAACACTAAAATACGTCAATACAAAAGACCAATCCCTTTAGCCGACTTTTGGTCTTAGTTCTTAAGTTTTTGTTCGTTTGTTTGTTTCCTGTGTACAGCACTGTGGGTGCCCTGAAAAGGCACTCTATAAATGTCATGTATTATTTATGGATAGGTTCTTACAGGGAAGGACTTGATGGTCCACACGACCAGGTTCTTCTCGGGGACGTATTTCGCGTGGCCTGTGCTGGTCTTGAACTTGGGCGAGTCGGCGTCGCTGGGCACAGGGATCCTCACCTCCACGTTGTTCGCCACAGACTGCTTCTTAAATTGTCCCTTAGCCTACAGGACCCAACATGACAGCATGGAGTAGTAGTGCATAGTAGAGAAGACCACAACATGGAAGAACACATTGTTTTTATATTCCATGTATTTAATTTATCTGTTCATTTTATAGTATTCATATTTAATCGTAGTCATATAGTTCGTTTTTTAACATAAACAACAACAAAAATCCTTGTATGTGGCAAAGTATCTGGCAATGAAGCACTTTCTGCTTGATTATACAAGTAGAATGACATTGTTTCTGACAGTAATGGCCGACACTACCAGAGTCATGTGACGTCATGTGGAGAGCAGCTTTCAGTTATCGGAAGAACACCAAACTCTGCCGTTGCACACCGCTTCCTCGCATGCAAATCTGGCGAACTTGTTTTAATTTGACTTTTAGACAACCATAGAAGTATATGCCACTAAAGGTCTGAAGTGGTTTTCCACTGTTGGCTGGACAGGTGAACAGGAGAATAGCCTTCTCTTATATATTACTACTATTAGATTACTCTACTAAGACCAGTACCTTGACCATGATTTCCACTCTACTGTGGGAGAACTTCTCTATGACGGACTCAATCCAAATGAGAGGCTTCACCTGCACAAAGGAAAATGTCAATCAATCACCAATAGTTTTGATTGAGGCACACACCATTGATCTTATAAAATGAGTCAATGAAAATATAAAATGATAACATTATTCGATCAGTAGGTGCTTAGTCACCCTAAATTGTAAATTGAGCCATGTAATTAAGTCACGTCACTATTGGAATATTCCGGAGCAGCCGTTTCATTTTAATTTAACTAATGCACAGTGCAATAATGTATTAATACCTATTTGAGCGGACATAATACAATTAGAATTCATGAGAGCAAATTAAACTTAACACCTGCTTTAAGTAATAGTGTTTGAACCCCAATAAAACCCAGAGACCAATAACAGTAACATTGTAATAGACACAAACAGCTCTAAAAAAGGACTGCCAGGATAGTTGTAGGTTGTACTGGAGGAATCTGAAGTGTTAGGGTTGTAGACTGTCCCTGAGTGGAGGGAGGCGGAGGGGACTGACGTGGGTGTTTGATGCGGTAGGACATGAGCTCTGACTCCCCGTCTGGGGGGATGAAGGAGATGGTGCGGTCGCTCTCGAAGCGGGAGAGACGCACGCACTGGTGGAACTTGACGTCTTCCATGGTCACCGTCTTGCCCTTGTCACCTGTGACACACACACACACCCAGTGGCCATGTTAGTTAGGGATCGCCTGGTTTGCATGCAGCTCCTTGATAAAGACAGACAAGGCAGTAGAACAGTCCGAGTGGGTAACCGGCAGTTGCCTGCGGGTGGTGCTCAGGGATAGAGCGTCTTATTGTTACAATAATGTGATCTTCCCATAGACTGAAAAACAAATATGGACATAGCGTCTGTGACGTGACATGTGGGTTTACACACAACCGCTATGACGACTTGGACTTCAGCAGTGGAAATGATTAATATTTGGCACATTGAGGGGTGGCCGCCCCACAGTAGTCTATGGCCAAAACCCATTTATAATAGCACTTTTGTTATAAATATAGCTCTTTAAAGAAATAAAACTGTCAAACAGGACTTCTCAGAACCAAATGAATTAATAATATGGACTAATTAACTAGCCACTAACATTTAATTTGCTATATTACGAGAATGAAATCCCATTGCCTTAGAATGGTGGCCCATTGCCTTAGAATTGGTGAATGTGTCATTTTACATCCAACCACTGCTAGCCACCTATAGGCCGTCAGATGAACTACTTTTTGGGAAATTATCCACGCTTGCACATCACTTCCTTCCTTTTAACTGAGAAAGTGACGTACAACCTTTGTTCTTGGTATTTAATTCCACCACGCTACATTGAGGAGATTGAAGACTAAAAGTGTTACAGCAGGCAGGCCGACCAACAGACTGCGACAGTTAAAGAAGCCCCTAGTTGAGATATTTAGAACCAATTTTCACCTCTTTTTTTTACACTAGAATAGGGTCAATCTATCTCAATATTTCCCTTGAATCAACTTTTTGAATAGCAATTGTTGAATGTACTGTACATATATATATATGTGTAAATGTATTGTAATGTGTAATGTCTATGATCAGATAAACAACTACTGTCTGTCTGATCCTGGGTGCTGTCTACTTGGCAGGACCTGAAATGTAAATTGATTTGCCCACCATCAGCCATGACTTTTTCCTTACTCGAGGTGGAAGGAGTTGTGGGTACTACCTGCTCGGAACAACATTTTGACCATACAGACAGACAGAGAGACAGACAGTAATTGTGTGTCCATACGTCCAGTGAGGGCGAAGAGAACGCGGTCGTTGAGGCCCAGTCGCAGCTCAGGCATCCCAGACAGCATGGTCTTCAGTTTGATGCTGCCCACAATATCACTGCTCATCACGCTGCCGTTAGCATTCACCTGGAACAGTAACAACACGTTAGCATTCACCTGGAACAGTAACAACATGTTAGCATTCACCCTTAACAGTAACAACACGTTAGCATTCACCCTTAACAGTAATAGTAGGATAATATCCATGCAATAAATACGATATCCATTGGATGTAGTATTTTTCAAGACACAGAAGCAGCTTACATAATGGGGAGGGGGGGAATCTCACAACTCATGCACTACCAGTGCACCAGTAGCAGTCACCTGGGTGATGCACAGCAGCCAATACGCACCAGAATGCTCACCACATACTGTCTCTGTGAGGAATTTAAACTATCCAATTAGAGACCGGGGGATGATCAGAAGACCAGGGCAGAAATTTGGCCAGGACACCGGGGTTAGCACCTCTACTCTTGCAATTGAGTGTCATGGACCTCGGTTTAATATGTGATCCAAAAGTCTGTCCTGGGGCATTGGGTATATTACGTAGGCCAGAGAACACCGTACTGGCTCTCCAACACCTCTACTAGCTCCAACTGGTCCCCCATCCAAGGATGGACCAAGGCCAGCCTTGCTCCCAGAGAAGCCAGCATCGATGGCAGGTAGCCACGGTGCTGGCAAAGCAACACATAGCACGGACGACATTGTTAAATGCTTGATCTACTTGACCTAATTGGTCAATAAAGTTTTGAGGGTGTGCATTGTAACTCAGCTGTGCTTGCCAGGGTTGATAAACTCAGTACGCTTTGAGGGCTATGGCTCTTTAATGTTGCTGCTATGGTTACAAGTTGGGTTGCGGATTAATTAAGAAAGTGATTAAACTGAACTAAAAGTGATTTACCCAGACCAATAATATTGGCACAAATATAATACTAATAATAATACAATCTAGGCCTTAAATAAGCCACAATTATGTTTAGGATAATACATACATCATGACTTGTAAAAAGACATGAATTATAAGTGCCGGCGGCCTTGACTGTTGAGGTCTGATCATTTTTCAGAGATAAAGCATTATTTCCCTGCTCATTTCTACTGTCTACTGTCTGGCAGCAATAATATCCCAGATCGGAGATTGTGACAACAATAAGAAGCAGTCAATTCTTATGATCCACCCTAGCCTGCTATAGCTCTAATCCCCACATCCCCTATGACTGTACAGTATGTCAGGTATGTGAACACAGCAGTCTCACCAGGACGTTGATGGACATCGATTGACGGTCGATGAAGACCTCGTTCTTCTTGTACTTGATGCCCTCTGACCTCCAGGACACAGCGTTGGTGACAGTGGTGGGGACTTTAGTTTTAGCCACCTCTAGCTTGGTTCCCTCCTGGGTTATATACCTACACACATTAGATCATTGTTTTTCTATTATTTGTGTTATTTTATGCATGCGTTGTCACAGTGTGTTATTTTTAAATGCACTAATTTCGTCATCAAGGAGCATACATCTAATTTTGTCCTTAAATGACATGCGTGTTGACATAACACATGCATGTGCATGATAACTTTGATAATTGATTAATCCTTTGGTCATTTGTCGAGTAAATACTAAACATTTTATCGTTCCAGAAAGGCACATTCTTTTGTTGATTCTTCTGAAAGTGTGGATAACCTTTCATACTCATGTTGGGCTCCAGTAAATGGCATTTGCTATTATTTATGACATTTCATCCACTCAAATGATACATTTACAAGCCTCTTACTCCTGCAGGATCTTGCCGTCAGTGGTCTGAGGAAAGCCAAAGTCCATCAGCTCATCCAGGAGCTCATAGACCACCACAAAGTTGTCCTGAATGCTCTCCTCCTCCAGCTCTTTGAAGTACTCTGTGAACACCTGCAATACACAATCACCACAGCAGGCTGAAGTCTTCGTTTAATTCACTCCTACTTGCCATAGTTCATTTCATTTTACATTTTTCTAAAATGTTAAATTATTCTTTTATGGTACATGTCTCCTTCACACCTGCATTGACTATATCAACTTGGCTGTTGATATTGATGTTATATTTGGTTTACTGCATTTTTTTTTACTTTACTGGCTGGGACATGGACAACTTATTTTTATTTCGTATCCATCTGTTTGTGTTTTCAATTCTCTGTTACTGTCCTCTTACAGAGTACAAGTACAGTAACAGAGTTATCTTGTGACACACTGTCTAACTTGGTTTTGAAAAGTCATTATTATTATTATCTTTCAAAGCACTTTACTGTGTCTGCTTCTCTAGTGTTGTGCTTAAGTGGTGATGCGGTCCTTTGTGAACATGATAAGTGCATCACCCCCCCCCCAACCAACCAACCCCAACCCCCCAACCCCTTCAATGCCTCCGAGTAGACGGAGGAGCACCCACCTCCACCAGCTTGTAGAGGAAGGCGTAGACAAGGGAAGCATTAGAGTTCTTGTTCGTTGTGGCCACCACTGTACACAGCCTCTGGTCAAGTGTTACAGCAGGCAGGCCGACCAACAGACTGCGACAGTTAAGAAGCCCCTAGTTGAGATATTTAGAACCAATTTTCACCTCTTTTTTTACACTAGAATAGGGTCAATCTATCTCAATATTTCCCTTGAATCAACTTTTTGAATAGCAATTGTTGAATGTACTGTACATATATATATATGTGTAATGTATTGTAATGTGTAATGATCAGATAAACAAACTACTGTCTGTCTGATCCTGGGTGCTGTCTACTTGGCAGTACCTGAATGTAAATTGATTTGCCCACCATCAGCCATGACTTTTTCCTTACTCGAGGTGGAAGGAGTTGTGGGTACTACCTGCTCGGAACAACATTTTGACCATACAGACAGACAGAGAGACAGACAGTAATTGTGTGTCCATACGTCCAGTGAGGGCAAAGAGAACGCGGTCGTTGAGGCCCAGTCGAAGCTCAGGCATCCCGGACAGCATGGTCTTCAGTTTGATGCTGCCCACAATATCACTGCTCATCACGCTGCCGTTAGCATTCACCTGGAACAGTAACAACACGTTAGCATTCACCTGGAACAGTAACAACACGTTAGCATTCACCTGGAACAGTAACAACACGTTAGCATTCACCCTTAACAGTAACAACATGTTAGCATTCACCCTTAATAGTAACAACACGTTAGCATTCACCTGGAACAGTAACAACACGTTAGCATTCACCTGGAACAGTAACAACACGTTAGCATTCACCCTTAAGAGTAACAACACGTTAGCATTCACCTTTAACAGTAACAAGACATTCGCATTCAACTGGAACAGTAACTACATAACTACATAGGTTAGCATTCACCTCTAATAATTTATTGCATGGATAATATCCATGCAATAAATACGATATCCATTGGATGTAATATTTTTCAAGACACAGAAGCAGCTTACATAATGGGGAGGGGGGAATCTCACAACTCATGCACTACCAGTGCACCAGTAGCAGTCACCTGGGTGATGCACAGCAGCCAATACGCACCAGAATGCTCACCACATACTGGCTCTGTGAGGAATTTAAACTATCCAATTAGAGACCGGGGGATGATCAGAAGACCAGGGCAGAAATTTGGCCAGGACACCGGGGTTAGCACCTCTACTCTTGCAATTGAGTGTCATGGACCTCGGTTTAATATGTGATCCAAAAGTCTGTCCTGGGGCATTGGGTATATTACGTAGGCCAGAGAACACCGTACTGGCTCTCCAACACCTCTACTAGCTCCAACTGGTCCCCCATCCAAGGATGGACCAAGGCCAGCCTTGCTCCCAGAGAAGCCAGCATCGATGGCAGGTAGCCACGGTGCTGGCAAAGCAACACATAGCACGGACGACATTGTTAAATGCTTGATCTACTTGACCTAATTGGTCAATAAAGTTTTGAGGGTGTGCATTGTAACTCAGCTGTGCTTGCCAGGGTTGATAACAAGTACGCTTTGAGGGCTATGCTCTTTAATGTTGCTGCTATGGTTACAAGTTGGGTTGCGGATTAATTAAGAAGTGATTAAACTTGAACTAAAAGTGATTTACCCAGACCAATAATATTGGCACAAATATAATACTAATAATAATACAATCTAGGCCTTAAATAAGCCACAATTTATGTTAGGATAAATACATACATAGATTAATATGACTTGTAAAAAGACATGAATTATAAGTGCCGGCGGCCTTGACTGTTGAGGTCTGATCATTTTTCAGAGATAAAGCATTATTTCCCTGCTCATTTCTACTGTCTACTGTCTGGCAGCAATAATATCCCAGATCGAAGATTGTGACAACAATAAGAAGCAGTCAATTCTATGATCCACCTAGCTAGCTATAGCTCTATCCCCACATCCCCTATGATGTACAGTATGTCAGGTATGTGAACACAGCAGTCTCACCAGGACGTTGATGGACTCGATGACGTCGATGAAGACCTCGTTCTTCTTGTACTTGATGCCCTCTGACCTCCAGGACACAGCGTTGGTGACAGTGGTGGGGACTTTAGTTTTAGCCACCTCTAGCTTGGTTCCCTCCTGGGTTATATACCTACACACATTAGATCATTGTTTTTCTATTATTTTGTGTTATTTTTATGCATGCGTATGTCACACTGTGTTATTTTAAATGCACTAATTTCGTCATCAAGGAGCATACATCTAATTTTGTCCTTAATGACATGCGTGTTGACATAACACATGCATGTGCATGATAACTTTGATAATTGATTAATCCTTTGGTCATTTGTCGAGTAAATACTAAACATTTTATCGTTCCAGAAAGGCACATTTTTTGTTGATTCTTCTGAAAGTGTGGATAACCTTTCATACTCATGTTGGGCTCCAGTAAATGGCATTTGCTATTATTTATGACATTTCATCCACTCAAATGATACATTTACAAGCCTCTTACTCCTGCAGGATCTTGCCGTCAGTGGTCTGAGGAAAGCCAAAGTCCATCAGCTCATCCAGGAGCTCATAGACCACCACAAAGTTGTCCTGAATGCTCTCCTCCTCCAGCTCTTTGAAGTACTCTGTGAACACCTGCAATACACAATCACCACAGCAGGCTGAAGTCTTCGTTTAATTCACTCCTACTTGCCATAGTTCATTTCATTTTACATTTTTCTAAAATGTTAAATTATTCTTTTACGGTACATGTCTCCTTCACACCTGCATTGACTATATCAACTTGGCTGTTGATATTGATGTTATATTTGGTTTACTGCATTTTTTTTTACTTTACTGGCTGGGACATGGACAACTTATTTTTATTTCGTATCCATCTGTTTGTGTTTTCAATTCTCTGTTACTGTCCTCTTACAGAGTACAAGTACAGTAACAGAGTTATCTTGTGACACACTGTCTAACTTGGTTTTGAAAAGTCATTATTATTATTATCTTTCAAAGCACTTTACTGTGTCTGCTTCTCTAGTGTTGTGCTTAAGTGGTGATGCGGTCCTTTGTGAACATGATAAGTGCATCACCCCCCCCCCCCCCAACCCCAACCCCCCAACCCCTTCAATGCCTCCGAGTAGACGGAGGAGCACCCACCTCCACCAGCTTGTAGAGGAAGGCGTAGACAAGGGAAGCATTAGAGTTCTTGTTCGTTGTGGCCACCACTGTACACAGCCTCTGGTCAAGGGGTTACCACAAGCAGCTAGCAACAGATCCACACATTACATTACATTATAATACATTATATTATAACACACACACACACAGGTATCGTCGGGTTAGGGGTTAAGGATACGGTACAGGTTGCTGTGCTTGATCCACAGGAAGTGGACGCTGCCATGCAACAGAACAGGGCTGAGAAGTCCGTCCTCTTCCTGTTGCATGAGTAACGGTAGGAAATGGTCGATCTCGGCCATGTCCACGTCGCCTTTGTAATTCCGACATATCAGCACCTGAGAATGGAGAGTGACATCACAGGGTCAATATTTAGAATAAAAGCCTTTATACTGTTGCGTTGGTTGGACGACCATCAACTTATTAGTTATTAGTTGGATTTACATCTTACATCTTGTATATAGGTAGACACAATATAAAGTAGGCTGTTTTTAATTATTTATTATTATTATTATTATTATTATTAATTATTATTTCGTTGTATTAGTATTATTATTTAGAAATTCAGTTAAACCACTCTGCATTGCACATTAATCAGTAAATTATTATCCTAATCTTTTGTGTTAAAAAAAAAAAAAAAAAAAATGCATTTTTTGGTAGCAAAGCTCGGAGGTGTACACGCTTTCTAACAGGAAGGAAAAATGAGACGCGAGCCGCTGCGAGAGAACAGGTGGGCCGGGTTCACCTGACCGCACATTAAACCCCCTCGACTCTGTCAACACAACTTTGGACTCACAAGACAAATTTCGTAACTTCAATGAAAAAAAACATGAACTGTTGTGACATGACACGGACACGTATTGTCAAACTCAACATGTCTGCAGATACACGATGAATTGTTCACCTTTAGGCCTATTCGGTTATTTCTAAGCCGAGGAAGAGTCAAGTGTTCCTCGTGTTTCCGGAAGTGGCAGAGAGGGACCGCACACGAAACACCATCGCAGACCTCCGATTAATTGTTAACGACCATCCTATTAATATTGAACAGCGAAAGCCACGGCTACAAACTCAACGTTAAGCAAAATAATATGGAAAACAAACTGCAACGTTCAGAATAAGGTGTCCTCGGATAGCCGAGCGCGCCTCTTGACTACCAACACTGCTCCCAGGCGAACTCACCTTTCCCTTCAGATCCAGCAAGAAGACAGCCGACACAGACATGGTTTATACTTAAAACACTCAACCTAAAGTAATGTCAACATAAATACAACTGTGTTCACCAAATGACTCAACTTCTATAAAGTAAGTTCTCCGCGTAACCGTGCGGAAAAGAGGCTAGAAGGGCATCATGGACTCCGCCGTGTGCCGTCCTGAATGTAGAGCTCGACGTCATCGCCTGCAGGTGAAACATTGACAGCTCACCTGGACGGAGGAGCGGGCTGCGCTGCGCCCGGTGGCCGCGAGAGGGCGCTGCAGATCTATATGAGAGCTCACAGACGTGACGCGGTCATTTCAGGTCGTTTACAACATTATTTATTTACTTAAGTAACCACCCCCCCCAAAACCACAAGTTTTAAAATAAAACAATACATGTCAAAATATCGGATGGTTCTGTCTGATTGGTGAATGTCATTATTTGCATTTCCATGAAGCAACCCCAGTAGGCTACCAGATCAGCCATTATATTCATATACAAGTCAGACCAGCGATGCATCCAAGGTACACTCGCTGTGAATTGTGGTGGGGGGCCCCTATATAGACGACGTAGGCTACGAGCAACAGCAGTGACTGAAATAGGCTTCCAAACTTCTTTTTCGTTTTTTTACAACAAACCCATGTCTGCCGCGGGGCTATGGGTGTATACAGTGAGCTCTTAATCCGGAGCTTAAGTCCCCTTGTGCTGGTGGACGTGGTCCCCAATAACATGTTAACGCTTAACGCTTTATTTAACGCGACTGATGCTTCTTTCATGCAAGTGATCGGTATGATATCGCAGTACTTAGCGATCACCAGCAGGGGGGAAGCAGAGCGGCCTGCTGAGACGTCCCCGGCTGCTGGGTGCATCCCAGTCGGTCCATCGGGATACCAGTACGTGTGCATCGTGTTATGTTGATGTTCTCTGTAAAACCATAACAATCAATTACATTTATTTTCACATGTAACGCTGAGAGATTCGAAGACAAATTATAATACCATCAACATTTGCCCACCTCCCCATTGGCCTACTTGCCCAATAGTGCACTTTAAGAATACTTATGCAGTAATGGAACCTACAGAACTACATTAAAACAATAGATGGGTAGATTTTGTTTCATTTAATTGGTTAAGCAATCACCAAAAATAACTTGGAAGGTAGTAATAATTTTAACTAATCAAAGAGCAGGACAGGAGTTAGACACGTGTCTTATCTTACTGAAAAGCACATCAGGGATTCAAGCCAGAGATGGGAGTAGCCTACGCACGGTCTCTCCATCCACCTCAGAATATTATAGTTATTATTATAATGAAATAATAATAATCATAAAAAATCATATATAAATGAATAGCCATTATTATAATAATTATTAGTTTGGTTGTTCCGATCATAGCGAGTCCGCCTTGGTGCCCCCCTCCCCTCGCTGCCTCTCCCCTCCTCCCCTCCCCTCCTCCTGGGGGAGATGAGTGGCGTGAGATACCTGTTGGACCTGTTCGTGTGTCGGCCTATTGTTGTGACTCCCTATTGTCACCGAGCGATACGGCGCCACGCCCGTTTCGCTCACGACGCGGCGGTGGTGTGAGGCCAGGCCCCGCCCCCTGTTTGACCACGTCGGCCAATGGCGTGGCAACACAATGTAAATGAGGATGAGGTGAGGAGCCACATTTACAAATGGCACTTCCCTAAATGACAAACCACCCCCTCCCAACACACGTACACACGCTCTCCATCACTAGGGACAGGTTTGATCTGTCTCATTAGTTTCAGGTGCATGTGTGTGTGTGTGTGTGTGTGTGTGTGTGTGTGTGTGTGTGTGTCCACAACATCTCCAGGGGGTATCACACACACACGCACACACATGCACCTGTTAAGTGAGGTGATCTGACTGTGTTTTCTGACGTGTGTGTAAAGTGAGTTACGATATTCATATGTATTTGAAGTGTATTTATTTATTTATTCAGAAACCAGGCGGGCCCAAGTGGAAGTGACACGCTGGCTTTAGGCGCCATGGTCAGTCACATGATCCATCACACCATTGTGGTCACATGATCTGTTTGTGGGGGGTCGGGGGGGTTGCTGGGTTGTACGCTCAGAGAGAATTTGGAGGGGCGGGGCAGGATGGTAATGGAAAACCCCACGTTACTCATTCAGTGAGAAACGGGGCTGTCATGTTTCCGGTATGTACACTCAGGCTGAGGTGAGCCTGGGGGCTGGAATGTGGGTCGAGGAGCCGGAATGACGGCATTCTGTACTTTCACTCTGTTATGTGCCCACGGCAAGCAAGCCTTCGTATCCAGCTCGTCACTGTTGATACACTCACACACACACAAGCATCTGATGTACGTACGAGTACACACACATATGTTGGCACACAGATGTTTCACAGATTTCACATGTCAAGCCTTGTCCAGAGAGGTTTCACATTTTAAATGTCACACATTTACACAAGATTTTGATCCGTGAACAGTAACCACAAAAAGTGTCACCTTTGTGATATTTACCGTGGGATGTAGAGGGATGGACAGGGTTTAATGGTGACATTCTGTCTGTGAAAAGTGCTACAACAAGAACAAGCAAGAAGAAATCATGCACTGGCCACCACTTAAAGTGGCGTAAAACAGTCAAAAAAGGGCAAGTATGACAACACGCACATCCAGAAAGTCCTATCAGAGCACAAGTTATGTTTTTTGTCTGCAAACTGGCTCAAAGTGTAGTTTGCAGGCTTGGCTGTCAGATACCATGAAACCAGGAGTGATGACACACATGGCTACATGCTATACATTGCTAACTAATTGCTAACTATTTCACACTTGTTCAGTATGAAACTTACCCGCTCCCCCCGACATTTTGCAAAGATACTGACAGAGTTTCATTAAAAGCTGTTGGAACAAGAAGGCCACACCAACAGTTCTTGAGTCATTTGTTTATATCATTGCCATATATCGGTTCAGTATGAACCGATGGATATATTTATTTGAATTGAAATACTTTCAACCTTCATTTTTAATTATCTAATTATTTCTCCTAATAATTTGAGTAAGATCCAAGTATTAAAGAGCAGGACAGGAGCATGGCAGTATTTATATTTATTTGTGTGTAAGTGTGTGTGTGTGTGTGTGGTGTGTGTGTGTGTGTGGTGTTGGGGAGGGGGTCGTTTAATATAAATTATGGATTAAGGGTATTAGCTTGCAGGAGGTCTCTGAAGTGGGCCAGTGTCCATCCCAGGGGGAGCAAACAAGAAGAACAGACTCTCTCACTGAGACAATGGTTTCCCAAGGTGGTATGACACACCACGTAAAATAATACTGTTATACATAATATACACACACAGATAACATCACGTCCTCACTGGTGCTCACAAGTATGAGGAAACTTTACCATATGAGTGTAATGCTACATCACAACATACTAACACTAGATGTATTGTTTAATATTATAACATTCATAGCAATATATCTTAAAAACAAACAAACCACATTTTTATGTGAATCAGAGGAAGCAAGCAGGATACAGTCTACCCACTCCACCCCTCCATGTTTGGTTTGGTTTTAATCTCTGAGGGGGGGGGGGCGAGTATTTTGGACACATCCCAATAAAGCACTTCGGTAAAACACTAAATAACACCCCACCCCCTGCTCCCCACCCACTCCTCCAGAGAGAAGGTTCATGTGAGGATTTTCAAGTTTCAAGTTTCAAGTATTTTATTGTCACTTCACAGTTTACACAAGTATAAGCAGTGAGTGAAATTCACAGTTATAAACAGTTCTAAAAATATACAAATAGAAATAGAATAGAAAACTATATTAACAAGTTACAAAAAATCTAAACAAAAGAAAACTGTATAAGATAAAAAATACAAAAAATATTAAGGGGAGCAACACAAATAATTTTTTGACATGCACAGAATGTCACAGAATACTTCCTCAGACAATCAGACACCAGAACACACTAGAACAACACTAGAACCTGCAATTAGCACCAGGACTAGCACTAGCAGTCAACACTAGCACTAGCAGTAACACTAGCACTAGCACCAGCAGTAACACTAGCACTAGCACCAGCAGTAACACTAGCACTAGCAGTAACACTAGCACTAGCGTTACTGCTAGTGCTAGTGTTACTGCTGGTGCTAGTGCTAGTGTTACTGCTAGTGCTAGTGTTACTGCTAGTGCTAGTGTTACTGCTGGTGCTAGTGCTAGTGTTACTGCTGGTGCTAGTGCTAGTGTTACTGCTAGTGCTAGTGTTACTGCTAGTGCTAGTGTTACTGCTAGTGCTAGTGCTAGTGTTACTGCTAGTGCTAGTGTTACTGCTGGTGCTAGTGCTAGTGTTACTGCTAGTGCTAGTGTTACTGCTGGTGCTAGTGCTAGTGTTACTGCTGGTGCTAGTGCTAGTGTTACTGCTAGTGCTAGTGTTACTGCTGGTGCTAGTGCTAGTGTTACTGCTGGTGCTAGTACAGCAGTAACACTAGCACTAGCACTAGCAGTAACACTAGCACTAACACTAGCAGTAACACTAGCACTAGCAGTAACACTAACACTAGCACTAGCACTAGCAGCAGTAACACTAGCACTAGCAGTAACACTAGCACTAGCAGTAACACTAGCACTAGCAGTAACACTAGCACTAGCAGTAACACTAGCACTAGCAGTAACACTAGCACTAGCACCAGCAGTAACACTAGCACTAGCAGTAACACTAGCACTAGCAGTAACACTAGCACTAGCACCAGCAGTAACACTAGCAAACACTAGCACTAGCAGTAACACTAGCACTAGCACCAGCAGTAACACTAGCACTAGCACTAGCAGTAACACTAGCACTAGCACCAGCAGTAACACTAGCACTAGCAGTAACACTAGCACTAGCACCAGCAGTAACACTAGCACTAGCAGTAACACTAGCACTAACACTAGCACTAGCAGTAACACTAGCACTAGCACTAGCACCAGCAGTAACACTAGCACTAGCAGTAACACTAGCACTAGCCCTAGCAGTAACACTAGCACTAGCAGTAACACTAGCACTAGCACCTAGCAGTAACACTAGCACTAGCACTAGCAGTAACACTAGCCCGTAGCAGTAAGCACTAGCATAGTCAGCTACATCTAGCAGTAAACACCGGCACCAAACACTTAGCACTACTACCAGCACTTGCACCAGCAGTAACACTAGCACTTAGCACCAGGACTAGCACTAAGCAGTATCGCTAGCAGTAACACTTAGCACTAACACACCAGAGCTAGCACTAGCTGTAGCACTAGCACTAGCAGTAACACTTAGCACTAGCACTTGTTTCAGCAGCCTAATGGCCTGACTGTGGAAGCTGTCTCTGAGTCTGCTCGTGCGGCACTTGATACTGCGGTATCGCCTGCCTGACGGTAGAAGTGTATACAGTTCGTGGCTGGGGTGGTTATTGTGTTTAATAATCCTTTTGGCCTTGGCCACGCACCGCCTGGTGTATATATCCAGGAGGGAGGGAAGCTCACCTCCAACGATGTACTGGGCCGTCCGCACCACCCTCTGTAGTGTTCTACGCTCGAGTGCGGTGCAGTTCCCGTACCAGACGGTGATGCATCCAGTGAGAACATTCTCGATGGTACTGGAGTAGAATGTTCTGAGGATGCGGGGGCACATGTTGAATTTCCTCAGTCGCCTGAGGAAATACAGGCGTTGTTGGGCCTTTTTCACCCCGTGTGTGGTGTGCGTGGTCCATGTGAGGTCCTCGGAGAACTTGAAGCTGCTGACCCTCTCTACTGCAGCACCGTCAATGGAGATGGGGGGCATGCTCTCCTCTCCGCTTCCTGTAGTCCACGATCAGCTCCTTGGTCTCCTTGACGTTGAGGGCGAGGTTGTTTTCTTGGCACCACTGTGCCAGTGATCCAACCTCCTCCCTGTAGGCTGTCTCGTCGTTGTCGGCGATCAGTCCCAACACTGTCGTGTCGTCAGCAAACTTGATGATGACGTTGGAGCTGTGCATAGCCATGCAGTCGTGGGTGTACAGGGAGTAGAGGAGAGGGCTCAACACGCATCCCTGAGGGGCTCCAGTGTTGAGGGTCAGTGGCTCTGAGGTGGTGCTGCCCATCCTCACCACCTGGCGGCGGCCCGACAGGAAGTCCAGTATCCAGCTGCACATGGTCGGGTGCAGGCCTAGACTCCTGAGCTTGGTGTCGAGCTTGGCAGGAGCTATCGTGTTGAACGCTGAGCTGAAGTCCACAAACAGCATTAGCACACAACAGTTCTTCCCCTCCAGGTGAGAGAGGGCGGTGTGAAGTGCTATGGCAATCGCGTCGTCGGTGGATCTGTTTTGACGGTACGCAAATTGCCATGGGTCCAGCGTGGCGGGCAACATGGAACAAATTAAGTCCTTGACCAGCCTCTCGAAGCATTTACTGACAATCGAGGTGAGGGCTATGGGTCTCCAGTCATTCAGGCAGGTTACCTTGGGGTGTTTGGGGACAGGCACAATGGTGGACATCTTGAAGCCAGATGCCAGATGTCTGCGAAGCAGATGTCTGCGAAGACTCCTGCCAGCTGGTCTGTGCATGCTCTGAGGATGCGCCCCGGGATGTGGTCGGGTCCTGCCGCCTTCCGGATGTCCACCCGCTTGAAGGCTCTGCGCATGTCAGCCTCTGAGATGTTCAGCAGGCTGCTCTCCTCAGGCAGCGCTGACTTTGGCGGGCTGCCGTTCATGTCGAACCGAGCAAAGAATGTGTTTAGCTCGCCTGGGAGGGAGGTAGAGGAGTTCTCTACACCGCTGGTTCTCCCTCTGAAGTCCGTGATTGATCCCACCAGTATGGTGGGATCGTTTGGTGCTTGTACAATTATACAGGCATTTCTCTGTCATTTGACTGTGCTGCCAACCACAAGTGCTCTTATCGAGCAGGGGATATTTATGGGTATTAACACTGTATCTCAATCCCTTGAATAACAACTTAATCCAGGATAATACCGCAGTATAATTATGAAGGATCAAGGGCTTAATCGAGGGATTGAAAAGAGTCCAGGGCCGACAGTTCAAATAGTAGATTATGATGGTCGGTGTTCTCCTTACTATCAACTCTATTAGAAGGTCAATACTGGAGAAAAGATTTTCTAAATATTGGTTTTAAAATATTGCTCCTGGAGTATAACCATCTTCAAATATCTCATATTGTGGGGGATCTCATTTTAATAATTGATGACAATTGAAAAAACAGAATTTAACATGCACCAAAAAACAGAGATGGGTGGTCAAGTGACTTGCTTTTATTTAACAAAACAACAACACATACAAACATTAAGAATTGACTTGGACTGCAACCAAGGCAGTCTCCTAATGCCTTTAATTTTCCTTCAATCCCGCTCACTTCAAAGCACGATCCGTCCAATCAGAGCACATTTGTGGATGTTTCAAGTCGTCCCGTCCTCCTCCAAACCAAGCGTACTGTCGGGGACCACGGCCCTCTTCATTATTACATTGCGTCTCATTCTTCCCTCCAACGATAATTAGATCAGCCCGTGCAGCTGTCTCACCGCGCCACACACATACACAAACCAGGCCATGTCTCCACGGCAACGATCGAACAAAAGTTGTATAATTTAGCTGTACAGTGCAGGCAAAAGGAAGGTCTGTGTGGACTGACGTTCTCCAATATTACTATTTACACACTGACCAGAGCCGCCACGGCAACAAATACAAAACATAAAAAGAAAATCAACATTATACATATATACTGTATATATAAATAAATCTCTCATATTTACAATATTTTGTTTGTTTCCGATCCGAAATGACAATAAAATTAAATAATAGACAAAAGATTGAACACAAAATATTTTGTACAAAATATTTTACAGAAACTATTTACAGTCCCCACAACATAACGGGGCTCTCACGCCATTCAAAAACACTTGATAGGATTCTTCACTTTCGTCGACTCCAACAATCAACCCTCGCTGAACAAATCATGTTCTCAGAACTTCAGAACTACTTCAAAAATGGCTCCACAATGGGAACGACTTATAGAACAGGTTACTGAACCTGAAACCATACACACAGGTTACAAGGTAACAATGGCCAGCCCTTGCTGAGGCGGAGATGCTAGGGTTAGACTTAAAGACTTTAAGAAGGAAGGTGAGATGGTAGTATGATGGTACTACGTTGAACCACATTCAAGAACAGAGCGTATTGTTATTGTCATCCTCGGTACATTTGTGGTAAGGCACAAGCAAATGCAAGACAGGGCATGGTGCACAGTGCATATGGTGCAATAAGGTGTGTGTGTTTGCAGATAATATAATGATGATTCATTAACCCAGCAGCTGCTCACAGGGAACACATGTACGCCCAACATAGACATGAATGCAAACTGTAACAGGAACAGTGAACTAGGATGAGATATGATGATGTGCTAGGATGTGGTTTTCAAATATGAAAATCCACGTATCTCTCTGAATAAAATAAAAAATATCAAATATATCAACCTTGACTTCAACATTTTGACTTCAACAAGTCAGTCATTCTCTGGTCATTTTGTCTGCTTCCTGCTTTTCTCGTTTTTTTTGTGCATTTTTTCCTGCAGATGATTCTTTCATTTTCCTTCAGATATGGACGGCACAGTGCAGAGGTCAACAAAATTGAAAAAGTCACAGAATATGGCCGGGGGGGGGGTTTGAGCAGCAGTAGATCACATGGCTTCTGTTGAGTGTAAAAGCCACACCCCATAACTGTCGAGCTGTCTCCATGTCTCTTCATTATGCAAGGTCCATTTCCTCTATGCTCACAATTTGCCTCTGGAAAAAAAAACCACAAAGATAGTTTTTTATAATTATTGTATTTTATAATTATTAGTTAAAACCTAATTAGTTAAAGCCTCCTGAAAACTCGTGAGATCGGAATGATCACACGAGGCGAACAGCGATGCGGCAGGTTTCAAATGTTAAGCTTCCACCGTCTGTAATGTTCCCCCATGAACACCTTATTCTCCTTATATGCAAGGGCAAGGAAAAGTTAGATTTGTACAATAGTTCCCATTGACCAAGCTCAGAAACCAGACCACTTTTATATTATATAAGCTATAATAAGCTATAATACCATAATGACCTGAATCACCATATTACTTTTTTTGCAGTAGGCTGTTTAAGACTAAACCAAGGCACTATGAAGCCATGCTTGACGTCAGGGTGATGGGTGGGGTTCTGTACCTGGGGATAGACGTAGCCCCCCGAGTCGCTGGCACAGATGTGGACCTCGTCCTCGGTGGTCTTCTGGTACACAGGGTTGTCAAAGTGGATGGTGTTGGTGTTCTTCCGGCGCCACTGTCGCCATAGGAACCCAGCCCCGAAGACCAACAGGCAGATGACCACTGACCAATAGAAAACGCAAAGAGCAGGTTTGGGTGAGATCGGCGAAATACACCCTGGACATTATATACACACACACCGAGAGACAGAGACAGAGAGACAGAGACAGAGAGACAAAGAGACAGCGAGAGAGACAGAGGGGGAGAGACAGAGAGAGAGAGGGAGAGACAGAGACAGAGTGACAGAGAGGGAGAGACAGAGACAGAGTGACAGAGCGGGAGAGACAGAGAGACAGAGAGGGAGAGACAGAGACAGAGTGACAGAGAGGGAGAGACAGAGAGACAGAGAGACAGAGAGGGAGAGACAAGAGACAGAGAGACAGAGAGAGAATGGGCTCACAACTTACTTATTGGCACCACGATGTGGAGTGCAATAGAATTGGAAGTCTCCGCTTCCTTCGGCAGGGCAGCGTAGCGGTCGACCACTAGAGGGACAAACAGACAAGACGTTTTACTTCCACAACCACAACTCAACTCAACTCAATCCATTCTGACATTTACTCAATGTACTGTGGCCACGGAAGCACTTCAAAATCACCAAAGGAGTATGTACACATGTCGTATGGTTGTGACTTAAAAAGAATACTTTTTTTATGAAAAACATCATACTTATAATAATATGAATTAACTTCAAAACACCCGAGTACAGAAGCAGAGGGAGGGTCTGCATCACGTGAGAGAAAGGCAGCCGGCCAGACTTCCTGTACCTTGAGTGGAGATGTTAGAGGGTGGTGTGGTGGTGGTGGTGGTGGTGGTGGTGGTGGTGGTCGGAGGGCCAGGCTGCCGGGCTGTACCTCTAGGGGTCACAACCGGTGGGGCGGGGGTGGCTTCAGTGGGAGGAACAGCTGGGCCTTGTTTGGGAAAATTGATGAAGGAGTTCTGTTAGCAAAGCCCTGGTTTCACATCAGACTAACAGGAGAATCCATAGGAGAATCCAACTATTTCTTGAAAGGGAACTTTGCCGGCTTTTCAACCTCATCTCTATCTATCTATCGCATGAAGGGATCTTGTGTGGAAAAGGCCTGCAGTGGTTGCCCATACGCTCCCGCAGCTCAGCACAAATGCAAAATCTTAGATTTGCGTCATCGGATGACGCAAAAGTAGGGGGGAGATCTTGGTGCAGGAAAGGTTCATTTGCTTACACTACCCACATCGAAATGATACAAAGCCGTTGGAAAAGCGGTGAAGTTCCCCCTCAAAGTGATGCCAAATCCGAGGGATTTTAAAACTATGGCACAGTTTGGAAAAGCCAATCAAAAACATGATGAGAGCCACCAGCGTTACCTAGCTTAGCACTCGCTCTCTTACAATTTTTGCAAGGCAAAATGGCCACCATTTTATATAATGACGGCGTTTTACATATTCAAAAGACAGACATAAGGGCTCCTAAACACTAAGCGACAAATCCGTGGATTCGAGGGCCGACCGTCGGAGAGGGGCGGGGGTGAATTTATTATGAGGACACGTGATTTATTATGTGGCCCAATTCACGTAGTGTGGGGGGGGCACTGAGACCAAGATCACCTATTACGCTGCCAACAGCCAATAGATCATGAACGACCAATGGGGTTTGAGGTCAAGAATGGCCAAGGGGATGTGAGGTCAACCCCTGCAGTCCCCTAGTGGGGACCAGTGACCTGATGGCAATGCAAGACCCATCGTCAGGACCAGTTGTGTTGTGTGCACTGCGGATGTAGAAGTCTGCCCCGACTTCAAACGTGGCATTGTGGTTAGGAGCCCGTGTTGGTTCACGGAACATAGAAACTTATATTTATATCTTTTGCCAAAGGAGAAAAACCGTTATGGGATCGCAATATATCCAAACGCACGACAATAAGTTAATGATAATGCCGTAATGGCGTCGTTTTTCGTGTCAACTCACCTGCCACACACGTCCTCATGTCGGCAGCCAGCGTGGCGTTGTCGGGACACGCACACGTGTAGCGAGCCGAATGCTGGTTGATCACAGCAGCGGGAAGACACAGGAACTCACAGCCACCGTTCATATGGTTGCCCTCTCTGCACCTGTTGATGCCTACACACACACAGACACACACACATGCACACACACACACACACAGACACACATACACACGCACACAAACACACACGATACAAATATTACAATGGAATGTCAGCCGATTGGTTTGTGTATTATTATTTTAGCTGCAACAATTGAACAAAGACAGACCAAAAAAATTGAAGCTCCCTCATAATTGACTTATAACTTAAGATGAACATCCAAGGCTGTAGACAGTAATGTAGTAACTAGTAGTAATTAGTAGATGAGTTTACTGTAGGTGTAAGCGGACCGTACCAATGGGCTGCTTGAGGTTGTGGTACAAGACGATGTCCTCAGGCTGGTCCAACTCCTTCGCCAGCTCGATGATGTCATTTCCTGTGTTACGGTCGGCGCTGAAAACTGCGTTTTTGTTGGCATCGGTCCAGTAAACCTTATTCTGTGGAGAATGGACGTGTGTTGCAGGGGAGGGGGGTGGTTGGTTAATGTTTACGTCCATTTAGGGATTAGGAACAGGGATTAGGAACAGGTATGTACATTGAATGAACCCATTTTCCTCTGGAGTACTACATTATAGTGAGTCAACATACGATCTGGGTCACACACATGTTCTTGTATCGGTTTTCCTGTTGTGCGTATGAGCGGTTTGTACCTCGAAGACGGTGAGAGAGATGGGGTGAGACAACTTGTGCTCGTCGTGAATGAGAGTGCGCCGCAGTCCTCCGGTCACGCTGATACTGGACAGAGTGTGCATCTTGGAGTCCACCCAGTACAGATGCTGGTTCACCATGTCTGCCCAGCAAAAAAAGAAAAAGAAATAAGACAATAGTCATCGTTTTAATCGTTTAACCACAATAAAAACCAGTTGAAACCTGTTTCTAGCTGTGGCCGAGCCGTCCAGGAAGTCCTCTCGGCTTACCCAGTGTGATTCCGTTCGGCCACACGATGTTGTCCGTCACCAAGGCAATGCGGCCCGCTCCGTTCAAGCCGCTCCTCTCGATTTTGGCGTTGTTGCCCCAGTCCGTCCAATACATCATGCTGTGGACGACAGACAGACGGACAGAACCAGGACACTAGGTTACCACCTGCAGCCCGCATCACAGCATAAATGACGCTAGACTGTAGCCAGTGGTTTGACACTCGCATAACAACTGTAGTCTTTAGGGACCACACATCTAAAGACAGGCGGGAACCAGCAGACAGTTCCCCGCTACCCCGGGCACTCATGTTAGTTTATTCTCCCCCACAGTGGTTTCACGGCTTCTCCCTGGTCGCAAACACACACACTTCTCATTGGCAGTTGGAATCTCCCCTGGTGTTTTTTTTCTCGATTTTTTGGTGTGCACGAAAACTTCCCCTGAACATGGTATTGCCCACTTCACTCACTTCTGCAGGGGGTCCACCGTGATGGCGCGCGGGCGGTCCAGGCCCGTAGAGATCAGAGTCTTCCTCTTGCTGCCGTCCGTCGTCGCCACGGAGATGGTCTTCCGCTCGCTGTCGACCCAGTACAGGTTGCCGTGCACCCAGTCGACGGCCAGACCCTCGGGAGCCACGATGTCGCTGTCGATGACCGTGCGATGGCGGGAGGCGTCGCCGGCCGTGCTGAGCTGGGAGCTGGGATCAGAGAGACAATAATAATTGAGCATCCCCTTCCCTATTTTCTGCCTGCAGTGCACACATTAATAATCAGACAGCGATCACTCATACACACACACACACACATGTGTCCGAGGGGGGAAAGCAGGTATTGCAGGTATTATGACATCCCCCCTGATATCCCAAGCGGACACCCACCTGTAGATCTTCCTCAGAGCGAGGTCGGACCAGTAGATGGTGTTGTGGGAGATATCCAGGTCCAGTGCCACCACGTTCTTCAGGCCCGAGATGAGACTCACGTAATCCCTGCGGTCCACCGACATCTTCCTCACATTGTGTTTGTTGGTGAAGTAGAGGTAGGGCACACCTGGAGAGGGAGAGAGAGAGAGAGAGAGAGAGAGAGAGAGAGAGAGAGAGAGAGAGAGAGAGAGAGAGAGAGAGAGAGAGAGAGAGAGAGATAGAGAGAGAGAGAGAGAGAGAGAGAGAGAGAGAGATAGAGAGAGGGCAGGAGATAGAATCAGAAACTATACTGAACAGCAGCACAACACCGCTGGATGGAGAAGTCCTCCCCTGTGATTTTTTTGTTTACGTCAACCACCAGGATTCAGTGAGTGAGTTGATCTTGGCCGGTTGAAGTTACCTGACTCTGCCTTGCAGTCCTTGGTCATGGGGTCGATGGCGTAGCCCTCCATGCAGTCACATTTATAGCTGCCATGGAGGTTGACACAGATCTGACTGCACACATCCGGCGTGGAACACTCGTCGATATCTGCAGGGGAAGGAGGGGGTCAAAGGTCAGAGTTAAGGTCAGCCAAAGTGGGCTTACAGCGGTGATTCACAACCTGTGGGTATTGCAAGTGGGCTGCCAAATCATCAGAAAAACTTATGTTATGCTTTACAAAATCATTTATTAACTGTAAAACATAATGGTTTCAACTGTACTCTACTGTACTACTGCTCTAGGGCTCTACTTCGACTGTATCCGGAATAAAAGCTGAATTCATCCCTCATGATTATTTCCCCTCATTTGTGATATTTGTATTGTTCTGTTGCACATTCTGCTGGGCGTCACCACTTTTTAATTTCACTGCATATCCTGTATGTGCATGTGACCATTAAACTTCTTGAATCTTGAATGTATTGTGCCTGATTTCTGATCCTCAGTCAGTCGTATCGGGATTGGACCCTTCACCCACCACCCCAAACATGCAGAGCTCATCATCACAGCGACGCCCCTCCTACCATCGCAGGTGTGCTGGTCCACATTGAGGACGTATCCGGCATGGCAGCTACAGTTGTAGCCCAATCTGAGGTTGTTACAGATGTGGGAGCATCCTCCGTTGTTGTTGCTGCTCCCGGCACACTCGTCGATGTCTAAACGGGGGTCAGAAACACACGGGTAAGAAACCTTTTTTTTTTTTTTAAAACCCAGCGTGGTCATGGCAGCCGCAACTGCTTCCAAACCGCTGACTATCATTCTAAGGCTAAACCCCAAGGCTAAACGTAGCCATTTTCTGGGGTCTTTAGAGCGGAGAGTGGGATCGCCGCAAGAGCTACACCAGACCACACTGTGGGGTGCACTGGGTCCTTGGAATAAATGTAGCTTCAGTTATTTGACGACATGACGCTGTAATTGTTAAATGTGCGTTAAATCATGTCATTCTAGAGCGATACATTGCATGGAATGGCGCACGCAAAATTAAAACCGCAGGAATAAGGAACTGGGTGATGGATGAAATCACAGACTCAACGCGAGAGAAACATCCGTGACGGCACTCACTCGGCTGCTGGAACTCACCGCAGTGGTTGAGGGGCTCGTCGGAGGAGTCGCTGCAGTCGTGGATGCGGTCGCACACCTTCTCTGCGCGGATGCACTCCCCGCTGCGACACTTGAAGACGGAGGGACCCTCGCACGCATTCACTGTGAGGAGGAGAGAGACGGGAGCAAAACAACAACAACGTTTTGCATCAGGCTGAAGGAATATATGCGATGGTCACATATGTGGCGAACCTCAGGAAAACCTTCAGGAAAAGCTTACACATACAGTATATCTCACACAGGCTTGAAAACAACAGGTGATCGAGTCTTTGAAAGTGTGGCACCTACACTGTGGAACGCCTTTCCACTGGACTTAAGATCTGTTGACACGTTTAAAAAGCAGCTAAAGACTCATCTGTCCAGACTGGCCTTTGTGCAGCCTCTTGTGTCTGTATTTCTGTTTTTTATGTTCTGTTTTTATATTTTATTGTTTCTTACTACGTGATGGTCCTATTTTACTCATGTGCAGCACTTTGTGACTTTGTAAGGTGCTATATAAAAATAAACTTTACCTCTCTCTCTCAGGAGAACATACTGTAACTCACGCGCCTGTATGTATGTAAGTATGTAAGTATGTAACTATGTATGTGTGTATGTATGTATGTATGTATGTATGTATGTATGTATGTATGTGTCTATCTATATCATGGGAGAGCGGGTGGTTGAAGGCGGGGTCTAACCTCGGCAGCCCATCTCATCGCTCTGGTCCTTGCAGTCGTACACTCCGTCACACTGGAGGCGGCCGTGGATACAGAGACCGTCGTTACACTGGAACTGGTCGGCCTCGCATACCGGGTGCGCTGCAGAACGGAAACATGTCATTGACGTTATTCAGCGAGCTCGGGTATCGGACTACTTGGGAGAATGTTTACTAGAGCGGCAGAAGCTCAGGAGGTAAGAGCGGTTGTCTGCCAACCGGAAGGTTGCTGGACCGATCCCCGAGCTCCACCTAGCTAAGTGTGGAGGTGTCCCTGAGCAAGACACCGCCTAACCCTAACTGCTCCTGACGTGTTGGTTGTTACCTTGCATGGTTGACACCGCCGTTGGTGTATGAATGGGTGAATGTGAGGCAATACTGTAAATCGCTTTGGATAAAAAGCGCAGTATAAATGCAATCCATTTACCATTTAGAATGTTCAGCAGAAAGGCATCACTTTAGATGCACGCGCACACACACGGATCAACCCTACTCACTGCAGTTGGCTTCGTCCGATTGGTCGCGGCACTCAGCACTGCCGTCGCAGACCCAGCTGTGAAAGATGCAGTCGCCATTACTGCACAGGAACTCGTTGGCCCGGCATCTTCGTGGCTTCCTCTCCTGATCCGGCTGTGAGGCGCAGCTCTGGGGCCACTCATCGGAGCCGTCGGGGCAGTCGGCGTCGCCATCGCACACCCAGAGCGCGGGCACGCAGAGGCTGTTGTTGCAGCGGAAGGAGCCGGCATGGCAGACAGGCGGCGGGCAGAAGGAGCCCTCGTCCGAGCCGTCCTCGCAGTCGCGCTCACCGTCGCAGCGGAAGAAGACGGAGACGCAGTGGCCGCTGGCACAGCGGATCTCCTCGTCTGTGCAGACGGCGGTCTCTAGGGGTGTGGCGGAAAGGACCGGAAGGGGGGGAGGAAGGGGGAACAATGGCTTAGTCGTGGTGTTTAAATGTGTTTATTGCAAAAAAACGCTTTTTTTTTCTTGAGAGACAAGTAAAAAGGGGCAAGTGTTGGTGACAATGTTACGATTATGCCATTGTCAGGCCAAATGTCAATAATAATAATAATAATAATAATAAACCTTTTATTGTATGTGTCTATGAAATAGTTCCATGTAATGCGATGCACATTTGTTAGATTTAGGGATGCAGAGTAGTACCACAGTAGTACCACAGTACTACCACAGTGGTACCACAGTAGTAACAGTAAGTGTGGCGATTTTGAGTAGCATGTGAGATAGTGTATAGACCCAATTTAAGTATACTAAATAAATGAAATCCAGCGATCACAAAACAACACTACTACACATCTACTGGTTTATTTGGCTAGAAAGCTTTTAACGTAAGATACGTTAAAGCTGTGAGCTATGCCAAACCAGGTCCACTGCATGACATTATGTTGAAAATGGTTGTTTTCTGAGTCATCTTTTTAAAATTGTGTTTTTAGAAATGTCTCAAATGCTGTTCATTTTTGGAAGGTAGATTAAATGCATTTTGGAAGGTAGAAACTAGAAAAAGACAATTCCCACAAAATGTTGTTCGTGAATCTGCGATCGGTAACGTTTGAATACATTTTGCTGACGATCCATGCACGTAACCATTGAAATCTGTGACCAACACGCATCTGTGCCTGGTGGGGGGGGGGGGGGGGGTGTCTTACCACAGCCCTTCTCGTCCGCCCCGTTCTCACAGTCTGCTGTTCCGTCGCATTTCCACTGGCCTGAGATGCACTTGTTTAGCGGGCCGCCGCAGCTAAACTCGTTGGGCAGGCAAGTCTTGGCCTCTGTAGAATGACACACACACACACACACACACACACACTGGCGGATTTAGCAATTTGGGGGCCCAAGGCGAACTTAGCTAGGGGGCCCTTCAAATCCGTTCTTTTAACACAAAGGGACCTGTCAATACTTGCACTAAATAAAGAGTAGAATGTGAGAAATAAGTTTCAGATATAACACCAGTGTATGTCAAAATGCCAAATATTTATTTTTTCAAAAAATCTCACCAGACAAGCGCTCGTGCGTGTGTGTGTGTGTGTGTGTGTGTGTGAGAGAGAGTGTGAATGAGTGAGAGTGAGACTGTGCGTGAAGTGTGAGTGAGATTGCAATTACAAAATTAACAATTATAATATAACAAAAGCAATTGAGTGGGATTTGGGAACACTAACGTTAATGATCTGTTATAGGCAGATTGGCTACTTGGTTTGACATTGTTAGCTCAAATTTGACAAATTTAAAAATTTCTCAAATTCTTCTCTGCTCTGAACACAAGCTTGTATTCTAAGCGCTATCTGGACACGTTCCATTCACATCCTTCCATCGGGGGGGGGCTTCATATTTACCACAGGTGGCGTTCAGTTCATCGGTTCCGTCGCCGCAGTCGTCCGAGCCATCACACGTCCACCTGTTGGAGACACACTTGCCGTTGCCGCATCTAAACTGCCTGGAGTTACACTCTATGGCCGCATCTGTGGGCAGGACACACACACACACACACACACACACACACAATATAACATTAACCGTTTGTCAAATATCAATATCTATATCGATGTTGCAGACATAGACCGTCGGCCATTGTTTGATGAACATTTTACACGTCAAAGGGGGGGGGGGGGATGTGCTATGCTGCTATCTCCTGCTTTGCTTTCACCAAGAAAGCCGTTGGCGGCTTATCTTGGTGAAACACACCTGACATCCTGGTGGACTTAATATTTAATCAAATAATGGAATAAGGGCAACATAGAAGCCAATAACGGATGCCTGCTGTGGGAAAAAAAACCCGCCCTGACACATTGTTTGGTTTGATGGGTGTCGGAGACGGTTATGATTGCACCATCGCATGTTTTACAGAGTGTGTGTGGAAACAGGATGTGCTCTAGATTCTACATTCTGTTTATTACCACAAGAGAGGGATTTAGCGAGGCAGAATCAGAGCACTGCTCTGTTGAATGTCAATGCTCTCTCACATCTATAATGGCTAGAAGGTCACCCAGTCGTGATCATTTGCATGAAACATCCCCTTTGCTTTAGAAAACTGTTACCCATGTGAATTTACCAATCTTTTATTGACCAGGTCTATTAAGTGTGCCATGTTAAGCTTTCAAAATATTCTGTCCCTAAACAATCGCTGATATATCGTCACCAAAGCAATCTCTAGTCATTAGGGCAGGGCAATATATCGACGATGATACATCGATATCGTGAAATGAGACTAGATATATCTCCTTACATTTTTTATATTGTGATATGGCATAGGCGTCTTTTCCTGGTGTTAAAGGCTGCATTACAGTGAAGTGATCTGTCCCCTGTCATTCACAGGGGACAGGTTATTATTAATGTTTATTAATTATTAATGTATTGAATTACTAGAAAACATATCATAGTCATAGCCATGTGGACCAGCCCCACTAATCATGTTTCTGACTGAAGGCGTGTGACATCGGAGTAGCTGATCCTTTGAGCGTTTCAGTAGGAATGTGACAGCCCTGCATCACGTCTGAGAGGGCAGGCACCTGACAGGTGGCGTGGCTTAAGGGGCCGGCTCCTCCTGTCCATTGTCTGTCCCTTTAAGACAATAGGAAGGGAGGAGCCACAGCAATCACACCACCAGCGCAAGCACTCGCAACCCCCATGAGACATTCCTCACAGCAGCATCATCACCATCACCATCACACACACACACACACACATGCACGCACGCACGCACGCACACACACACACACACACACAAGGGTTTGTGGCCAAATCATGCTTCCAGGACTAGCCTCAACCTTTTCCGAGCTGTTGCTGGCCTTTAAATGGGTCCAGCAGTGAGGGGTACTCCCACTAGAGTACAGGAGTACAGTGCTGCCACTGGGAGTTCATGCCGACCACGAGAGAGGGAGAATGGAGGTCAAGCAGAGCAGCCAGCTGACCTCCACCACCGACTCCTCAGCAGAGAATTGTAAAGTTAAACCCCACCGTTTAAGTGTTTTCATTTTGCTAATCCTGTGGGTGAGGGACGTGGACTTGGACTTTACTTGCAACTGGGTTGGGGTCAGCGGTCAGGTTGGTCCCTGCATGAAGCAGTTCTGTTCGAAGACATGCAGGCTGACCCATTACTTCTGGTGTGTGTGTATGTAAGGAGCAGTCGCACTAGTAGGACTCCTTTCCAGTGCATTAAAAAAGGTCGCCTGATACGTCCTTCTTCATGCAGTTCCTTTTTTGCTTCATCGCCAGTGCGGGTGATTTTGAATGATGCAAACGAGAATGGCCGAGGCAAAATGCTGATTCACGCCGCAGAAGGCAGAGCACCGGGGAGGTGAGGTGAACACGCACTGCACTGCACCCCAGGCCCATTGATCCAGTTCCAGTGCACCGCCGTAGCCACCGGCCGCTGATAGGATTACACATGCCTGCTCCTCCATCATTCAAGAGCCAGCGATAGCAACCAGCCATGTGAATTGAGGTTACCGTAGCAACAGATTATATGTATTGATTTAACCAACATCATTTGGATCTCCCTATAAAACCGGCTTTATGAAACAAGGATGCCATGTTAGCGGGGTCAACAAAAAAATATACGAGAGCTCAATGATTCACTCCTCCTTCCTAACACGTTTAATCAAGTTACCTTCATAGCAAATCACTGGCCAAATCCACGACTTGTAAATCGATTATGGATTTTTTCTTTTTCTTGATGCTCCTGGAAATAAAAAATGAATATAATCTCTGATTTGAGATCCGCCAAGCAAAATGTAAAATTTGCGCTGGATGACGACATAGAGCAAGTTGTTTTACCACATCCTACCAGTAAAACAGATGCACCCCTTGCATGCATGCATGCATATACACACACACACACACACACACACACACACACACACACACACACACCAGGATGTGAGTTTTGCAGGGACCACAAGTAAAAAACGACTCTGACTCGTACAACTCCTCCATCAAACGCATGGCACCAGGGGTCAAGTCATGTGACCTAACTTCGCGGTGCTGACTGAGCTGGCCCCCGGAGGTCCAAGAGAGCCCGTCCCGCCCTCCCCACCAGACTGATCTCTGCCAGGGCTTAACGCAGCTTTGGTCTGACTAACCCACCCGAGGGCCAGTGCCAGGCGGTCGTCTGCCTGGAACGTTTGGGGGTCAGGTTTTCCGATGATCACTTCATCCTCTGCACCGCGGCCGACCAATCAGAAGCCGGTAGAGTTTTTCCTGTTCCTCCACTCTGGTTAAAGTTCAGCTACTGGCTGGTTTTTCCACTTAAGGGTTAGTGCTTTTTCTTCGCTATGAACCGATGTAGAATTAAAATTACTATTCACCTTCTGGTCACTGGGTAGCCCAGTGGAGATGTTTCTATCTGAGTGGAGAGAAGTATGTGACTATATTTACACAAGGGTAGCAAATAGGTCCCCTGTAACATGACTCATTTGACAAGCATGTGAAACATACATATGCTTAAAAGGAGATAGCCATCACCAAACACATACATGAGCAAACACAGCCACCACCACACCACCACACCCAAGCACACACACAGGGACACACACACACACACACACACACAGACACACACAATTAAGAAGTGTGCACTGGCAAGGCATGAGTGAAACCTCTAATCTGATGCTGAACTCTTGTGGGTTGGGATTAGTGGATTAAAGGGGTTGAGACCACCAGGTTGATTCCCAGCATACTGTTGGCCATAAGGATATGTAGTCCAGGCCCGTCATTGGAATGATGCCCTTTAATTGTGCATTTTTATGGGGACATACAACTCAAAAGCTGCAAACAATCTACTCGTGTGGATTGTGCTGCCACAGGACAATTAATAGGCTTACAACAAAAAGGACAAGTGTGATTATTAATTTAGCTGAATGAATGAATGTATCCCTATTGTGATCACAATAGGGATACGGTGGTCTATATATATCGCAGCGACGTGTGCATTAACGATGACATCAGAGATATTGATCCCAGCCCACCTACATCAGCACGTCACTCAGGCCCATCTAAAGCCTCCACACTGAAAGATGTGGCTGGGATTTAGATTAGGATACACTTCGATTATATACACTTTCAAACGTTAACTTCAATAAATATACATCATCTAAAATGCGACATATTGGTGTAGAAAGTAGAAAAGAAAAACGTTTTAGGTATCGAATTCAATGTCTGAGGAAGACTTTCAATCTGTTCAGGAGGAGAATGGGAAGAGGCTCACCCCCGCAGGTCCCGAACCTCCCAGGCCTCCAAGCATCCCGGCCAACTCCTTACCTGAAAAGCAGCCAGCAGCAGCAGCAGGCAACACGAGAACGTCAACACACGCGCACTCCACGTCCCACGCATCTCGCGGAGGTAAAATTAACAGCACAATAAATATATATAATATATAGATGTAGTGACGTGCCCTCCCTCCGCTGTACTGAACTGTACTGTACTGTGACCAAAATAGCAGTACCAAGGTGTTAATTGTTAAGTGGAGTTAAGATCAGAGAGAGAGACAAGCCAGGGAATGTGATCTTTGGTTGGAGGTTAAAATGCTTCTTTTACTGACACCGACCCCCAGCAGCGTAAATGCCGACAGTCTGGGAAGCAGCGCTGGTTTCGAGTCTTAAGTCTGAGTTTCCCAGCAAGACCGGCCCATCCCGCTGGGCGGGGCCAGCGCGGTGGTGTGATGTTTGAAATGTACATGGGCGGAGCCACGCTAAGCCCAGCCCCTATGGTGGAGCCCGCGACACACAGCGCGACGCGTCCTCGTCTGAAGACCACGCCCACCGGAGGGGAGCGCTGGCGTCGGCGCCACAATATGCGAGCGAAGGCTGAAAACGTATATTTTTAGTCTGTGGCTGAAACGCTAACAAAATGCCGGTAGCTCGCTACAAACCTAAGATTTCAGCCTGTAAATTGATTATTTTAGCACCCCACGTCTACCAGAGAGGAAGACGACAAACTGTCGTTCTATCTCAGCATCCTTCCCTCCCTTATAATGGATCAATTATCCACCCACTGAATGGCCAGAAGTGAAACACTTTATTAATGTACAACTAGTGATGGGAATTACGGCTCTTTGAAGGGAGCCGGATCTTATGGCTCCGTTCCTTTCTGAGAGCCGTTCAAAGGAGCCGTTCACCGTTTTTTTTAGGGGGCGGGGTTACTAGGTTTATCTGCGAAATAATCAATCAATGATCTGCATTGTAAACATGACACAAGTTGGCGCCATATCCATGTCATTCATGTCAGTGAATGTACTACTTTGAATGTACCCTCTGTATGTGTTATGTCAATAAAGTTGCCTCGCCTTGAATACAATTCATGCAACTCTTAATATTAGAACACTTTTTTTTTGGCTTATGTTTTGGTTGAAGTGCATCCAAATGCTGCTGCGTTTTCGCGTTTGGCTCATTTTTTCACCCGAAAAACACGTCGGGAACAAATCAAGCTTTCTCACTGTTCACGTAAAGGGGAGTGGATTTAGGGCAGCCAGTGAACTGTTGTTAGTGCATCCCACCACACCGCAGCTTTTCGATATTTTTCTGTTGTTTGCCAGCGGACAGAACTGACAAGGGGGCACCTTCACTACAATACAAAGTCAATGGAGAATCATCGTGGTCCGGGCTCGTCCTGGCCTCACCCCGCCACCAGCTCCACTCATTCTAGGCCAGTGTTCCTCAAATGGGGGTACGTGTGCCCCTAGGGGTACTTTGGAAGGATTGCAGGGTTTACTCAGAACATGAACAATCAAAAATGTGTTGTTGTTTTAAGATCGGTTATGCACAATTATACACAATTGAGTAAATTGAGTACACTTTAACTTTAAAGGGGTACTTGAAAAAAAGGTTGAAAAAATATCTTAGTGTCGGCACTATTTTTGCCTGCAGTCCTCAGTGCATTTAACGCATTTAACAAATTTCACACACTCAGGTGTCTGACAATCAGTGGGCCTTTAACCTTTATTTGTGAGATCAAAGCAGGCAACTGTTCAGTTATGTTATCCATACGCGGCAGGGTGCGCGTGAAGTTAACATGTGCGCGCCACGGAGCGTCATGCGTGAGTCACTGTAACCACAAGGCTGGCCCATGAAGAGCTAACAGAAGGAATGCTAACAATCAGGGGTCACGCGTCTACTACTGTGAGCTCAACAGCACCCTATGGTTTATAACGACCACCATAAATAAGTGCACGTATTTACGAGACCTATGCATACAAGAAAAATCTATCTATCGATTGTTCTCCTTCTGAATAGCTTCATTTATGGACTTGGACTAATCTGTAATTAAGGAAACATTCAAATGCTCTTATTACGTGAAATATCCCAGCAATTACTTCTATAACAAAGAAAGACAACATGTGCTCCTCTGTCCCGGAAAAGTACATTTGCAAGACATCCTTATCACAATTTGCAGAATATGTCTGAGAAGAATGATAAGTAATCCATTATATGCAGGAAGAGAACACTTCTTCCTGCATATAACGATACTCTTATGTGACTCATTAAAGGGGAATTTAAACGGATCCACATCTCCCACACTAGTCTATATCCTTTGCGTTCCCAACAAAAAACCCCAGAAAAAATCAAGCTAATAGTTCCATTTTCTTAACTCAATGAAAACAAATGTTAACACAATGTAAAAAAAAAGCAGCACACGGGCCTATTCAACTTACAGAGAGCATAATCACAGTAATACAGTTCAATGACAGAAGAAGAAGGAGAGAGAGAGATGGAATGAAGACATTTTAAGTGGCAGGGATTCATTTGGATGTCTGTGCGCTGAATCAGAAGATCATGTGTGTGTGTGTGTGTGTGTGTGTGTGTGTGTGTGTGTGTGTGTGTGTGTGTGTGAGAGAGAGAGAGAGAGACAGGTAATAGAAATTCAACTTCCAGATTGAAGAGTGAACTGCTTCTCTGAAACGTCTGTCCTCAGTAACAAAGAGGTGTAGAGCAACATCAGTAACTGGATGTGTTATTATTTTGAGGTAGTTGCTGCCTAGGACTATTGATTAATATATTCTTGTCTTTGATATTGACTTATGATCCATTTTAAATAAACATTCTTACTATCTGCTCTTTTCAGTCAGGCTGGTTAGTCTGGGGGGTTGGGTGAGGCTGCACACGTTTAGTGTATTGCCTAATCAAGACCCACAGGTTAAACCAGCCATCACCACACACACTCAGGCAGCACTAGCATGCTAGCTATGTACCATCTGCACATTTCATTCTACAGGTCTACAATCTCTGCAATAAACTGGATTATTAGTATACAAATAGAATCATTCGTTAGTCTTTAATTTGAATGAAACTTCATCCGAGAATGGAAGGAGCTGGGGCAACATGTTATTATAGTCATATCACGTTATACACACTATCATGTTCCTTCTCTATCGTGGAAAAGAGACAAAGAAGAGACACCAGGCGCGTAGCCACATAAGGGCCAATGTGGGCCAGTGCCACTATGATTGACAGCTGGCCCACCCTATCAGAAGTGCCCGGCATTAACTTGAAATTCAAGGAACGAAAAAATAGGCCATAATAATGTCATACAAAATTGTGTGAGATCAATTTTGTTTCAATAAAGTATCATTATGTTACAAACGTGTTACACACACACGCACTCATGCACTTACACTCAGCACGCACCGAATTGAAAATCCCTGAAATGTTTGTTGAACTCAACAGCCTTCTTGGTCAGAAGTTGTTCTGTTATGTTGTGTTATTTTGAATAGTACCTTCAGAATCAATGTTTTGGGTTCAGGCTGTCTGGTTTTTTTTGTTCCATGTTTATAAAGCGCTCGCAATCGCCTACAACCTTAGCCTGGCGTACGTGTTTTTGTTCATATTTAGCCCAGGCTACTTTATATGGTTCTCTTCTCCATGGTCTTGACTAGCTATTTGACAAGTCTTTATGTTCAATTCTAAAATCACATGCATGCATGTTGTGCCTTAAATCCCCCCCGGGGATGAATAAAGTACAATCTATTTATCAATGTAGCCTATTATTGTTTGCCATTAATCGTCTGATCTGTGATGAAATCACGTGTTGTTTAATTTTGGGACAATTGCTGTACTGCCTATATCGGAATAAAAAAAAGAATAATTTAAAAATAGTGGCCCAGCTAATTCGCAAAAGTCCACCCTGTTGAAAAATCCTGGCTACGCCACTGAGAGACACACATGCATGTACATATGAGGCCATGCAGGTCTGAACCATACAGGTCAGATGTATGAACGTTAATGAGTTTTAACACAGTTGGAGATGATTAGAGCCAAGGTTAACCCAACCAACAATCAGTTACAAGGACACATGTGTATGTGTGTGTGTGGGTTTACACACGTGTGCTTGCGTGTCTATGTGCATATATATGTGTGTGTGTGTGTGTGTGTGTGTGTGTGTGTTTAAGGTCTCATAGCCCCTAATCAGGCTGACCATGACAGTGTGTATGTTCCCTAGATAAGCTTTAATCACAAGTGACAGAACAACTGGAACATAAAGAGCATTTTGAACGGATGTATTTTCCCACTAAACAAACTTGTGTGCTGCATTGACGTTACCTCCAGATACTGCATGGCGGGAGTCCCGCTTAGGGGTCACCCCCTCTCCATGGAAGCCCCGCCCTCTCCCAATGACTGACACCCAGACTGACCGCCGGATCTCGATAAGGCTGCATGCCGTTGAAGGAATTCCTAGTAATCGGGAAACACCCCCCCCCCCCCTCCACTCCTCCATGAGACGTTTCTGAAACAAAGGCCCCAATGTCTCAATACTGTCGAGAAAACCACACAAACACGTGCTTTAAAGACACATGTGCGCACACACATCATTTCTCAATCGATCTCAAACACACGAATGCACACAAACACTCACACACACACACACACACAAACACTCACACACACACACACACACACACACACACACACACACACACACAAACACTCACACACACAAACACTCACTCACACACACACACACAGACACACAAAGCAGACAATATATTTCTTTCACAACACAAACTCCCAGAACATTTACAGGATGGCGAGCTGTTTCCATGCACTCTAGAGTTCTTCAGCCACTGGCTGGACCTTACTTGACCTCTCTTTCTGGTGCAGAGAGCCAATGTAACAGTACTACAGTAGGCTATAAATAGGCTATAAATTGGCCTCTGTAAACAGAGGCCAAGTATCCTGGAAAATAATAGCCTATATAAACATCAGGAGCAGGATTTATTTAACATCTTGACTCCAACAGCATGGAATAAGGTGTAAGGAAGGTAGGAGTTCGCCCTCTGGTGGAGATTCAAGGACACTTATTTGAAAGAACAGGTGTCACTCAGAACTCAATTACTATTGGCCTGACAAAACCTAAGGGTACATTATTCAATGTTTCGTACTACTTAAAAAATTCACAAAATAAAAAAACCTCATCCCAATTCTATAATAGAATAACAAATAACCACAAACAACAAAGACACCGTTTTGACATTTATTGTTCCCATTCCATGTTTTAAATTACAACTACAACGACAACGTTGGCACAAGACAAATAATTCAGTAAAAAAAGAAAAAAAAGAAACATGAACGCTTTGGTTTTCTGTCATAAGTGCTCCAGTTAAAACTATCACATGGAAGGAAGTACTGCTGGATCAGACTACATCTCATTCACCACCATAACCATGCGGACACAATACCCCCCCCCACCCCCCCGTCATGTATATTCAACACCATGCCCTCATACGGCACTCGTAAACAGAAGAGAACACTTGTCCCCCCTGGCTCTTTGTCTTAGAGGATTATAAAAAGTCCAAACAACGTTAACGTTAGAAATTCCAAGATGAACACTCGTTCACACCCAAAACAGAAGCACTAAATACAGTGGACTTTACAGTAGCCCACTTAACAGGAATCACGTCAGGGTTGTTTCATCTACACCGAGGAGAGGGCTTATATGGGATTATTAACATCTTAACGTGGGTATAATATAAGCCCTGATGAGTGCAAATGTTTTGCACAGAGACCGAATCAGTGTCAACAACAACAACAACATAGAAGCATGTGAGGCGCGTTGCTAAACAGACTGCGAGGTGTGGTGAATGCAGCCCTAGCAACAGTGTGCTTTTAATTGCGATACAAACAAGGATCGTCAGGGGAGTAACCATGCCGGTGTGTGCCTGTATGGACTGAACTAAAACCGTGAGCCAGAAACATGGCTCTCAAGCGGCTGTCTATGGAATATGTAGCAATCCATAACATATACTGTGTCCACCCTCCGACCACACAGAGATGAAATGGTGTAATATGCTTAGATGTTGAGCGAGGCATTTTACTTTTGTCAGGATTAGATTCTCGTGCAATGTTGATGCAAAATCAACACTGAGCGTACAAAACCTTTCTTTATTCCACACGGCTGAACGATATGAAAGAGTTTACGAATCACGATGGAAGAGTTTACTATCGCGATAACCATGGATCATTTTACACAATCAATATTATCAACTTATTATTACTTAAAGAATCTTGAAGAATCCAGCTGAAATGAATTAACGGAGTCCCTTGTTTATCAAATACAACGTCATATTTCAGGCCCTTCATCGTTTCAAGGTATTTATTTTAGACAGTAAAACAGGGCATCCCCATATGGTAATACTGTGTTTTGAAAACCGAAAGGGACAAGTATTGCCCAGCCCTTTCCCTACATTGGCCGCAGCCAAATTAAGTCATTTGTGTGAATAGAGCGAACACAGGTGTACTGTTCAATGTTTATATTGGTCAAGTTTAAATTTGTGCAAATCGTGGTTTAGGACTCCTCCTCTGAGGCACTTGGGGAACGTTCCTGGGAAAAAAAAGAGAGAAGAGAAGAAATGATGACATTTACACATCTGCATTGATGGCTATATATGTTAAAGTGCCAGTGAACCCAAAGTAGTGTTTTTTTTTTAAACATGTTAGTATGTCTTCCGTTACAAAAAAACAAAGAAAGCATAGCGTACTGCAGAAAAAAATGGTGTAAAATCAGATGTCTCTGCCAGTTTTTGAAGGTTCTACTCTAAGTCCCATTCTTGTTGTGATGCCTTGGACGCTAACGGTACAGACGCTAACGGTACAGTGCTAAGGTGTGTGTGGATGTGTGGAGCTCTGTCTGTGGAGGGTTATGCTTCTCAGACACATATTTAATATAACGCCACAGTGTGTGAGGTTATATTTGTTCAATATAAAACATTGCTCATTCTAACTCTCATATGCACTACGTAAAATAATGGCTGAGGTTAACATCTCAGTCTCGAAGACACCCCACCAGATTCACAATCAAAACTCTGTATCCCAAGTCTGAGTCCAGATTGTGAATCCCGAGTGGGAATACCGTTACCTCCTCCTGCTCCTCCTCTGTGTCGTCGTCGCTGACAACGGGTTTGGCGCGGGTGCGGCCCGACCTCCTGCTGCTGCGGCCCTTCCCCCGCTCGCCCGCCTTGTCCCGGCGACCCAGGCGGATCTTCACCTTCACCGAGCGGGCTGGACACACACACGCACACACACAGGCATTGCATTGCAGCGCTCGTACAGGACAAGTACAAGCGACGAGTAACATAACATGAGCACCACCCCAGAAACACCGCCATCTCTGGTGCAACATCGGCTATCACCATGGCTCGTTTATGACTGGCTGGAACCAGTGGGGTCTACATTGCAATGACATATGTTGCACCACAGATGGTGCCTTCCCTGTGTAGTGACTTTAGTGTTTGGTTCATCTTTAAAGGAGTAGTGTGAAAGAAAACAGCCTAAAGAGCCTAAGACACCAAAGGTTAAAGGCCAAGGAGGGGCAAAAGTGAGCGAAGGCCTTACAGCCACGGTGTAAGGCCATATGCGCGGGAAAGCCGATCGAAGACCGGTAACCACTGTAACCAGGTTTCTTGACTGCCATGTAAACACCAAAGCCCGGTTAAAACAGGCATCAGAATGAGCTGTTTGAGTTGTTGACATGTATACAGCCATTCTGTCATCAGCGCCTTCACGGTTGCAAATCAACACAAGGATGTTGCTGTGGTCAGTGGAAGTGACCCTCTGACCCCCCGCTGGCAGGCCATCGAGGAGGGAACACTGGAGGAGATCGAGGAGGAGGTGCGCACCAAGAAGACCACGCGCAAGAGGAAGAGAGATCGGGACCCCGAGCTGCCCGGACCCTCCTCCTCGTCCTCACGGAGCGGCGGCCGGGGGCGCAAAGAGGAGGAGGAGGAGGGCAAGAGGCAGAGGAGGAGGGGCCGCCCCCCCACGGAGCGGCTGGCCCCCAACCCGGGGCCCCTCACCAAGAAGATGAGGAAGATCGTGGACGGCGTCATCAAGTACAAGGACAGGTGGGCGCGGCTAGCTCCGGGGGTCCCACAACCTGGGTGTCCAGAAAGTTAATTTTTTTACGATTTTATTGTCACTTTATATTGTTGCCACTTTATTTTGCTGTTGCTGTTTGTATTGGTAGGAGCTGCTGTAACTCCTTAATTTCCCCTCAGGGATGAATAGTATATATCTATCCATCCATCTATCTATCTATCTATCTTATCTAAGTTTATCCGACCGATTACCAGCGGATCATTGGGCAATAGCGTCTTATGAGGTTATTGTGTGCGTGGCTGCAAAATGCGTTTGAGCGCGAGATAAGTGCAGTTTGGACATCCATGCCTCTCGCGACTAAACGCTTGGTGTTTGATGCCTAAACCGATGTTGCCCCACTGTCTTATGATGTACTCATGCCCACACAAGCATTGGTAAGGTCGGATAAACGTTTCCATGAAAGTTGTGAAGACCCATCACCTTTTACTGTTTAACCGCTTAGAAACACACAAGCGCCTATTGTGAAAATGAATTGTGAACTACTCTCGAATGCAATAACCCCCCAACTCCAAAACGGTAGGGAAGCAAGTAGAGGTGCACCAGCACAAGATACATACAGAGGGATCATTGGGCAATAGCGTCTTATGAGGTTATTGTGTGCGTGGCTGCAAAATGCGTTTGAGCGCGAGATAAGTGCAGTTTGGACATCCATGCCTCTCGCGACTAAACGCTTGGTGTTTGATGCCTAAACCGATGTTGCCCCACTGTCTTATGATGTACTTCATGCCCACACAAGCATTGGTAAGGTCGGATAAACGTTTCCATGAAAGTTGTGAAGACCATCACCTTTTACTGTTTAACCGCTTAGAAACACACAAGCGCCTATTGTGAAAATGAATTGTGAACTACTCTCGAATGCAATAACCCCCCAACTCAAAACGGTAGGGAAGCAAGTAGAGGTGCACCAGCACAAGATACATACAGAGGGATCATTGGGCAATAGCGTCTTATGAGGTTATTGTGTGCGTGGCTGCAAAAATGCGTTTGAGCGCGAGATAAGTGCAGTTTGGACATCCATGCCTCTCGCGACTAAACGCTTGGTGTTTGATGCCTAAACCGATGTTGCCCCACTGTCTTATGATGTACTCATGCCCACACAAGCATTGGTAAGGTCGGATAAACGTTTCCATGAAAGTTGTGAAGACCCATCACCTTTTACTGTTTAACCGCTTAGAAACACACAAGCGCCTATTGTGAAAATGAATTGTGAACTACTCTCGAATGCAATAACCCCCCAACTCCAAAACGGTAGGGAAGCAAGTAGAGGTGCACCAGCACAAGATACATACAGAGGGATCATTGGGCAATAGCGTCTTATGAGGTTATTGTGTGCGTGGCTGCAAAATGCGTTTGAGCGCGAGATAAGTGCAGTTTGGACATCCATGCCTCTCGCGACTAAACGCTTGGTGTTTGATGCCTAAACCGATGTTGCCCCACTGTCTTATGATGTACTCATGCCCACACAAGCATTGGTAAGGTCGGATAAACGTTTCCATGAAAGTTGTGAAGACCCATCACCTTTTACTGTTTAACCGCTTAGAAACACACAAGCGCCTATTGTGAAAATGAATTGTGAACTACTCTCGAATGCAATAACCCCCCAACTCCAAAACGGTAGGGAAGCAAGTAGAGGTGCACCAGCACAAGATACATACAGAGGGATCATTGGGCAATAGCGTCTTATGAGGTTATTGTGTGCGTGGCTGCAAAATGCGTTTGAGCGCGAGATAAGTGCAGTTTGGACATCCATGCCTCTCCGCGACTAAACGCTTGGTGTTTGATGCCTAAACCGATGTTGCCCCACTGGTCTTATGATGTACTCATGCCCACACAAGCATTGGTAAGGTCGGATAAACGTTTCCATGAAAGTTGTGAAGACCCATCACCTTTTACTGTTTAACCGCTTAGAAACACACAAGCGCCTATTGTGAAAATGAATTGTGAACTACTCTCGAATGCAATAACCCCCAACTCCAAAACGGTAGGGAAGCAGTAGAGGTGCCACCAGCACAAGATACATACAGAGGGATCATTGGGCGCAGAAATGAAAGACCGTCATCTTACACTGGACAGCGTACCTACTCATAGTGTGCACACGCTCTCGCATGCAAAAATTGCGTATCTCGAACGCACGCACGGAGATACATGTGGCTCACACACGCACTATCATCAGAGGCATACAGACCCAATTCATACTACACGACCGTACTCACCAGCGACATGTATACGTACTCAATCACGCTTGCGCTGTTTGAACACCCATCACAGATCTTTAGATGTTTGCGCAGCCTCGGTCAATTTATTGTAATTAGACAGTGACAGCAAGTACCCGCAAACATGCCGACCACGACGGTCGAAAGTCTGGCTGCATTTTACCCCAAAAAGCGAACAATAGTACCTGCAACAAATGTTTAAAAACCTTCTTAGTTTTAGTCTAGTTTTCGTCGACGGAAACTCAGAACATTTTAGTCTAGTTTTCTTCGACGAAAACTCATAAAATGTTAGTCTAGTTTTAGTCACATTTAAAAAACAAGATGACCGGAACTGCTGTGAACAACAGACCGGGTATCCTTCTAGTGATTGCATAGATCGTCATACTGCGCGAAGATTTGATGCATTCATCTGATTGATAAAAACCCGACAATGCGCGCCTGCCCTGCCCCCCCCCCTCCTGCTGGACCTTATTAACTGTTATAAGACGCAGAAGCGCCTGGTCCTGTTCAACTTTAGTTGAATGAGCGTAGAAAGACTGGACGTTTTGATCAAGATCACCAGCAATGAGCTGATCAGCGTGACTACAGTCCGTCTTCTTGGTGTGTGTGTGAAATCGCCGGCAACACACACACCAAGAAGACGGACTGTAGTCACGCTGATCAGCTCATTGCTGGTGATCTTGATCAAAACGTCCAGTGTTTCTACGCTCATTCAACTAAAGTTGAACAGGACCAGGCGCTTCTGCGTCTTAATAAGGTCTAGCGACCACCGCCAGGAATGTCGCATTTTCTTCACATTCTCCCGTCTATGATGATCAGTTGTGAAGACCCATCACCTTTTACTGTTTAACCGCTTAGAAACACACAAGCGCCTATTGTGAAAATGAATTGTGAACTACTCTCGAATGCAATAACCCCCCAACTCCAAAACGGTAGGGAAGCAAGTAGAGGTGCACCAGCACAAGATACATACAGAGGGATCATTGGGCAATAGCGTCTTATGAGGTTATTGTGTGCGTGGCTGCAAAATGCGTTTGAGCGCGAGATAAGTGCAGTTTGGACATCCATGCCTCTCGCGACTAAACGCTTGGTGTTTGATGCCTAAACCGATGTTGCCCCACTGTCTTATGATGTACTCATGCCCACACAAGCATTGGTAAGGTCGGATAAACGTTTCCATGAAAGTTGTGAAGACCCATCACCTTTTACTGTTTAACCGCTTAGAAACACACAAGCGCCTATTGTGAAAATGAATTGTGAACTACTCTCGAATGCAATAACCCCCCAACTCCAAAACGGTAGGGAAGCAAGTAGAGGTGCACCAGCACAAGATACATACAGAGGGATCATTGGGCAATAGCGTCTTATGAGGTTATTGTGTGCGTGGCTGCAAAATGCGTTTGAGCGCGAGATAAGTGCAGTTTGGACATCCATGCCTCTCGCGACTAAACGCTTGGTGTTTGATGCCTAAACCGATGTTGCCCCACTGTCTTATGATGTACTCATGCCCACACAAGCATTGGTAAGGTCGGATAAACGTTTCCATGAAAGTTGTGAAGACCCATCACCTTTTACTGTTTAACCGCTTAGAAACACACAAGCGCCTATTGTGAAAATGAATTGTGAACTACTCTCGAATGCAATAACCCCCCAACTCCAAAACGGTAGGGAAGCAAGTAGAGGTGCACCAGCACAAGATACATACAGAGGGATCATTGGGCAATAGCGTCTTATGAGGTTATTGTGTGCGTGGCTGCAAAATGCGTTTGAGCGCGAGATAAGTGCAGTTTGGACATCCATGCCTCTCGCGACTAAACGCTTGGTGTTTGATGCCTAAACCGATGTTGCCCCACTGTCTTATGATGTACTCATGCCCACACAAGCATTGGTAAGGTCGGATAAACGTTTCCATGAAAGTTGTGAAGACCCATCACCTTTTACTGTTTAACCGCTTAGAAACACACAAGCGCCTATTGTGAAAATGAATTGTGAACTACTCTCGAATGCAATAACCCCCCAACTCCAAAACGGTAGGGAAGCAAGTAGAGGTGCACCAGCACAAGATACATACAGAGGGATCATTGGGCAATAGCGTCTTATGAGGTTATTGTGTGCGTGGCTGCAAAATGCGTTTGAGCGCGAGATAAGTGCAGTTTGGACATCCATGCCTCTCGCGACTAAACGCTTGGTGTTTGATGCCTAAACCGATGTTGCCCCACTGTCTTATGATGTACTCATGCCCACACAAGCATTGGTAAGGTCGGATAAACGTTTCCATGAAAGTTGTGAAGACCCATCACCTTTTACTGTTTAACCGCTTAGAAACACACAAGCGCCTATTGTGAAAATGAATTGTGAACTACTCTCGAATGCAATAACCCCCCAACTCCAAAACGGTAGGGAAGCAAGTAGAGGTGCACCAGCACAAGATACATACAGAGGGATCATTGGGCAATAGCGTCTTATGAGGTTATTGTGTGCGTGGCTGCAAAATGCGTTTGAGCGCGAGATAAGTGCAGTTTGGACATCCATGCCTCTCGCGACTAAACGCTTGGTGTTTGATGCCTAAACCGATGTTGCCCCACTGTCTTATGATGTACTCATGCCCACACAAGCATTGGTAAGGTCGGATAAACGTTTCCATGAAAGTTGTGAAGACCCATCACCTTTTACTGTTTAACCGCTTAGAAACACACAAGCGCCTATTGTGAAAATGAATTGTGAACTACTCTCGAATGCAATAACCCCCCAACTCCAAAACGGTAGGGAAGCAAGTAGAGGTGCACCAGCACAAGATACATACAGAGGGATCATTGGGCAATAGCGTCTTATGAGGTTATTGTGTGCGTGGCTGCAAAATGCGTTTGAGCGCGAGATAAGTGCAGTTTGGACATCCATGCCTCTCGCGACTAAACGCTTGGTGTTTGATGCCTAAACCGATGTTGCCCCACTGTCTTATGATGTACTCATGCCCACACAAGCATTGGTAAGGTCGGATAAACGTTTCCATGAAAGTTGTGAAGACCCATCACCTTTTACTGTTTAACCGCTTAGAAACACACAAGCGCCTATTGTGAAAATGAATTGTGAACTACTCTCGAATGCAATAACCCCCCAACTCCAAAACGGTAGGGAAGCAAGTAGAGGTGCACCAGCACAAGATACATACAGAGGGATCATTGGGCAATAGCGTCTTATGAGGTTATTGTGTGCGTGGCTGCAAAATGCGTTTGAGCGCGAGATAAGTGCAGTTTGGACATCCATGCCTCTCGCGACTAAACGCTTGGTGTTTGATGCCTAAACCGATGTTGCCCCACTGTCTTATGATGTACTCATGCCCACACAAGCATTGGTAAGGTCGGATAAACGTTTCCATGAAAGTTGTGAAGACCCATCACCTTTTACTGTTTAACCGCTTAGAAACACACAAGCGCCTATTGTGAAAATGAATTGTGAACTACTCTCGAATGCAATAACCCCCCAACTCCAAAACGGTAGGGAAGCAAGTAGAGGTGCACCAGCACAAGATACATACAGAGGGATCATTGGGCAATAGCGTCTTATGAGGTTATTGTGTGCGTGGCTGCAAAATGCGTTTGAGCGCGAGATAAGTGCAGTTTGGACATCCATGCCTCTCGCGACTAAACGCTTGGTGTTTGATGCCTAAACCGATGTTGCCCCACTGTCTTATGATGTACTCATGCCCACACAAGCATTGGTAAGGTCGGATAAACGTTTCCATGAAAGTTGTGAAGACCCATCACCTTTTACTGTTTAACCGCTTAGAAACACACAAGCGCCTATTGTGAAAATGAATTGTGAACTACTCTCGAATGCAATAACCCCCCAACTCCAAAACGGTAGGGAAGCAAGTAGAGGTGCACCAGCACAAGATACATACAGAGGGATCATTGGGCAATAGCGTCTTATGAGGTTATTGTGTGCGTGGCTGCAAAATGCGTTTGAGCGCGAGATAAGTGCAGTTTGGACATCCATGCCTCTCGCGACTAAACGCTTGGTGTTTGATGCCTAAACCGATGTTGCCCCACTGTCTTATGATGTACTCATGCCCACACAAGCATTGGTAAGGTCGGATAAACGTTTCCATGAAAGTTGTGAAGACCCATCACCTTTTACTGTTTAACCGCTTAGAAACACACAAGCGCCTATTGTGAAAATGAATTGTGAACTACTCTCGAATGCAATAACCCCAACTCCAAAACGGTAGGGAAGCAAGTAGAGGTGCACCAGCACAAGATACATACAGAGGGATCATTGGGCAATAGCGTCTTATGAGGTTATTGTGTGCGTGGCTGCAAAAAATTATAAGCTACAACTACAACTACTAAGCATCAACGACTGGTTTGAAAAACCCAGTAAGCTTCTGCATTTTTCCCATGGTTTCCCTTTCGCGTTCCTCTTTTTCATTTTTCTTTTTTCTTTTTAGCGCTCCACTCTCGTACCTCCGAGTCCTATCCGCCATGATCAGTGACAGATAGCGCGCCAAAGATAATGCCCCTGCCCTGACGTCCACGTAAACCTCTCCATTGGCAGAAGCGTAAACCAATCAACAAAGCTAAATATGACATATAATTAAACACCTCATACATTGGAGCGTCCAGTAGGCGTACTTTTTCCAATTTGAACGTAATTTGTGAATTAGATTTAAAGGGGCCTCGGCCAGTCCAGCGGCCGGAATATTACTTTGAATAATTTTTTTTTATGAAATTCATGAAATGTATTCATACATTTGGATTAATTTCGGGGCCCTTTGTAGCCCGGGGCCCTGGGGCTCAAGCCCAGGGTAGCCCATGCATAAGTCCGGCCCAGCATACGGAGGTGTGCTGTGGTGTGTCGCTGCAGGAGAGGATCCGGGGCCACCGCTACCGCAGCCTGGCCGACCTGGAGCGGGACGCCATGCTGCTCTTCCAGAACGCCCAGACCTTCAACCTGGAGGGCTCCCTGGTGAGACACACCACCGCACCCCCTCGCCCACACACACACACACACACCCTGCTGGCTCTCAAGCTGCTCAGCATGTCCATGACCCGCCTTCCAGTCCAGTTTGTTCTACGGAGTCCTGATCATGGTGACACTATTGGTGGTGGTGGGCGGCAGTAGCTCAGGAGGTAAGAGGTTGCTGGTTCGATCCCCGGGCTCCGCCTAGCTAAGTGTCGAGGTGTCCCTGAGCAAGACACCACCTAACCCTAACTGCTCCTGACGTGTTGGTTGTTACCTTGCATGGTTGACACCGCCGTCGGTGTATGAATGGGTGAATGTCAGGCAACTGTAAAGCACGTTCGATAAAAGCGCAATATACAGTAAATGCAATCCATTTACCATTTACTATTGACAATGAAATGCTTTTCTATGTAGTATCTATATAGTAATGATTTTACCAAATGTGTGTATGTGTGCGTGCTTTTGTGTGTAGATCTACGAGGACTCCATCGTGCTCCAGTCAGTGTTCACCAGCCTGCGGCAGAAGATCGAGAAGGAGGAGGAGAGCGACGGGGAGGAGAGTGAGGAGGAAGAGGAGGAACAGGAGGAAGGCTCTGAGTCAGAGTGTGAGTTTGTGTGTGTGTGTGTGTGTGTGTGTGATTAACAGAAGCGTCTTTAAGTTGAGAGGAAGTGGAAGTGAATAGAGGAAGGAGGAAACTCCAGAAAAACGAGAGCAGTAACAAGGGATCTCGTTCCTCTACTTGGTGTCTTAGGGTGCTTTCACACCTATAGTTCGATTGCTTTGGTCCGCACCAGGCAAAAAAATGTTTCAATGTAACAAACAGACGTTGGTACGGTTCGGTTTCACATATGCATGTTTCTAAACGAACCAAAATAGACCAAACGAAGCTTTAACGCTGAAGCTTTAACGTGAACAGAGAGGGCGAGGTGAAATCCCCGCATCACATTGGCAATACAGAGGCTAGTTATGAAATTGCACGTCATACAATTATGCTCATCACAGCGTGGCTCATCACAGTTGTCCAGATTGCATTACAGTGTAATCCGCTTATAGTGATCACGGATATAGTGATCAACCGCTTATATGATCACAGAGCCTGGGACAGAATCGTTCTTATACAAACACTGTTTAAATAATTCGCTTATAGCGATCAAGCAGTCCGCTTATAGTGATCATTTTGGGTCCTTTTATACATAACATATGTGGGAGAAATTAATAAATTACGGTCATTTAGAGCGGCTCGCGCGAAGACGTGCCGCATGCACATCGCGAGCACATCGCGCGCACCTCGCGCACCATGTCGGGTAAAAGAAAGTCACTTTCTCTGAACGAAACACGGAGACTCGTCGAAGCTTCCAGTAGTCTACTGTAGTGTATTTGATTTATAGCTACACAGTGCAATGCTGTCATTTAATTTGCTATTTGAATCGCGTTTCAAACAGCTGTACTGTAACGTTAATGTACGTACTGTACAGTATTATTCAGTTAACTTAATAATAAAATAATAATAATAATAATAATAAAATCCAGTAAATAGCAAAGCTGTCCGTTTAATTACTTTATACATTTATCAATGTATTATATATACAAATGTCAATTGGATGGTAATCAGCATAAAAAATAAAGAAAATTAGAAAATCTCGGTTATAGTAATCAACCGCTTATAGTGATCAATTTGACCCGGACAAACGTGATCACTATAAGCGGATTACACTGTATTGACATTAGGTTATTCAGTTACACAGACTATCCAAACAAGAAGTAGGCTATTATGACAATGTTTTGGGAATGATCAATGGGGAGAATCAAGTCTAATGAATTTAACAGTCGGCTATTAATGATCGCATTGTCAATCGCATTGTCAATTAGGTAGCCTATGATATTTTACTGAAATGGAGAGTCAATTAATGATTAACAACAACCACAATGCATCAAAACTAGATCGTTGTGGACCCATTTTTTTCGGTTGCTTTCACCAGAGGAAGCGCACCAAATTTAGGGAGTTGGAGCGGATCGAGACCACCTCTTCAGGGAGGTCTCTGATTTGGTGCGCACCAAAGTGCGGTGGTTGCATTCACACCAACGCAAATGTACCGAACCAAGGGACCAAACTCGTTTAGTGCGCACTAAATGCTGTATGTGTGAAAGCACCCTTAGACTCACATCAGGCAAGTGGCATCTGTGGTGGCAGCAGCAGCAGCAGCAGCAGCAGCAGAGTGTGTGTGTGTGTGAGCGTGAACACTCGATACTGCAGAGGAGTTCTGCACAGATGCCACTTGCCTGCCATGTGGATATGTGATTAGCCTCGGATACCAGCGTTGTGAAACCAAAAATATGTCTGCGGTATGCCGGGTGGTAACAGGAGAGCACAGGCATGCATGTAGCCAGACACACACACACACACACACACACACACACACACACACACATACACACACACACACAGAGGCACACACACAGAGGCACACACACACGCCCACAAACCCACCAAGACAGAGCAAGCAGCTTCGGTTCACATGATCAGTAGGCCGCAGCCAATGCAATAAAGTCCCATCATGTGCACGGGCAAGACACATAGACAGACACACACGCACACTTACACACACACACACGCACACCTCGTCCTGCTCCTCGTGCTCTAGGATAGCCTGCAGGAAGGCACGGCGCTCGTGGCTGGAGGACTTCTGGTCGAACATGCCCGCCTGGATCACCTTCTGGTCCACGTTCAGCTTGTACTTAGCGGCCGCCAGGATCTTCTCCTCCACGCTGTTGACGGAGCAGAGGCGCAGCACGCGCACCTCGTTGGTCTGCCCGATGCGGTGGGCGCGGTCCTGGGCCTGCAGGTCCTGCACAGCAGAGAGAGAGATAGAGAGAGAGTCACGAGACATGATCGGCCGCGTGCCAGGATATGTTAATATGTTTTCAATGAAACTCTTTGGGGAATACGCCACAGGTTCCAGTTGGCTCCTGCTGCCCACTAAACTGTTTGTCTGATAAGCATAAAGATTAATGTATGGTGGACGGCTTAAACTTAATGTTGGTTTTTTTTGCAATACGATTGTCGGAGTGTGGGGTGGCCTCACCTGGCCTGAGTTAGAGTCTGGGGGTGGGGTGGGGGCTGCAGCCTCACCTGGCCCAGTTAGATTCTGAGGTGGGTGGGGCTGCACGCCTGTGGTGCATTGACTACAGGTTAAGTCAGCCACCAGCACACACACTCGGGGAGCACTAGCATGCTAGCAGGTACTATCTGCTCTGTTCATCACTTTACCTGCACACTTTTACAATAAATCGTACTCTTAACACCTTCTAACAACCACTACTGCCTGTGTCCTTGCTGATACCGCACATCTTATTGCCTGTATACACTTTTGTTTAGATGATAAAAAACGTAGTTCTGGGTTCGGGGTCGGGCTCCCCCCCTACCTGGTGAGGGTTCCAGTCCGAGTCGAAGATGACCACGGTGTCTGCGGACTGCAGGTTGAGGCCCAGGCCGCCGGCGCGGGTGCTGAGCAGGAAGATGAAGTACTGGGACTCCGGGTCGTTGAAGGACTTCAGCAGCATGCCCCGGTCGTCTGCTTTAGTGGTGCCTGACAACAACACATAATAATAATAATAATAATAATAATAATAATAATAATAATAATAATAATAATAATAATAATAATAATACAGATATAACAGATAGAATAGCGATACCAATATGAGACATGAGACCAGTGTTTGACACCAGTGTGCCTTGATTATAGCGCAATATAAATTCAATCCATTTACCATTTACATTGTTGTAGGATTTAATAAATATTCCTGGCATAGGATACGGCGACAGTGAGCCAAGCCAAGTGACAAATAGACTGACATTAGTTCCTGCATGTACTGTATCATTAGCACTCATACTTGATTCATCTGCATAGTTCAGGTTCTTGAATACATCATTTCCCATCTGATTGTTATGAGTCTACGCGAAAATGTATGACATAATGCCACTAAGTTAATTAGTTAAGTTAATGGCTGATATAAGATGCTCTATGAGATTTCCAGTGGCACCGTTCAATGTAAGTGGTAGTCCATCACAGCAGCACTAGTAAGTTAATTTATCGATTTTTGTTTGCAACAGTCCTACATTTGTACTACTCATATTGTATATATCGATATATTTTTGTAGTTTTATTTTTGTAGTTTCCATTTTCTAAAATGTTCTCTTTTCAATTTGCATCATTAATTTCCCCATCTGGGATTAATAAAAAACATAAACTCACACACACATGCACACGCACGCACACACACACACTCACTCTCTGTCTCATATACTGTATACAGTATATACACACACACACACACCCTCCGTCTCTCTCTCTCTCTCTCTCTCTCTCTCTCTCTCGCTCTCTATCACACACACACACAGTCAGGGCTGGCGCCTCACCGTCCAGGCGGAGGTACTTGAAGGATCGGTAGGCGAAGTAGTCCTCCATGATGGTCATCAGGGTGGTCATCTGGCAGAACAGCAGCACCTTGTGGTTGGTGGCCATCAGCTTGGGCAGGATACGGTCCAGCACCTCAAACTTGCCCGATGCTCGGTACAGGTCCGGCCTGACCCCCCACCCCCCAACACAAACACACAGGTGGTCCAACCCTGAGTGTGTCTACGGCTCCCAAACTCATGTGTGTGTGTCACATAACACACAGGCAGGTAAAGTGTTTGAGTTTGAAGTTTACATTTTGACTGGCGATGCACAGTACATTGCAGTCTATGCATATGTGATGTATTTGTGTAAAAGTGGATTGAATGGATACAAGTGAAATACTCACCCCTGGACTATGCCACCGGTAAAGCCTAAATGCTCGGAAAATGATTCCTGAAAAAAATACCATAATTTGTATTCAGAATTTAGTATCAAGTTTTCATCTGCTTGCCGTCAGCCCATCAATTGAACTCATTGATTTAGTATTGATTGATGGGCGGTGATATCATGGTCAGTGTGTGAGTGTATTGATCGGTCTGCTGTTGGTCCTGACAGTGGGAGTGCACCTCTATCTGCTGGAACATGTACGGGTGGTTGCAGATCTTCCTCAGCTGCATGATGGTGTTCATTAGAGTCTTCGTTCCTCCTTTGCCCTGCAATAAAAAACATAAAACAACGTTTTCTGGAGACATTGGACAACTTTTTCTTAAATGTGCAGTAGCTTAGATTTAAGCGCTATAACTTGAGTGTAATTTGTTAGAAACAACATTGCCATCCATTAGCCATTAGCGGGTGAAATGCTCTGGCAGAAGAATCTGTTTTGGTTGACCATTTCAATTTTAGACCACTCCTGCTTTACTTCTGATCAATCGGAGGGCATCTTTTCCCTGATTGGTTCGGAGAATCCATCTTGCCAGTCAATCACGTGCACGCAAATCCCAGCTTTATCATAGCGCCACCGCAGGTGCATGAATGCAACCAGGGTGGAGAAGCATAGAGAGGGAGGGAGGGAGCAGAGAGGGAGTTGGGGGACGTTTTTTGGGTTGTTTAGTTTCAAAATGTTGCTCTCTTCTGCTCTCTCCCTTCACAACTCATTGAGTGAACCGTGTGTGTGTGTGTGTGTGTGTGTGTGTGTGTGTGTGTGTGTGTGTGTGTGTGTGTGCGCTGCGGGACCTTCTTGTCCTTCTCGGAGCCGTCGGTGAGCAGGACCCCCTTGGCCTGCATGTGTCGGTACAAGACCCTCTGCAGTGACGACATGTCGCAGCGGATGACGTACTCCACCTGCGAGAGACCCAGAGCAGCCGGGGGAAGACGGGAGCGTTGAAGAGAAAGGAAAAAGAATAGAAAAGAAAGAAGAAAAGGAAAATATCAATAACATGGCGTCTATATTTCTTCAAACGGTCAGCCTTACCTTCTCCGGGAGCTGAGCCTCCACTTCCTTCTTGAGCCTGCGCAACAGGAAGGGGCGGAGCACCTTGTGCAGGCGGCGAATAATCAGAATGGTCTCCTCCTCATTGAGGTCCACCTATGTATGTATATTTATATAGTATATGTATGTAAATATATGTAGAGAGACAGGGAGAGAGGGAAAAATCCAATTTGAAACCCACAGTAACTAGGATGGAAGGCGATAACTTAATACAACAACTAGATACACATCTTGAATGGCCACAGTCAGGGTCCAAAATACACCTGCCAATGGCAGACAGAGTTTACAATTTGGAAGGCTAATACAATACTGGGTTACACATTAAAACAATTGCTTTGCCGGTAGATTGTTCCACTCTCAGACAAAATTCTAGTTTCATTTTGGACCATGGCTGCAGTAGGAAGACAAGAAAAGCTACTTTTGCATTCTAAATGCATTGATTTGACCAGTTCAGTAGACGGTAGATTTTGTGTAATATGTGGCTTTTCCACTGCATGGATGGGACCGGCTCCACTCAACTCTACTGGCTTTCCATTGGGCAAATGTAGGTGCCTGGTACTTTTTTCAGTTGACCTGGTAGGTAGGTACCATGCATTGGAAAAGTGCCAATGGTGTGGGTGTAGCGACCGTCGGTTTGGGTTAACACTCACGCTCACCTTCTCCCCGGTCATGGCGAAGGGGGCGTTGAACCACTGCTCGAAGGTGGTGCAGCTCTTGAAGATGGTGGGCAGCAGGAAGTTGAGCAGCGCCCAGAGCTCGGGCAGCTTGTTCTGCAGCGGCGTGCCCGTCAGCAGCACCCGCCGCGGGGCCAGGTAGTGCGTGTTGAGCACCTGGGTCAGCTTGCAGTGGTGGTTCTTCATGCGGTGGCCCTCGTCGACGATCATGTACTTCCACCGGAGCTGGGGGGTGGGGGAGGTTGAGAAGGTGGCGGGGGGTGGTGGTTGTGAGGACAGAGGGGGAGTGGAGGAGGAAAGGAGATGAGAGGAGAGGAAAAGTTAAGAGGAGAGAAGAGGGGAGGAAAGAAGAGAGAAGGAGAAGCGTTGAGAGGAAAGGAGAAGTAGAGAGGAGAGGAAAGGAGAGAAGAGGAGGAGATGAGAGGAGAGGAGGAGAGATGAGAAGATGTATGATGCTGTTCATTTTTGGAAAACCTAGAAATTCTGAAGATGTACAGTACAAAAAAAATGAAAGGACAGAAAGCTAGGAGACCAGAAATAAAGACCTCTTGCTCAGTCTCCTCCCATGACCCTTGTCCTACCAGAGCCATAGTTTGGGGAGACGATAGCCTGCACTACAATACCCACCTGGCAGCTCAGTCAAGAAGCTTATATGACAACATGTGAGCATATGAAGCATAGCAGCAGCAGATGACCAAAGAGGACACTGGGAGATGTAGTTCAACTATACAAGCGGCAGCACCTAGGAGAAAGCACTGAGATGCAGCACAGAGGGGGTGGTCAGATTGGGCAGGGTCAACTTTAGAGCAGAAGAGCAGAGGGTGTGTGTGTGTGTGTGTGTGTTTAAGTGTGCGTGAGTGTGTGCGTGTGTGCGTGTGTGTATGTGTGTGTGTGTCTGTGTGTGTGTGAGGAGAGAGAGAAAGTGACCTAGGGGGTTAACCAAAAAAGACAAACTACTACATCGAAATACCCAAATCAAGTGACAATAATCGGGAGCAATAAAATACAAATAATAATAACGCATAATAATTACATGAAATAATAGTTTTGGTAATGACGGAGGCGGAAAGCCAATGAAAACCGATCATGTGTCCTGTAGTGTGTTCATGAATGAGTGTGCTCATTTATATAGAAGGGGGATTTTGTTCGAGGTTGCATGCATGTGTACATACATCTGTGTGTATGTGTGCCGGTGTGTGTGTGCGTGTGAATGCGCACATATGTGTGTGTGTGTGTGTGTGTGTGTGTGTGTGTGTGTGTGTGTGTGTGTGTGTGTGTGTGTGTGTGTGTGTGTGTATGCGTGCGTCCCTCACCTTGGCCAGGATCTGCTTGTCCTTGATGACGTACTCGTAGGTGGTGATCAGCACGTTGAACTTGCCACTGCGCAACTGAGGGACCAGCGCTCGCCTGGCTGCCGGGGAGCCCTGGGGAACCCACAGAGAGCCGGCGTGAACAGGTTTCTTTCCTGCTTTGTTCCGACTTGGTAAATGGTAAATGGATTGCATTTATATAACGCTTTTATCCAAAGTACAGTTACAGTTATAATGGAAAATTACATACATATCAGTCACGTATTATGAATGCATATAAGTTTCACTTTCTTACAAACCATCTCTTGCTATGAACCCTTTAAGTGAGCTTATGTTCCAAAGTGTTGTGCCATCTGTAGCGAGGGTTGTTTTCGTTGGATGTCACCGTGCCCTCACTAACGAGGAAGACTCTGGAGCCTCTATGCCCCCTTTGTCTAAGATGACACCTGGTTGATGTTGTGGGAACGGTCCGAGAGAGAGAGAGCTTGTCCATTTGGCCTTGTAGATTATGTATTGCAGCCTGCCATGTCTGGGCGGGAAAATGCCTATAAAGCGTATGAAGTCCTTTGTCTCTTTGGCTACTTCGCTCTCAGACCCCACTGTTAATAATAAGCCATCAGCGCTGATTATATGTATGTGTATATATGTATATAATTGAGTGGAGAGGAGGAACCTCCGTGTCCTAGGACCCCCGGGATGACGACGAGGATCCGAAAGAACTGGTGAAGATCTTGAATTTAATTACTAACATTTCTGAAATCTTAGCCGAGACATGTAGTGTTACTGAGTGTTTGGAACACAAGACGTGACACAAAAGTGTGCTGCTTATCACAGCATACGATTTTTTAACCGACGGTTTAGTAGAAACCTGGACTAATATTGACGAATATTTTTTAACCGAGAGTACTAAGGTACTGTGCTCTGCGGAAAGTAGGCCTACGTGATAGTCTCGGAATTTCAGAAATGATTATTAAACCAAAAACATGACTTCATGGACAAAAGACCACATAAGTAAACATCTAGACATATTATAATAATATCTTATATCTTTTAATTTTTGTGGGGTTTTACATTTTTATTAGTTTTGCTTTGTTTGTTTTATTCTTATCACATTTTGTTTCATGAATTAGCGAGATTACATAGCGAAACTTAGGCGTGAGGATTTAGAGAAGAAAAAAAATAGAAATAGGAAGATGGGAACCCCGGAGTCGAAGTCTGCTGATGGAAAGGAAGTTAAAAGAGAAAGCTTGCCACCAAACATGCAAGCAATGTATGACAAACACGGTATAAGGTCTTTAGCACAAGTAGAGGTCTGGATGAAGGATTTTGGGTTTCCTGAAAAAGGGAGTTTTAGTCTAAGACAGCTAGACCAGCTAGAAGCCAGACTGCATGCAAAAGAAAATGAGGAGTCGCGTAGATCGAATAAGAAAAAGGATAAAAATAAATTTAAGACAGATTGGCCAGCATTTATTATGTGGTGCAAGGAAGCAGAGTTGAGGGACAGACGCCAGAGTAGGCAGGGAACAACTAATCCTGCCGGTGTTCCATCTTGCACTAAGGTCGATCCGGACCTGGACTGCGCTCCCCCCGCCCCTCAACGACCAGCCCAGCCCCAGCCCGCTGCCCCGGCACCAGCCCAGCCGGGTCAACACAGAGTCGACGGAGCTATCGTGCCTCCTGAACCCCTCTATCCATCCCTCCAAGAAAGCCTTCAGCCTCGATCACCGCCAGCATACTCATGTGTACAGGCCGGTGCAGCACAGACTTCCTCCAAGGACAATCCATTCGCAATCATGGACCAGGGGTCACTGTGCTCCCCCAAACACACCAGAAGCGGCGTCACCTATACCAATGAGACCGACGCCAATGACATAATCACCACCATGCCCATGACAGAAGTATCGTCCGGCAACGGCGAAACACAGCTTGTCGACCGACCGTGGACAGCAGCCGATATGAAAGAAGCCATGACGCACCTCCCCAAAGTGAACGAGGTGGGGGGAACCGTCTTCGGCAGAGAACTCCAAGTATTCTGCAGAGAGTTCCGCCCCACCACCGATGAACTGCGTCGCCTGCTGATGTCCCACATGGGCACCGGGTGGAATAAGATATCCGGAGTATGGCCTGCCGCAGCCCTGCGCCTGGTACATACGGACTACGGCAACCATGCGAATGATGGCTACAGAAACACCATCACGGCGATAGTGAATCGCCTCCAAGAACAATTTCCAGTACGTATGGATATGGCCAAGATTGCAGCCTGTGTACAGGAGAAGACAGAGAACTGTCACGACTACCTGGTTCGTCTCACCGTAGTCCACACCCACCACAGTGGCATCGAGGCCACGCTGACGTTGTTCCAGGAGGCAGGAAGAGGCAGAGGAAGATTCAGAGACAGCAGAGGTGGTAGAAGGGGATACCAAGGACAAAGAAACCAAAATTCCAACGCAAGAAACCGACAAGTCGGGCCAGACGAATGCTTTATTTGTGGAAAAAAAGGACACTGGGCTCGAGAATGCCCTGAAAGCGGCAACCAAGGTCGAGGCCGACGACGTTCACCAGAAAAAAAAGAACAAGCAGATTGACTAGGCGGGGTGACGCAGGCCGGGGAAGGTGACAACCTGCAGGGACTGGAGGACACCGACAGAGAAGACAGCAGCAGGGAAAGTATCGCACCACACACACCCAATGTGCATGCATTGATACAGGAAGCCATCACACACCTAGAGACACCACCCCAAGCCACGTATGCAAAATTTGAGACCGAAGTCTGGAAAAAATATTAATAAAATAAAATAAAATAAAAATATATATATATTATTACCCCTGATAAGGTTGGAAAATAGGGGGAGAACAATTAGAATTTTTTAATAGACTCGGGAGCGAGCGAATCTGTGTTAACAACAAAAGCCCTTGTAGAGCCAAAACTTAGTGGTAGATGGGTCCGCTCCCTGACAGCTGCAGGAATCACGGTTAGGGAAAATTATACGGTGCCCCTAGTGTGTAGAGATGAGGAAAACAGAGTAGTGAGACATTCATTCCTGTATTCACCCTATTGCCCCGTCAACCTGTTAGGAAGAGATCTAATGTGTAAAATTTATATTTGGCTGATCTCTACGCCGGAAGGGTGCCCTCTATCAATCAGGAATTATTAAACATCGCAAAGGCGAGAACGTGCCCAGATGACACACGTTATATGAAGGTTGAGAACCTACACTGTACCGCACACATACACCGAGGGCCAGATATTGAGTATGAGGAAATATGGTTTAAGGCAAGCAAGTTGCATGAAAAAATTGACGATAAAGTATGTGTTTTGGAACAGGAACAGATGCGCAGCAGCGGTGCGCGTCCGAGGGAACGTGCAAGAAAGAACATTTTTCCTGAAACCCGAAGCAGACTTCCCTTTTGACGTCCCAGGCTCGACACCTCATGTGTCCTTGGCCAAGAGTAGACAGGATCAATGGCGTGACATAGGACCATGGGTACTATCGCACCTGGGAAAGCAAGGGTGGGAACCGACTGATGACCCCCGGGTCCACCGACTGACAGGACCGACCGGAGATGTGACCTACAGACTAACCTATAGTGCGACAGTACAAGCCAAGCGCACAGTTACCCTAGCAGCAGATAAGCGCCTAGATAAAACGTGCCTGGCAAAGATTAATGTACAAGACATTCCTGAATTGGCTGAAGTCCCAGAAGGCCTCTGGGCTAAAAACAAATATGATGTCGGCCTAATAACCAGCATGCAACCAGTGGTGATCACCCCCAAATCTACTTATAGGCCATGCCATCAATATCCCCTAAAGAAAGAAGCAGTAGATGGAATCACACCGGTATTCGATTCCCTACTCAAGGTAGGAGTAATAATCCCATGTGAAAACTCCCCGGTTAGAACACCTATCTTCCCGGTAAAGAAGATACGCGGACCGGCTGAACCGGTAGAAAGGGAAAGAAAAAAAAAATAAATAAAGTACAGGCAATTAGAAATATACCAAAGCCCCAGACAGTAAAACAGGTGAAATCATTCCTAGGGATGACTTCTTATTGTAGGATGTTTATCCCAGACTATGCATGTCTAGAAGGGCCTCTGAGCGCAATCGCTCACGGGCCAGGGATCCTCCCAGGGAGCGACGTCACATGGACCCTTGCAGCAGCAGAAACACTCCAGGGGCTAAAAATAGCACTGCTCACCACCCCCACACTGGGCCTCCCAGATCTGACCAGACCATTTACCCAAGCAGTAGACTTAAGAACCTTGCTGGTTCCGCATGTCTATGCTACTGCTTGAACAAAAGACATGTCACCTCTCTGCAGCGAGATGGTTACGCTATAACACCTGCTTGCTTGACATGCCGAACATAACTGTGAAACGCTGCAACGTCCTTAACCCAGCCACCCTTTTACCTATTCCAGGAGATGGAGATGAACATAACTGTGGCTGTTGTTAACGCTGTTTGTTCCCCCAGAGTTGACCTAAAGGAGATACCACTCGAGAATGTGGAAATGGAACTGTTCATGGACACTGTGTTGCTCCCAAAACAATTGTCTATATGTAAATGTGAAGCTCATACATCCAATGACGATTTTGTCTCTAGGGAAACGCCCAGGCTGATGAGGCCGCCAAGGCGGCTGCGCGTAACCCTGTTAACCATTCCTCTTACATGTATGACTCCTCACCACTTCCTTCCCCGACAGCCCCATTACAGGAACTGTAATGTTTACATGCCAGGGCCCTACCCGGTGAAGTTGAGCAGTGGAGAAAGTGTGGTTGTATCAAAAGGGAGGGGGTGTGGGAGGGGCCGGATGATAAGCCGTGCCTCCCCAAGTGGTTGTTCCATCATTATGCTAAATTGACACATGGGTTGGACCATGTGTCAAAAGGGGGAATGCTAGCATCTCTCAATCAACAGTGGTTTACAAAGGGATTCTCAATTTACTCTAAAGATTTTTTACTTAAAAAAATAAATAAAAATCATGTATTAGCTGTGCCATTGACAACATAGGGAGAGGAATCCGGACAGCACCAACTGGTGAAAGACGCACTCCCGGTGCCGGCCTCTGGTCCCCTGCACGACCTCCAACCAGGAGACTGGGTGGTCATCAAAGACCGTGGAAACAACCCAGGCGGACCGGCCCGTACCAGATTCTGCTACCAACCCAATCCACCATCAAGGTCGGAGAGAGGGTGATGTGGGTGCACGCCCAGCACTGCAAGCAAGCACCAGCACTGCCTGTGACCAAGGGTGATGACAGACCATCACCCAACGACCAGGAAGAGAAGCAGATGACCAAGAATGACGCAACCTGAGCTGTACACACACCTGATTCCCGATGCGACCACACGGTGCAAGCCTAGCGCTGCCGTAGAAGGTCTATATATAACCGCACATACACCTAGAAGCTGAAGGACACACCTCATACGACCACACTGGTCACGGAGTGTACGCCGAACGCTGCTCCAGATCAGACCATAAAACATATACACACGGCCAAAGAACACACCTTATAAGAAGATCTGCGTGAACGCCTGCCCACCACGATGGATGAAAGAGGAAGATGCCCGTGGCATCCGTTCTGCCAGCCAGGCCTCTGTGGGCTGCGTGGCACCATGTGTGTGTTAATCATAATCTCACTGGTGTTCGTGGTCCCATTGATATGGGAAGAGGGTCAGAAGATGAAGAACTTAAATTATCCCAATGCAACTAACACATCAATATTAGTACGGCATGTACGTTCATTAAGGAACCCCCTGCGCAATCTAGTCAATAGACATAAGACCACACTTAGTTTAGAGACCATATAATGGGAAGTAATGGTAATAACACTTGTATCTACATAAGGGCTGTAGGTCCATGAGCACAACTTTTCACATGCAAAAACTATAACAATGAACAAGTTATGAAGGTATATCTGAAATGAATTAATATGCTCGAAATTTCGCAGAAAATGGATGAAGCGAGATATATAACCTCATATAACAATGTGCCTTATATATATATTCTTATGCTTAGTAATTTTGTTGTTGAAATGATAATGTTTGATTTTTATCAAAAGGGAGGAAATGTAATGGAAAATTACATACATATCACATATCAGTCACGTATTATGAATGCATATAAGTTTCACTTCCTTACAAACCATCTCTTGCTATGAACCCTTTAAGTGAACTTATGTTCCAAAGTGTTGTGCCATCTGTAGCGAGGGTTGTTTTCATGCAAAAGAGTTGGATGTCACCGTGCCCTCACTAACGAGGAAGACTCTGGAGCCTCTATGCCCCCTTTGTCTCTAGATGACACCTGGTTGATGTTGTGGGAACGGTCCGAGAGAGAGAGAGAGCTTGTCCATTTGGCCTTGTAGATTATGTATTGCAGCCTGCCATGTCTGGGCGGGAAAATGCCTATAAAGCGTATGAAGTCCTTTGTCTCTTTGGCTACTTCGCTCTCAGACCCCACTGTTAGTGTGTCTGACTGAGAATAACCCATCAGCGCTGATTATATGTATTTGATATTTAATAAATGTTTGTCTACTATACTGGTCTAAAATCCACTGGTGACAGAGTTGTTTTTATTAGTTAACAGATTTCCACCACACAGTTGCCTCACATTCACCCATTCATACACCGACGTCGGTGTCAACCATGCAAGGTAACAACCAACACGTCAGGAGCAGTTAGGGTTAGGTGGTGTCTTGCTCAGGGACACCTCGACACTTAGCTAAGCAGAGCCCGGGGATCGAACCAGGGACCTTCCTTTTGCCAGACAACCGCTCTTACCTCCTGAGCTACTGCCGCCTGACTTGTTTCCTGTTTTATTATGCAATATTCTACTGAAGAAAACTCATTTGCGCGACTGGATGAAGCATTCCAACTCACCTTGAAGGAGACCTTGACGACGGTCGGAGCCCACTTGTCAAACTCGTACACCCAGTTAGAGAGCGTTCTGTCAGACAAAACACACACAATATAATATAATGCCATAGAACTAAAATATATTTTTATCTGTGGTGTGTCTAATTTTTTGTGGCAGGTAAGTACTAATATGAGGCGCACGTGCACACACACACAAAATACACACGTATGTGTACGTGCACACAGACACACACACACGCACACACAAACACACCCACAATCAGATTGACATGAGCAATAAATGAATGCAGAATCATCAAAAGAATGATGAGTTCAGAGGGATGAACTGAACTGTCTAGATATGAATATTGTCTGCGGCTCTTGCTGTGTGTGTGTGTGTGTGTGTGTGTGTGTGTGTGTGTGTGTGTGCGTGTGTGCGTGCGTGTGTGTGTGTGTGTGTGGTGTGTGTGTGTGTGTGTGGTGCTTACGAGAGTGGGACAATGATGAGGTAGGGCCCGTTGAGCCTCTTGTTCTCCATCAGGTAGGTGATGAGGGCGATGGTCTGGATGGTCTTGCCCAGGCCCATCTCGTCCGCCAGGATGCCGTTCAGGTTGTTGTTGTACAGAGACACCAGCCACTCCAGGCCCTTGACCTGACACACACACACACACACACACACACACACACACACACACACACACACACACACACACACACACACACACACACACACACACACACACGCTCACAGGCATGCACACACACACACACACAGGCATGCACACAAAGACGCACACAAGCGCACACAGATGTGCACACACACACACAGACGTGCACACAAACACACACACACATGCATGCATGGACACGCAGGCGCACACACACATATACACGTATACACACGCACACACAGATGAGCACACACAAACACGTGTGATATAGTGGGTGGGTGACATAGTAGTGATATGGAATGATACGTCCGAATCTCAATTTAAGTTGTCAGCTTAAAAATGTAGGATAAGATGTAAATATTGACTCTATAGGTTAAATTGTTACTTATGAGTGAGGAATTACCAGTTTTAAGTTACCAGGTAACGTTCGTTTCACCCCCATATCTAATTGTAGTGGGTGGAGAGAGAGGGCAATAGCATGTCTTTTTTTGCTCGCTTTGTATAGTACTCAAGTCTATTTTGGAAAGGCACTTCTCCCCCCTTGTTGTGGGAGTGTAGGAGACACTCCCACAACAAACGTCCCCCGGAGGTGTCACCTGGTACTGTTTGAGGCGTCCGTTGATCAGCAGGCTGGACTGCTTGTCCACGCGCTCGGTGACGGCGTGGGCCACCGAGTAGTAGGACTGCAGGCCGCGGGCGAAGGCTGCGCTGCCGTACTCGTCGTCCACGTCCTGTTTGGCGTGGCTGCGCAGAGCAACACCACGGCAGCCAGTGTCATGCACACAACAAAAACAACAACAACATTACCCACCCAAACACCATAGGGCTCACTATTAGTAATGTTTGTGTGTGTGTAACTGAGGAGTGGTGAGTCTTACTCTATGATGTGGCGGACGTCCACCTCCGACACATCCTCGCTGTCCGGGTCCGGAATCTTCTTCTGCTTCTCCTCCACCGGAGCGGTGGACGGCTGAGGCTCCTCCTCTTCCTCCTGCTAGGGTGTGTGTGTGTGGGGGGTGGGGGGTGGGGCAATTGTGTCTCAATTGCGAGGAGGCTTCGGAAGCTTCCTCGTTAGGTACCTACTTTGTGAAAGTGGCTCATCAAGTCGCGTCCTAATGCTATGGGGAGCTAGCTGGTTGGCATTTTAACAATTAAATAAATGAACCACTGGACATTGACAAATTAATGTAATTATGCCTTTACATATGTATATTTAAAAGATGAAGTGGTCCTTGTGCCGCACAGCATTCTGGGATGTTGTCATACTACTGTCCCTATATTTGCCACCTATTTAGGAAGCATCCTCGCACTTGAGACATCCTTGAAATATACGATGAAGGTCCCACCTCCTCCTCCTCCTCCTCCTCGCTGTCGTCAGTGTCTGAGCGTGGAGCCACCTCGTAGCTAGAGGAACCCATAGATAGCAGAAAGCATTCATCACACATCCAACCCAAATATATCATATCTTTTATCGTTAATTTATCTGTGAACCAAAATAGAGTTGCTTTAACAAAGTAGAGAGAATTGCAGCTAAGAGCACAAAGAAACGTACGATTTGAGTGTTGTAAAGAGAGACAGACGGCAAGAGCAGAAGAGAGCAAGATTTTGAAACTAAACTCTTCTCCCTCTCACCCTCCCAGGGCTTCTGTGCCATTGAGTAGTTTGCACTCACACACCTGTGATTGACAGGCGAGATGTATTTCCGCAAAACCAACCAATCGGGAAGAGATGCCCTGATTTGTCAGAAATGTGTTGGCAAGCAGCCAATCAGAAACAGATATTCTCCCAGAGGAGATGGAGGGCTGTGGCATTTCTCACCAATTACACTCAAACGGTAGCTCTTCAAGCTCACTGTGGTATGCAAGGGGGCGTGGTTTAGCGCCGGCAGGTGATTGTCGCAGATGTGGGGGATGTATGAATGGCGTCCAACACCCTCTTCACGAGATAATCGAATGTCATATTGTTGATTATAATTTATGTTATTTCCTTAAACGCGCATGAGCGTTTAATAAATACCATCACGTTAATTACACTCATCCCCTACAGCTGCGTCAATCTCAGGTGTTTTGCCGCTCCGCTCCCCTTGTCTTCAACCTCCTGGTGCTAAACCACGCCCCCTCGCATATCACACTCACCTGCAGCACCTTGAAGAGACACTACTAGAAACAAGGAGCACTGATCAGCAGGTGGTCTGTGTCTCACCCGGGGTTCTGCTCCAGCCAGGTGTCCAGCTGGCCGGCCTTCGGGGCGTCCACGCCACTCAGGATGTTCCCGCTGTCCAGGTGGATGACCTTCACCGGCAGATCGCTCATCTGACTGCTCTCATCCAGCGGCTGCACACACACACACACACACCGGCACGGGCACACACCACACACTTTTTTCATTTCTGGGGAAATAGCAACAGGGTTCCCACACTTTCTTAAACATCAAATTGAAGGGCTTTTCAGGGACTATCCAGGCACCACTGTGTGCATTGACTAATCAGTGCACACAGGTTAAACCAGCCATCACCACACACACACACACACGGGATCACACACACACACAGGGATCGATAGCATGCTAGCATTCAACACCTGCACTGTCTGCCATTACTACAAACGCTGCAATAAACAGGATTATTCAACATCCTGCATGTGTCCTGTTCCTTTTCTTGAAAAGAAAAAAGTGGTGTGCAGCAGGAGCTAAATGCTACCCTAATGTTAAGTCAAAAAAATATCATGGAAATTACATTTCTACTCTTGCACAAAATATATAAATTCAAGCACTTTCAATGACCTGTGTCTGTTTCTATTCACGGTCAACTGAAGCCATTTGTCACCTGCACGCAGCTGAAGTTATTTTGGTTTGTCACATATTCTCTTAACACTTGCCTTGGTATCGGAGCATCCTTATGTGTGAATCCACACATAAGGCGGTTGTAGCAGTGCTACAACCCCCACCATTAGCCCCACCACATGTCATGAAGTCGCTGGAGAGGCTAGTCCTGAAGCACATCCGTGCACTAGTCGAACCATCACTGGACCCTCTGCAGTTCGCCTACCAGCCCCACATCGGAGTGGAAGACGCTCATCTACCTGCTGCACAGGGCTTATTCTCACCTGGAGGAGGCAGGCAGCGTTGTGAGAGTCACATTCTTCAACTTCTCAAGCGCTTTCAACACCATAAAGCCTGCCCTGCTTGGGACTAAGCTACTGGACATGCAGGTGGATGCTCCACTAGTGGCCTGGATTACTAACTACCTCACAGGTCGGCCACAGTATGTGAGGCTGCAGAGCAACATGTCGGACACTATAGTGAGCAACACGGGAGCACCTCAGGGGACAGTCCTGTCTCCCTTCCTGTTCACACTCTACATCTCAGACTTCAGATGCAGCTCACAGTCCTGCCACCTGTAGAAGTTTTCGGATGACTCTGCCATTGTGGGCTGTACCAGCAGGGGGCAGGAGTATGAGTACAGGAGTGTGGTGGACAGTTTCGTGGAGTGGTGTGGACTTAATCACCTGCAACTCAACATCTCTAAGACTAAGGAGTTGGTGGTGGATTTCAGGAAGCAACCGACTCTCCCGAAACTGGTCAGCATCAGGGGGACCGAGGTGGACATTGTCGAGGAATATAAGTACCTGGGTGTTCACATAGACAATAAAATGGACTGGACTAAAAACACAGAGGCCCTGTATAAGAAAGGTCAGAGTTGCCTGTATTTCCTACGGAGACTTCAACGTCTGAAAAACCATGCTGCAGATGTTCTATCACTCTGTGGTGGCCAGCGTCATCTTCTACACTGTTGTGTGCTGGGGCAGCAGGGTGAAGGCAGCCGACGCCAACAGACTCAATAAGCTCATCAGGAAAGCGGGTTCTGTCCTGGAGTCTTTGGTGGCGGTCTCAGAGAGGAGGATGCTGAGTAAACTACTCAGTATTATGGACAACGCCTCCCATCCCCTGCACGCCACACTGGAGTCATACCAGAGCACCTTCAGCCGTAGACTGAGATTACCGAGGTGCACCACAGAACGCCACAGGAGGTCCTTTCTGCCTGTGGCCAGCAAACTCTATAACTCCTCCCCCCTCTGTGGGAGGGACAGTTGGAATACAAGACAATGAACACTGAGCAATATCATGTGCAATATTACCATTCAACATCATGTGCATTTTTCCTCAGTATTACGTGCAATATATTATTATTATTATCATGTTATCTATAAATATTATCTGTAATACTACCTCTCATCTCCTCGCATCATCATGTGCAATATTCGTAATGTCATGTCCAATACCTCTCCTACATTACCTTTCAACATTTTGTGCAATATTCTTCACTTCAATTATGACAAATCGTTTTCGCCGTCTGAATATCTTATCTTGCCTATATATTTGTATATTTTGACATTGACATTGTACATTGTATATTTGTAAATCTGTTCGTTTATTTTTATTATTCTGTCGATTTCACTATTGTTGTATTGTACTGTATTGCTATGCAACCTGGCACAAGAATTTCCTTCGGGATTAATAAAGTTCTATCTTATCTTATCTTATCTTATTAGCCATGCCACTAGCCCCTACACTAACCCCGCCACTAACCCCAACCATTAGCCACTCTACTAGCCCCACCACTAGCCCTGCCACTAGTCCCACCACTAGGCCCGCCACTAGCTGCTAATATACATATTCTCTTAACACTTGCCTTTGTATCGGAGCATCCTTATATGTGGAATGCACAGACTAGCACTGCTACCACCACCACTAGCTCCGCCATTAGCCTTGCCACTAAGCCCCGCCACTAGCCCTCCCACTAGCCCCACCACTCAGCCCCGCCGCTATCCCTCCCACTAGCCCCGCCTCTAGCCCCACCACTAGCCCTCCCACTAGCCCCACCTCTAGCCCCGCCACTAGCCCCATCCTTAGCCCTGCCACTAGCCCCGCCACTAAGCCAAGCCACTAGCCCCGCCTCTAGCCCTACCACTAAGCCCCGCCACTAGCCCCGTCTCTAGCCCCACCACTAAGCCCAGCCACTTCCCCCGCCACTAGCCCTGCCTCTTACCCCACCACTAGCCCTGTCCTCTAGCCCCACCACTAGCCCCGCCTCTAGCCCCGCCACTAGCCCCACCACTAAGCACCTCCTCTAGCCCCGCCTCTAGCCCCTCTACTAGCCCCGCCACTAAGTCATGCCACTAGCCCTGCCACTAGCCCTGCCACTAGCCCTGCCCCTCTCACCTCTCCGTCTGGACCCAGAGCAGGAGTCTGTCCTTCAGCACCCTCCAGCTGCAACACATGCACCACAGCAACACTGGATCAGAACACATGTTATACACCACAGCATCGTTCAATGCTTGACTCTCATTGGTCAATAGCATTCCAAGGGGGTGTGTTATCTATCAATAACAGACACCTCTGCCTTTTAACAGAAAACCAAATCAATGCGCTGCGCATCCGACATCAAAAACAAGATGCCTGCTTAAGAACACAAAAACACAATATGCTTCGAGTGCAGGGGAACAATATTTTAAAATCAGCGGAACAAGTTGATAAAAAACAATAATTAATCATTATTGGTAACTGTGGTATAAGCAGGAATATCACAAAATCATTTGTATGTACGAATACAAGTACATCACATTAAATTCCTAAGAATATGTGTGCAGAAGCAGACAAACGGGAGTCAAGAACAACTTCCTGTCCCGTTCAGCGCAAATAAAACTACTTTTTTCCCGCCCGTTACCTTCCTCTTCCTCTTCTTCTTCTTCTTCCTGTCCTTGAGCGCCTGCACGGCCTTGTGGGCGCGCACCAGCTCTGTCAGGTTGGCCACATACTCGTCCGTCTGCTGCAGCAGGTAGGCCAGCCGCTTGTCCTTCTTCTGGTCGATCAGCTTCCGGTAGCCCTCCTCATCCTCCGCCTGGCGCACCGGATTATAAGGCGCACCGCATTATAAGGCGCATTAAGCAACACAAAACAGTCAGATAAATCGAACTTTATTCAACTCATTCACAATAACTCTCAACATTGTTCAGTTGTAACACATAAAATACAAAACAATACACTCACTTTTTCAGTTCATTCCTCTTCCACAAATCCATCAAATTCTTCATCTTCAGTGTCTGAGTTTAACAGTTGGGCGATTTCGGCATCAAGCATGCCCGGATCCCTCTCGTCATTATCCGAGTCAGTCTCGTTGCTGTCACTGAGCTGTTCAGTGATGATTCCAGCCTTCGTGAAAGCTCGGACGACACTTGAGACTGATACTTTAGCCCAGGCATCCACGATCCATTGGCAGATAGTGGCGTAACTCGCCCGGCGTTGCCTCCCTGTCTTGGTGAATGTGTGTTCGCCTTCTGTCATCCAATGCTCCCACGCAGCTCGCAATTTAACTTTGAACGACCTGTTGACACCAATATCTAGCGGTTGGAGTTCTTTGGTTAATCCACCCGGAATGACGGCAAGCTCCGAATTAGTTTGC
>PIJE02000041.1:182500-247500 GCA_002895965.2 Coryphaenoides rupestris | reverse complement strand
GGCATGTTGGGTCCCATCAGCCCTACGGGCACAACCAGGCACAGTAGAGTTTCATACAATGTACAGCTTTGTAACTCCATCTATATTCATGGGTAGCACAACACTAAAGCCCTCTTACCGTGGGCTCTGCCGTAGCCTGCGGGTCCAGGGCAGGGTCCTATAGGCCCTCCTCCAGGCCCGCCCCCAGCTCCAGGAGCTAGGCAGGGGATGGGCTGCTGCTGCATCCCAGGCATGGGCCTCTTCCCCTGGACGGCCATCTGGAGGTGGTCTGGCAGGGGCTGGCCACGGGCCAGCATCTTATACGCCATGATCTGGGCCCTCAGCTGCTGCAGCTGGTTCTGGTTGAACGGGGTGGGGCCGGTGGGGCATCCAGGACCACCAGGCCCACCGGCGCCCCCGGATGCTACGCCAGGTCCGAGGCTGGGAGCACCCACACCCAGGTTGGGTCCGGTCACGGGGCCGGGGCCAGCACTACCTGGGGGTCCCGCTCTGTTGTTGGGACCCATGCTCTGTGTATCTGGGGCACCGGGGCAATCTAAGGTGGTGAGACCAGAGCCGGGGCCCCCGGAAGATGACGAGGAAGCAGAAGATGGCATCAGAGGACCTGACGGAGGCCCATTGGAAGGGCTGGAGTGGCCAGAGCCCCCTAGTGGAGAGTGGTAGCCTGGGCAACACGCAAGCAACAGAGAGATGAGGTTCAGGTCTTACAGCATCACCGGTGATTTCTATACCTATGATAATATAAAGCTATGGTCATACATATAAGTGAAGTACAAAGCTGGTTTTAACTGGACATGAACTTATTTCCTCAAAGGAAGTAGTCCTTATTGTACTTTAACCACACCGCTATCTACGGAAATTGTGCTTCTATATTGCTTTGCTCATTTTGAGTGTCCGTAAAGGACACTCCTGTTAAGGAGCACTTACCTAGTCTATCTGTGCACAAAGTTTATGTTGGGATATGTTTCTAAATTTAGTAGCTAGCATCTGAGTCAAGCATGTCAGAATAATATACGTATATTACTTATATATTACTTTACTTGTCGCTATGCGAGGGACAAAACATAAAAGCAATCTTTATAGCATATTGACAGGCCTATCATTAGCCAAGCTGTCTATATCTTAAAGAGATGAGACCAGCTTATACTGGGTGGTTATTCTCAGTAAAGCCCAAGACTGTGAGTCACACGTCTGGGAATCTTAATGGGCAAAAACAGTTTCAACACATGTGTGTGTAACTCCTCCACAGGTGTATTGACGCCCACAGTCAGGCCCGACTGTGTTCCACCACATACACACAGAACGCACTAAGCTAGTGTGTGAGACTAGACTAGGTGTGCCAGGAAATGTTGTGGAATTGAATACATAATCCTGGCATATGTTACTAACATAATTATATTTCATATTCCTTCTGGTCTGGCTTGGACTTCTTATAGTTTCACGCAATACAAGTTCTTAATTTCTCCATTTGAATACTTAAATAATTGCCTGTTTGACCGTTAGAAACCTGTATCTATGTGATGTTTCTGTCTGCTGTGTGAAATATTGCAAAAATGGCTAATAACTATATATTAGTTTGGTAATGTGTAAGAGATGTTCCATAATCATTCCCAAAAACTTTTGTGGTGTGACTGAATTTCTGGTTCGGACTGTGGTGTGCCTTCGCCCCTAAAAGTCTGGGAACCATTGCACTAGACCAGTGTTTCTCTAATGGGGGTACGAGTAGACTACTCTTAGGGGATTGCAGGGGGTACTTGGAGCATTTCTAAAAAACAAGAAGAAAGAAGGAGTCTGCTAAAAAAGATACAGCTAAGACAGAAACACCAAAAATATCTGTCATCTGTCATGTCAGTAAGCCATCCAGAACTTCTAGTCATCCCAAGAAGATCCCACAAAACCTAACACATATTTTCCCTCCCGAAAATGATTTGTGCTGCTGAAGGGTACTTTGCTGAAGAAATAGACGGTACATTACAAAAAATAGTTTGACAATCACTCCACTAGACAGTATGCTAATACCTACCCACGGGGACCTCACTAACCAGTGACCAGACATGTTCCTCGTACCTTGGGAGTGTTGGTCCAGGGGGCTGGGAGGTGGAGCCATGCCACTGGGCCCGCCCTGCCTCACAGCCACGCCCTTCATCTGGCTGAAGCGTCCCTCCTCACCCACCGCCTTCTCATGCATGCCCTCCGTTGGCTAAGAGGAAACACGGAGACACTCTTAACTAGTCCTGGACCGACAGACAACAGACACAGCAAATTGAATGGTAATAGTGTGGTAGTTTTCCCCATTGGTTTTTGAGAGGATTTAGAGTGTTGGTAATGGTTCAATATTGATCTAATGGTAGTTGATTGGTATAGCATGATTATGGATCCCACCGGCATTCATGGTAAGCAGCCAAGAATTGCTCTGTGATTGGCTCATGGCGAGATGAGGTTAGAGATGGTTAAGTTAAAGTACTCGGTTAGATATGGTTATATTTGTGGATTAGGTTAGTGATGGTTAATTTTGGGATTAGGTTAGAGATGGTCAAGTTCAGGGTTAGTTCAGAGATGGTCACGTTTAGTAAGCAGTGTGTTGCCGGCCAATCACAGCCTGACTCAAGTCAGTGTGGGCGTGTCTTACCAGGCACAGGAGTGCCTGGTAACCTTGCCTGCTTACTTTATGCAGCGGGTGCATGCTGTCTTGGCTGTATCCGGAGGGCCCAGGCTGAGGGTGACCAGAGGGGGCCGGACCTGGGCTGGGGCCCATCATACTGTGAGTGGAGCCAGGGGAGAGTCCCGGACCTGGGGAAGGACCCGGCCGAGGGGTGCCCCCCATGGGAGGGTCCGGAGTCGACATGGCGCTCTGGTTTTCAGAAGGATGAATGGGGAAAGAGGGAGGAGAGGTGTGATATAAAAAAAATAAAGGTATATGTTCACTTACTAGTTACAGAACGTTAGACCCACATAGGTATAAATGATGATGGGGATAAATGTTTATGGATTTATGTTGTGATGTAAAACACAATATAGGCATTAATTTTTCCTTTAAAAAAATAAATAGGTGGGAGACGACGTACACACAGTAGAGAACATTAATTAAAATACCTAATTAAGTAAATTATGTATTCGATGATTGCGTTGACAAAGCTACAGATCTTAATGATGAACTCTTCATCATAATGATAGTGCAGGGGGGGGGGGGGAGGGGGGTTCCTCACGCGACCTCCCGCCTAAATAACGCAGACGTGTCTAATTATATTTGTCTTATAATTGTTGCCTGGCGCCTATCAGCTGCAGGTTCTTTACAGACCCCCCTGCTGCGCTGCCTGCACCAAATCTCCCGTCTCGCACAGCTCAGCTACATCCGAATAGGCGAGCGGAGCTGAACTTGAGCCTGCACTTGGAGTGTGAGTCTGAACGAATAGCGGATTGCCAGACGAACACCTCACAGACCGAGCGACGAGGCTGCCCGTCTCGCTACAGGAGGGGGGGGACAAAAAAAAGGGGGGGAATGGCGGACTGTGCTTGTGCGACTTGACCTACCAGCGTCAATGGAAGGCAGTCCTGGTGTAAGTCTGCGTTCCTCTGAGTTGATATTTAGGATCTACGGGATGAAAGCGCAGCGATGTTCGCGATTAGCGCGCGCTGCCTCCTCCTCCCCCCACCCTCTCCTCTCTCTTTGTAATCTGCCTTCAACGATGATGTGTTGCCCGCCGCGGCTCGAGCGCCCCCCTCCTCCGGCTGCTGCGAACGAAGGCTCCGGCACGCGCACCAAGGCGCATGCGTGCGCAGCAATCACCAGACCAGACATCAAACGCTTTCATGTTTTAATTTTTGGGGTTTTTACACGTAATGAACACGCATCTGAAATAAATACGTGGATTTTTTTTTTTTTTTTTACTGAAAGGTAAGCATTATTATTCCTCAAATTCAGTATCAATGTCACATGTTACTGCCTCACTTCTATACCCTTAACGCCATTAATTAAGATGAACTCTTGAACTCTCTAAAATGGTAACTTTAAAGTTAGTTGCCATTTGTACGTTAGAGCCCTGGCATAGAAAAAAACCAAAAACAAAACAGAACAAATATTGTTAACAAAAGAATAGATGTTCTTTGTCTGTTCAATGACACACACAACCCACGTTTCAGACATTTAATTGGAAGAAACCAAGCAACGTAGTAACTTGTAATAACCAGCCATTTAACACAACCAGCCAAGAACACAACATAAGAACACAAAAAGACACACCATGACGACTCTAAACCAAGCAAACCTCCTTTATCATGACTCAGAACCCAGAGGAGAGGCACGGTCCATCCAGCGGCCCAAACTAACGACACACATGAACACTCTCCTTGACTATCTTCATTCAGGAGTTTAGTGTGGCTGGACGGTGATGCAAAACGCTCAGAGCGGCCCGCTTCTGGGACGCTGCGACTGCTAGTGTCGGCCGGGCAACGTGGGGCTAGCCTGAAGACTGATGCATTGTGGGTACAAGGGTTAGGGATAGCAGTGGGGCATGGGTAAGAAACACCATTGACCGCAATTGATGCGTGCGTGCGTGACGAAAACCACACACACACACACACACACACACACACACACACACACACACACACACACACACACACACACACACACACACACACACACACACACACACACACACACACACACACACACACACACACACACACACACAAATCCAGTGGATGAAATCATAAATTAGGAGTGTATACAATACTCTTTCCCATTAAAAATAGGAGGTGTCCGTTAAATACCATGTATGACCACACAACCGCCCTTCTGCGCCACTCGCTGAAATGTGGGGCAAACAGAGTTGCCTGGACCTGAAAAAACATCACGTAAAAGTCTTGAATCATTTCATATGCCCCCATGTATGAGGCCATTGTAGCGTCCTGTATAGTCACCCAAGCGCAGCTCAAATCCTTCATAATGTTGTTTACGCAGTGTTCCTTTTTTTTGCCCAATTGCAATACAAAAACAAAACAGCAAGGCTCTCCGGCCACCCGTTAGGGGCGGAGACGGAGAGTCCCCAGCCAATAGCGACGGAGGAAGAAGAGTATAGAGTCCAACACGGGCTCCCGCCTCCTCCTATTGGTCGGTGTAGAGAGCGGCAGCCGCCTCCCGCTTCCCTTTTCCAGCAGCCTATCGGCACGCGGGGAGCCGGCCTCACAGGAAGACAAAGTCATCGGTGCTGGCTCTGGTGTTGCTGCTCCTGCTCAGCCTCGCCGGGGGCAGGATGTGGGCCGGGCCCCCCGTGGGGCTGATGCTGAGGCCCTCCAGCCCGTAGTCCTGACCCTGGCCCTCCATGAAGGTGAAGATTGGGTACTTTTCCTTGGTGGAGCACAGGGCCTAGGATAAAACACATAGCATGAAGAAAGGCGTTAAAAACACACTTGACACTTGCCATTGACGTAGGCATTGGTGATCAATCCGCAAATACATGGGGATCACTTGGCGCGTCTCCTCACAATCTGTGCGGCTTTAGGCACATCTGGTGTAGTTGAAGAGTAAGGCCCTGTGTCCGCATATTGCCTTTTTTTCTGAGCGCCAGCATCTTTTAGCCAATTGTTTCCAATGAGAAGAGAGCATATGCGGCCGCCTGGAGAAACAAAACGCGACACCTAGCTTATTCAGAGCACACCAGCTTTCTGTGCAGCTGGTCCGAACCCTTCTACTGGAAAATATAGTAACTTTTCATTTATTTTCCTTTCTCATGGACGTATCTATGTTAAGCGAGGAGCTAATGCGGGTCATTGTCATAGAAACGGTAAACAAAGCATAACACTTCATCGCAGTGCTTCCCAGTGCCCTGCCAGAAAAAACCGCTATGAGGACACAGGGCCCAAGACTTTTCTTTTTATAAGAGTGTAGTGCACAAGGTCACAATAGCTCTATACATACATGCTCGCTCCCTCTCCCTCTCTCTCTCTCTAGCATGAAGAGGTTACCTGGGTAACAGCAGAACACAGAGACTCAAAGTCCTTCTGGTTCTTGGCGTAGAAGCCAATGGTACAACTGGGGTCCATGCGGTTGAAGGGCATCTTTCTGGGCGAGCAACAGTGGTACGACTACAGAAGAAAGCAAGGAGGGAGAGAGAGATTATCCTTTGCATTATGCAGACAGTTGTGGACTCCATGTTGAACTGTACTGTTTTATGTCATCAGAGAGATAGAAAGACAAGACAGGAAGAAAGAGACAGATGAGGGGAGAGTTTGTGAGATACAGAAAGGCATGCATAGAATAATTACACTAGATAGATGAGAGAGAGAGAGAGACATACAACCAGACAGACAGGCAAAGAGAGACAGACAGACAATTGTGGATGTCAAACCTCCAGTGAGAAGTCTGCCTGTGTGACATCCACCACGGACTGACAGTAGTGAGGGTCCAGGTACAGCAGCTGCTCATCTGTGAGACACACACACACACACACACACACACACACACACACACACACACACACACACACACACACACACACACACACACACACACACACACACACACACACACACACACACACACACACACACACACACACACACAGGGGGTAAGAGTCACCATCAGGGTGCACACCATATGGTCACCGGGTGGCCTCCTTCTCACACAAATCTGTGGGTCAGGGTTCACCCGTAGTTTGACTTCAGGGTGGGGAGCAAAGAGGCAATTTTTAGGTGAGGAGGTGAAATGGAACATGACAACTTGAAGTACAGGCAACACATTCCCGGTTAACCGCTCTACGGCAGCATTCTTAATCTCACCCCTAATTGACACCAAACCTAAGCGTAGTCGTGAGTTGTCGCCATTTTTCCTGGCTGTGTGCGTCCACTGGAGCATAGTCCCCATAGAGTTTCATTCAAAAAACAAACGCATTTAGGTTCTGCCTAGCTCGCTAATAAGCACATCCACCTTTGGCTAATAAATTAAAAAAAACGTTCATTTTCATACATAAAATGCAGCTCAAATTGCTTTACATTTGAAGCATTAAAACATGAACAAATAAATATGGCACGATCATACATACAACAGAATAGATGATATAGAACATAGAATGGCTGATGTGATAATCCCAATGTGGATTCCAGAGTTTAATGAACGTCAACTACTAAAGTGATCAACATCTCCATGTGTCAGCTGATCAAGGACATGAAAGATTCACCTACCTCCTGAAAGTAGGTCTTTTGTTGTAATGGGGTAGTCTGCGCTGACCACACACTTGAATAAGAAGAAACTAACCATATATATATATAAGGTGTGTGTTACTTAATGACGGAAGTAAAAGACTACGTCGGTGTGAATGGGACGCATGTGAAATGATTTAGTTGGTGGGGTTAGTGTTAGTTTGCAGTTTCCCACTCTCACCTTGGAAGCCTACAAAGTACAGTGAGTGCTTGGGTTTCCCGCCAATGATGCCGATGCAGCACTCCAGCTTCAGGATGTGCTGGGAAACAGAAACACACAAAGGAGCTGAATGGTTATTCAAAAGGTAGGGGAAAAACACGGAAGACCATAGCAGGAATAACTGAAAGGCTGCAGTGTCTCGTAAGGTTGTAGATGCGGGAATGTTGCGGCTGGGGGGGTGTAGGAGTGTGTGCATCTGGGGGGTTGGGGCTGCAAGCCTGTGGTGCACTCTCAGGGAGCGCTAGCATGGTACCATCTGCTCTGTCTACCATTTTACAAACAATTGCAATAAACCTGACTTTTCATCGCAAACCTGCCTGTGTTCCTTGGAGGAGCCCCGAACTAAGCCACACGATGTGGCATTGTAGCACAAGCTTTGCTACAGGGGGAATGGAGAGTCATTTTCGTTCCGCCTTTATTCTGGCATCGGAGGTAGTAACAGAACCATGACAAAGCCGGATCGATGTCTGTGTAAAATCGGGATGCTAGAATGCCGGGACAGGGGGTGGCATTTTGAAGACGCCTTTTGTCTGCAAATGTATCTCACAATTTCTCACGTTGTTTGCCCGAATCTGCCATTGAAACATCATGCAGCAATGTGTTGTATATTATAAATGTAATATAAATGTTGTGACACTCAGTGGGGTGAAGTGTTCACGAGACTGAACATAATGAATTCAAGGTCCACACCAGGATTCAATGAAATACACACTTTATCGACTGTAATGGGGAGGGAAAGTTCATGGTTAATAGCAGCGCCAAGTCTGTAATCCGACTCGTCGTAGTTCATAAGCAGGGTCTATCACACCAGGATGAAGTCTCATACAGATCAGGGTGAGGCAGGCGGGAGGGTAGTCAGGCAGGCGAGGGTCATACGCGAAACTGGTTCTCAGACATTCAAAGGCAAAGGCACACAGCCACTTCTTTCTCTTATCCCAGAACTCACACAGCTCATTAATCTCCACTCTTCCTCTTCCGCTTCCTCTTCCATGTCCACTTCTTCCACATCCACCACCACTTCGACGTCGACCTCCACTTCCCAGGTCCTCTCCTATTTATGTCCTGAATACAGGGCGTTGATTGGCTGCCGCCGAGTTCCTCTAACAAGACGCAGGTTTCTCCAATACGGATGATTGCCGGTCTAGGCGGCTGTGTCTCACTGGCTCCCTCTAGGGGCCGAAGTGGGAATGCCGGGACCGAATAATGCTTCCATAGCTCTCCTCTTATGCTCCTCGGTGGCCGGCTGCCACAATGTGTACGGCTAGAAAAACACTGGCCATTTTTGTTTGGAAGGCAATGTCGCTGCTTGGCGCTTATGTTATACATCACACTAGACGCCTCTGATTCCGGAATGCCGGCATGTAAAAGGTTGGTTTGGTATAACAAGGCAAAGCCAACTCAAATGCCGGGAATGTCCTTACGGCAATATTCCGGAATGGCTGTCTAAAAGGGGGTTATGTGCATGCCTGTGTAGCGTGAACAGGAGAGAGAGAAAAAACACACCTTGACACACTCTATGTACGCTGGGTTGAGGGCCTCCCCACCCAGGCGGACGGGAACCAGGATGATGACGGACTTCCAGGCGGTGTCGGGGCCGTTGGAGATCTGGGGGCCATTCTGGTCCCTCGACGGCGAAGGCTCGCACAGCTGCAGCACGTCCTCTTTGTACACTGGCGACGCACACAGTTTGACCAACGTTTGAGAACAAACTACGTTGGCATTCGCCACTTTGCTACAACCACCCGGCAGCACTGGGATTAACGAGCCATTCACATTCGTACGCACACTGTGGTATCTGCAATGCAACTTCAGTTTCCTTCCTTTGGCCACTAGCATTGTGAACTAGCATACAGAGGAAGGCTATTCAATGCTTAATCGCTATCGAAATGCCAGGAAGGAAACAAGGGTCCACTGTGGGCCTTTGATACGAGGTAAAACATATTATGGGTGGACGCAGGGTAAATATGTGGATATTTGGTTTAATAAATTAACAGTTGTTTACCTGTACAATCCTGGGCCACGTAGACCACCAGGTTGGTGAACTCTGTGGTTTTGCACACTGCTTTCCTGAGATGGAGAACATAACGATATGCAGAAATAAACCAACGGAAGAAACACACTGAAGGCTAACAGAGCGACAGTGAGGTACAGTGAATGATTCAGTTTTCCCAACGGTTAATCTGTCGAGTGGCCGCCAATGGATAACTGTGACGACCTGCGAAGTACAAAAAACATGCACGCACGCACGCACGCACGCACACACGCACACACGCACACACTCTTTTCCAGACACGTACCGCAGTATGTGGGCCACTACTGAGGGGCCGTACCAGTCCCCAGCCCTCTTCCCAGAGCTCCTGCCCAGCTCCACCAGCTGGTGCACCCCGAACGGCGCCGGAGGCTGGTCCCCGAACCAGGACACCAGCCGGCGGTGGAGTGGCTCCGCCTGCCGGTCCCTGGTGGACTCGGGCCTCTTCCTCTGGACTCCCCGGGGATCCTGCTGGCCGCTCAGGGACCTCTGGGGGGCGCCGGACCCCCGGGGGGAGCTGAAGCTGGGGATGGGCACCCCGCCGGCGCGGCTCGGGGAACGCGGCCGGAACACCTCGAAGTCCACGTCCTCTAGCTGCTGGGCGCCTGGCCAGGCCCAGTCTATACACACGCACGCAAGCATGTGCGCGCGCACACACACACACACACACACACACACAACACGCACACACATGCACACACATGCACACCTATTCAGCTCAATATTCACTGCTTCCTGTGAACTGAGGGTTTAATTGACTCATTAACATTAACTGAATATTGTTAATAAGGTAGGCTGCTTTATTAAAGTCAACAAGATGTAGTAGACCTTAAGGCTTATATTATTAAAGAAAATAGTTTTGTTTGTTCTTCTGGGTGAAGATGGACCAACAGAAGTTGTGTCTGTTGGCGTCTGTTGAGTAAATAGTTACTCCTTTAACATGGTTATAGGAATAATGAATTATTGACAGTGCCAACAGACAATGCCTGACAAAGAACACCCTGGGGTGTAAGTAGGACTGACAGAGGCAGAAATTTTCAGATTACAGCCATGGACAAGCACCCTCGTTGCACCCGCTGTCGGGTATATCTTATCGCAATTAAGACTATAAAAGCGTCCATTATGATAAGTCAATATCTTAAATTTCATGACGATACAATCCCGTTCCAAGATGACGGAGGACAATATTGAATTATTACCCTGCTCTAAGAGAGATAGTGTTATGAGGTGAAAAATACAGACAGACAGAAAGAGACACAGATAGACAGAGAGACAGACGACGGACAGACAGAGAGACAGACAAAGAGACAGAGAGCCCCACCTCTGGGCATGAGGTGGACCAGCAGTCCCTGGGCCAGCAGCATCTGCCCGCTGCGCAGCATGCAGCCCCAGCCACAGTCTGTGGTGAGGCTGGAGCCTTCCAGCTGGGGGAACTCCCTCCGGTAGGTCAGCCACAGCCTGGACACAAAGGCCCTGTGGAAACGATCCACCTCGTCTGATACACAGAGGGATGAAGAGATAAAGATTCTGTGCTTTAATTGCCGCCTTAAATAATTATAGAGCTGAAAAATATGGTAGTATTTTTTGCATCACAATTCTATTTTTCACGATGTGAAATTAGTTGGGGTCTGTACCAAACAAACATGTTTGCACATCATACAGTACTTCATTGATAATGGTATTATACATTTACACATTTTACCCTCATCAAAAGATTGCAGCTCCTGAGATTTGGATATTGTGCTTTTAATTGTTGTTTTAATTTAACTGTGTCAAATAGGAAAGTTAAAGACAGAAATAATGTCGGAAAAACAAGTGGCTGTAAAAATGCATGAGAAGTGCAACTATGAAAAGTTTGAATGTGATTCACACAGGAGCTCTTACTGCTGGGCAGATTCTCCCTCCCCATGACAGCAGTTGACCGCAGACCTTAACTTTAGCCCGTCTCCACCACAAAACATTTCCCCTTTCTGGAGGCAATACACTATTCCCTTTTTGTCTGAACTCTTCTGACGCACTTGTGGGCGGAAGAGGAGAGCTTACCCTCGCTGTTGAGCAGGTAGGACTGGCCCAGCACCGTGATGGGCGATGTCTTGTTGAAGAATGTCCTAGACTTGACCGACCAGCCTGGGAGAGGAGAGAGACAGGAGGAAGGGAGGGAGATTAGCAGTGTTGAAAGGGGAAGAATTGGAGGTTGTGATGACGACAGAATCTGTGGTTTTACAGCAACAAATCAGTACAATGGAGAACAACACTTTGAGTACATGCAACAAAAGTCTACAATTAATGGTGTAATTATTGCCTTTACTTCACTATAATGACACATCCAAGACATTTATGTCATATGCCACCAATAAATATTATCAAGCTTAAGAATAGGACATAAGAAATGAGTCAACCCTTTGGCGGCTTGGTGGCTCAACCTGCTTGTGTGCCTGCTAACCGTGTAGTACACGCGATACACGCTTGTGGTCCTATGATATATGCTATACTGTATGTATCTTGCTGTTTACTGGTCTTCTATTCAACTCTTACTAAGCCGTCAGCCACTATCCTACAGTTGTGGTCAAAGGTTTACATACACTTGTAAAGAACATGTATGTCATGGCAGTCCAGAGTTTCCAAACATTTCTACAACTCTTATTTCTCTGTGATAGTGATTGGAGTACATACTTCTTTGTCACAAAAAACATTCATGAAGTTTGGTTCTTTTATGAATTTATTATGAATCTACTGAAAATGTGACAAATCTGCTGGGTCAAAAATATACATCCAGCAATGCTAATATTTGGTGACATGTCTCTTGGCCATTTTCACCTCAATTAGGCGCTTTTGGTATCCATCCACAAGCTTCTGGTTGAATCTTTGACCACTCCTCTTGACAGAATCAGTGCAGTTCAGCTAAATTTGTTAGCTTTCTGACATGGACTTGTTTCTTCAGCACTGTCCACATGTTCACGATGGGGTTTAAGTCAGGACTTTGGGAAGGCCATTCTAAAACCTTAATTCTAGCCTGATTCAGCCATTCCTTTACCACTTTTGATGTGTGTTTGGGGTCACTTTCCTGTTGGAACACCCAACTGCGCCCAAGACCCAACCTTCTGGCTGATGATTTTAGGTTCTCCTGAAGAATTTGGAGGTAATCCTCAATCTTCATTATTCCATTTACTTTCTGTAAAGCACCAGTTCCATTGGCAGCAAAACAGGTCCAGAGCATAATACTACCACCACCATGCTTGACGGTAGGCATGGTGTTCTTGGGGTTAAAGGCCTCACCTTCACAGCTCCATTTTTGTTTCATCTGACCAACTTTCCTCCAGAAGGCCTTTTCTTTGTCCATGTGATCAGCAGCAAACTTCAGTCGAGCCTTAAGGTGCCGCTTCTGGAGCAAGGGCTTCCTTCTTGCACGGCAGCCTCTCAGCCCATGGAGATGTAAAACACACTTGACTGTGGACACTGACACCTGTGTTCCAGCAGCTTCTAATTCATTGCAGACCTGCTTTTTGGTGGTTCTCGGTTGACTCTTGACCATCCTGACCAATTTTCTCTCAGCAGCAGGTAATAGCTTGCGTTTTCTTCATGATCGTGGCAGTGACACAACTGTTCCATGCACTTTATACTTACGAACAATTGTTTGCACAGTTGATCTCAGGACCTGTAGCTGCTTTGAAATTGCTCCAAGTGACTTTCCTGACATGTTCAAGTCAATAATCCGCTTTTTCAGATCCGTGCTTTGACTTTCCCATTGTAGTGTTTGTGTCTGAGTCTAATGATTGTATCAAATGAGTCATATTTAAATGGGCTCAGAGAAGTCACCAGCTGTAGTCAATCATAATCACTCACAAGAAGTTAAGAGGCCACAAAGATAATTTGATTGACACAACTTTCATCACCTACATTGATAATTCATGTTGCTGTATGTATATTTTTGACCCAGTAGATTTGGTCACATTTTCAGTAGACCCATAACAAATTCATAAAAGAACCAAACTTCATGAATTAATCTATACAGAAATTATAATAATAATAATAATAATAATAATAATAAGAGTTGTAGAAATTATTGGAAACTCTGGACTGCCATGACATTCATGTTCTTTACAAGTGTATGTAAACTTTTGACCACAACTGTATCTGTCTTCACAAAAGAAATAATTCAATCCAAATGCAGTTCAACCGGGTATCAGAATGCCCAATTCAAGTTACAAGCACGTGTGCTGCACACCTCGCCACCTCACAAAGCCTTCTACCCAAAAAGAAGCATCTCCACCAATAAAATAAAAGAACCCTTTATAATCTTAAAGCAGTTACAAAACAAATGTTTGGCATTGTGCCATCATCTCACTGGCAGACTGAGGTGAAAAGATGAATGGGGTCTGTTGAACTTTCGCTTTCACTTTCTTTGTTATACTAGGTTAGAGCACGCCCTTCAAACAAATACTTGCCAAGCAATAGAGAAGGTGCACAATGACAACGATGATTGGGTTGGTGATGACCATTAGCTTCACCCACAACAAGCAACACACCAACATCAGCAGCACAGTTTCCCCACACCGCACCAACACCACCCACCATATTTGACGTTGTTCCATGCCGACATCAGCTTGGCCTTGAGCTTGTCCACCTCGTCGGGCTCGGCGGCGGCCTCTGGGCCCGTGGGCAGCCTGCGCGCCGGGCTGCCGCTCCTCTGGCCCTCCAGCAGCTCCTCAGGCACCGCCGCCCCCACATACTGCACCGCGCTGGGGGACACGGAGTTCATGTTCTCCGGGCCTCTCACAGCTGGGCCCCGCTGGTCCTCTTAGCAACGACAGCCCTGAGAGGGAAGAGACCAGAGGAACTCGAGGAGAGTGAGGCCGCCATGGAGCCATGGAGCCATTCCACAGGAAAACGGCACGCTAACGAAGGCTAACATTTCAGCAAAGTGTTCATGTTGTGGCCTTGGCACGGGAAATACAGTGGAGGCTTTAATGTGATGCAACCCTTTGAAAAGGGAGGAAACATATGGAGGTTTGTAATGGCATGCTTTGGTGAATGGCTTTGTGTTTACTTTCGGGTTGGGTCTGCATTCTCAAGATTTATTTCTTTCAAAGTCAAAGTCAAAGTGTTTTAATTGTTAATTAAAGGAGTTATTTCCTGCCCTTTGAGGGGCTAGGGGCTGTCATAAAGCCTTTTGAGATTATGATTAAGGGATAAGCCTATACAAATAGTTTGCAATAGTTACACATAACATGAGCTTTCTTTCAGCATTCTTAAGCTAAGGGTAAATATTTAGCTGCTAAGAGGAGGTCATTTGCCTTTGGACTTTGCTCGGTTAATTTACGATACGCAATACAACATGTATCGTTATAGTGTCCTCGTTTGTGCAGAAACTTAAGGGCCAAAAGTAGTCACTTTACGGGCCATGTCTACTGGCTTCTCACGGGACTCTGGAGTACAACGAGGTTGGATTCCACAACAATGCAGTTGCCTCATTACGAGTCACTCATTATGATCGCTAGAGGCCCTGCACTGAGTAGCAGCAGTGTCACACAGCATGGCCCTGGTTCTTCTTCCCATAGTAAAGCGCTTAAAGGCGCCACCGACCGCAGTCATGTGACGGCCGCGCCAGCTGCGTTAGGACGCTCGATATGAAACATAACTCATGGTGACATTGTACTGGCTTCCTCCACATGACCCACTTCACATGGAGACTCGACTGCCATCCGTAGAGATACTAGTAGTTCACAGATGCTCATGTCATTCACTGTAACTACTTATAAGTTACAGTGATCAAGTGTGATCGTGATATCTTCCTTCTTACGATCTAATATAGACACACACAGACTTGCCATGGATCGCACTCGCCTGTCCGGCCGTCAGACAGATATGCGTTTGCGTTAACACCGCGACGCTATATGATCTGTACATACAGCACACAATGTCATGACGTCGTCTTCACTTTATGGTTGACGAACATGAGATCCCGGCTCCTTACGCTGTGTTGTGATGACTTATCAGACTAAATGCTAGTTACCTGCTAGTGGTGTGTATCATGCCTGCTCCTGGGGCTTCCCTGGCGGCTAGCTCCTCAGTCCCACGGCGGTGCAGCTAGCATCGGCTAGCATCAGGTAGCCCTTGAAGTCCAATGTAGTTGCGACTTTCGCTTTTCCACGTCAACAAGCAGACGTAAAGATAGCAGGACGGTTTCGCAGCAGTTCAGCTGATCACGAATGGTGTTTACGAATCGCGTCGAGTTTTCACAGCGGAGGGTTTTACATCAGCGGCTTCGCCTTTGACAGAATAATGCAGATGACATGACTTCCTGTTGTCTTTCGTCACTCTGCAGCGATTGGTCGCTTCTCTTCCGTATGCAGCAACGCGGCTTGCTATTGGCTACAATTTATGTAACATAACCTTTTTTGATTGAGCTATATACTTCTACGTACCATGAAATGAAAAGGAAATGTGTTTTACTGTAAAATGTTGTATTGCTATTTATATATATATATATTTATTTAAAGAGAATGAGAGTCTGAATCAAATCTGGTCATTTATTTAACATACTGCACTTCAGGTGTCCGCCGTATCATCACATCTATCACAAACATAAATGCCTTATGACACAAATAAATAACATTTCTGTGTACAGAGAAATATGGAATGTCGTCATACACTGGAACTATGCGCATATTTAAACCATTTTTATATTTATACACAGTACCACCTGTAATTCTTTATAGATTAAACATAACAGTAAACATTTTTAATAAAGTGCATTTCATACTACTCTTTTATTAGTCAGAGGGGACTAATACGACCTTCATACATGTCACACTTGTATGGAGCCATGGAAATGCTTGCATTAGGCCTACATATCGCCTACATACTGAGAGTTTGATTGACTTAAGAGCGAATAGTAACAGCAGTACACCAATATATAAACGGTGGATGTATGTATATGCCAAATATGTTGAAGTAACAGTCGGTGAGTAACACAAACCATTATTTGCATTTATAGTGGATCTAGCAAATGACGGCCAATATTCGTGATAAACTAATAAAGTACTGAATCCTACCTAATATGCAATTATGAGTGCGCCCTAAATATACACTTTCCGTACTTGAATTGACGGTAAACAATGACCACTGTGTACCACTTGAGGGCAGTGTAGGGCCATGCCCAACATAACTGCATTAAAAGGGAAACCCAACGCCACACATCCCAAAATGGTGTTGCAATTGTATATGTATTAAAGTGATATAGGGCAGTCCTTACCAACAGCTGAAATTGTTTTGCATAACATTGATTGGCAAGTTTTTTAGACTGAAGAAAAGAGATAGGCCACACAGAGGAGGATGGAGATATTCTGTTGTGCTCTAGGTCCATTTGTATCCTTCTCCTGGGTACTTCACATTCCTAGACCCTTTTACAGAACAGTTCAGTTCCACCGATAGGCCTAATCGTGTTGCGTTAAATTCCCTTTGTCCACAGGATTATTATGTACAATAAACACAACAGCCGTATCTAGTGCACACCGCTTCAACGACTACCCTTTAAAACAAACAATGCTACATCTACGTTCTTGTGTGTTTTGGCTTCATCAAGTGAATGCATGATTGTGCTGTACAGAGTTACAGCTCTCCTCTGACACCCGGTCTTTACAGCTATCTACAAGGACGGTCTTCTCTGTAGAGTGGGACTTGATTGTAAAATTCCTCTCTCTTGATAGTCACGAAAATAATCCTAATATTATTATTAATAATAATAATGCTCCCACTAGATAAAACTATGAAACTGAAACCCTTTTTCTGGGTCAGCTACAGTGGTTAAATAAGATTTAACCAATTTTTCCACCCTCTGTTCATTTTCATGCCAATGTTTGTTCATGTGTTTGTTATGTAATGTGTGTGTGCATGCTTGTTATGTATTTATGTGTGTGTATGTGTATACTTTATACTGTATGTATGCATGTATGTGTGTGTGTATGTGTGTGTGTGTGTACTTTACTGTATGTATATATGCATGTATGTATGTATGTGTGTGTGTGTGTGTGTGTGTGTATATATGTATGCATGTGTGTGTGTGTGTGTGTGTGTGTGTGTGTGTGTGTGTGTGTGTGTGTGTGTGTGTGTGTGTGAGCTGTGTCAGCAGTACATTGTGAGCAGGGTCGGTGGTGGTGGTCCTGTGAGACAGAGATAAGCTCCGCACCAGAGCCCTGCTGCCCACAGCAGCAGCAGACCTTCAGCAACCCCCGGAAACAGAGACAAGAACGCAACCATCTTGACACGGGAAGAGAAGGAGAAACACAATGAGGACATGCCTGATGGGACATTAACTGCACTATACCTTCCTTCGCCAGTAAACCCTTATGGACGGCCGTTCTGTTGTTCTGAGTCCACACTGACACTTTTAATTCCTAACGCGGCATCGCTTGTTTTGCGATATGCTAACATCGCAGTTTGTATGTTTGGTACCCCGTCTATGCTTGTGAGTTTTCGGAAGGAAGAAGGAACTGGCTGAAGTGCAAAGTAGAGTAGGATTTGGTATTCACAGTATTCAGCATGTTTTGATTGGTAAAGCACTTTTCGACCTTTTTGTACCGATAATACACACATATCGTAATACATGCATTCACACAGACGCCCGCGCACGCATACATCTGATATAGAGGTCTACACATTAAATAGATACTTTAGCTTAGAAAAGAACAACAGAGAGTGCACCGTTGTGGCAGATTGTTTTGACCACCCCTGATTCTAAATGAGACTCAGACCACAACTGGAATCAATTAATTCAGTGTCCAACGCAGTTGGAACTTGGAATGTACAATGTTTAGCTTTGCTTTCAAGTGTTCGTCTTCCGTTGAATTGTTCTCTCAAAAGCCATCTCTTTGTCCCTCGAGGGCTCCTTCGCCGGCCCCTCTGCGGCGGGCTCACACTTGGCGCGGGGCGCGATGGGGCCACTTCCCGCCTGCGCCTGTTGCTCGGGCTGCGAGGACACGGTGTGGCTCTGGCCCGGCAGCGCGCGGGCCCCGGCGGCGGTGGCGTGGGCCCGAGCCGCTGCCGAGCCACCCTGCCTCTCCTCCTGTGCCCGGGGCTGCTGCTCTCGGCTCCTCCCCCCGTCCTGGGTGACCAGCTTGATGGGCCCCAGCACCGTCTTGGCCACCGACGTCAGCTGGGAGACAAAGCTGGTCTTGTCGCAGGGGGAGGTGGGCCGCGCCTTGCAGAGCGACGGGCCGCAAAGGGAGGGCGCCACGGCGGTGGGCGAGGGCGAGGGGGAGGGCGAGCGCTCCTCCACCACCTCCAGGCGACACTTGTCCTCCCAGTCCAGCGTGCCCCGGTAGCAGTTGACGGGCCCCAGGCCCTGCCGCACCTTGCCCAGGGAGAGGGGCTGGCCGTGGGGAGGGACCACGGGGGCCAGGACCCGCGTGGGGAGTTTGGGACTCTTGGAGCCCAGGTCTGACGCTTTCAGGCCGTTGCTCTCTGCTCCGCTCTTCCCCGCGGTGGAGGGCTTGAAGGTTTTGTTCATGGCGCCCATACCCATGTTTTTATCCGGAGCCATGTTCTTCCCCAGGGCCCCAGGTCCAGGCCGGCTGGCACCCGTCCTGGACTCCCCCATGTGTTTTGGTTCTGTTCTGATCACCTGGTTCTGCTGCTGCTGCAGATGTTTGCCTTTCAGGTCCTGTTGTTGTTGAAGATGTTGTTGTTTTGGAGACAAATCGCCATGGCCCTCCGTCCCCGTATCCCGGCCCCTGAGCCCCCCGAGGCCGGCAGGGATTCTGGTCGGCGTACCGGGAGTTGGAGGCTTAGCGGCCACGGCGCCCTGGGACTGTAGTTTGAAGTTCTGGCCGGCCTGGAGCCCCACGGGGGAGTGGCTGGTCCCGAGCCTCCTGTGTAACGACGACTGAGCCTCAGAGGCCTCCAGGACTGCCTTATACTCCCTCTCTCTATCGCTGTGCCTTTCCCACTCTCGCTCTATCTCGCTTTCCCTCTCTCTGTCTCTCTCCCTCTCTCTGCCGGCCAGGAGTGTTTCCCTGCTGAGCGGCGACTCCTGCCTGCCCAGCCTCCTCACGGGCTTCAGCACGCCGGTCTCCGGGGCGACGGATGACGACGACCCCGACGACGACCCCGACGATGACCCCGGGGAGGAAGAGGGCGAGGCTGCAGAAGCCAGGCGATGTGGCTGCAGCGGCAGGCTCTCCCCGTCTGTCTCCAGCAGGCTCTGCAGGCCGCCCTCGCCCAGGAAGGCGTCCTTGCGGTAGTCCGAGTGCTGCGCCTCCAGGCTGTGCTTGCGCAGCGGGCCCCCCAGGCCCCCCGAGGCCCCCGGCGGGCCCAGCAGCGAGGGGCCCAGCTTCTCCGCCGACTGCACGCGCTTGAGCAGCGGCGAGCGCGGCGGCTCGGCGCTCTTGGGCCGCGGGCGGACCACTGGCGGCGAGGCGTGCAGCTTGGCGGGGAAGGTCTGCGTGGTGTTGGAGCTGCCCACTGTGTGGCTCGGCAGCGTGGGCGGCGAGGCCTGCGTGGGCGAGGGCGTGTGCGCCAGCGGCGACAGCGGGATGTTGCCCGCCGACTTGCAGCGCGCCGAGCGGTACTGGCGGTGCAGCTTGGGCGAGAGGCCGTGCAGCGAGCTGGGCCGCATGTGCTGCTGGGCAGCCGCCGGGGAGTTGGGCGCGCTGGGGGCCGGGGAGCCGCTCTGGGGGGAGGGGCCTGCAGGAGGGGGAGGGGGGAGACAGTCAGCTGTGCCCTGACAGTGTTGTGTCTGAACAAATCCATAAAGCTACAATTTATAACATTGATAACATTCAGCCACTAGATGCATTAGCTAATAGATTTAAGTTACTTTGTCGCTGAGGTCATCATTTTTCAGTTTTTCAAACACTAACTGGCAACTACTAAGAATGAACCAACCATCATTTTAGACCCGTAAAATGTAAAAAAGCTTATTCTGCAGCTTTCTAAAAGCTCTGCGGACATATTATTTCAAAATACATATTTATTTCCATAAAAATCCATGCAATCAATTGCATTTTGAAAAACACAACGGTGAAGTGAGGGGCACTGGATGGAAGAAGAGGAATTGAACCAAATGTCAAAAGGGACACGACCAGAGGGCCTTGATCAAGGAGTGGCGTTTATAAACTGATTGATTGCTTGATTGATAGATGTGGCGGCTGACAGGTCCCCCGGTGCCCTACCCAGGTACGAGCCCGGAGGCTCCGCGGCGTTGCGGTAGCCCTGCGTGGGCGAGCGGGCGGAGAGGGCGTGGGTGGGCGAGGCGGGCAGGCTGTCGCTGGAGGAGAGTGAGCGGTTCAGGGAGGACAGGCTGCGGCTGGTGTGCAGCAGGTTGGACTGCTTGGTGATCTTACGGAACAGCGAGCTGCGCTTCTTACTGCAGGACAGTGTGTTAGTACATTAGGCTCATCATGTACATTCATTAACACATTGTATGCTCAATCTGCTTTCATTGATGATTTCATGCACTTCTGAGGCCCTTGAATGACAAAATAAAAAAGTAATGTTCAACAAAATGTCTATTATTGTTATTAGTTTAGTGGGAAATTTTATATTATTAATACTGTAATGTTGTTGCTTCGCCAAATTGGATAAAGCTTTATTTTGATTATAACAATTACTCATCTTTATATTATGTATATATTATCAATGGTAGCATAACCTTCATAACCTAATCTAACTTGATCTAATGTCATGTTTTGCAAGTAATAGACCAATAATATTAATAATAATCCCAACCATAATCATTATAATAATAATACTAATAAATACTACTACTGGTCCGACTACTACTACTGCTCCTACTACTGCTCCTACTACTACTACTACTAATATTAATAATAATACTAATAATAATAATCAGAATAATCATAATTATATAATTGTCTACGGTATGATACAACTCATCACAACACAGTCCCCTACTTGTCCTGGCTCTCCTTGACCGTGGTCCTGCGGTTGCGTCTGGCCATCTTACACTTGTAGCTGGCCTTCCTGGCCGGGCCCACCTTGATGGAGGTGTTCTCAAAGGGTGTGGTGGTTACGGTCACCTTGTTCCCGCTCTGCAACACGCGCACACACACACACACACACGCACACACAACACGCACACACACACACACACACACACACACACAGCTTTGATCCAAATCAATTCCTCATATACTTCATCAAAGTATTAAATCCGTAATTTAATTCTGGTTATGTTATGACGGGATATCACAAAGTGGATTAAGTATCAGAAAATGTTCATTTCAAAAGGAATTTCAGTCTTCACTTTAGGGGTGTGCATCTCTCCAAAAAAGACGATCTGATACGTATCTAGATACATGAGGTACGATACGATTCAGGGACGATACATTTTTAAAATGGAACGATCCGGTTCGATTCGATTCAATACGATTTGATGGGATATGATACAATCTGATAGAGTTCCTTGTTTAAAGTAGACAATCATTTTACATTATGAATTAACATAAGTCAATACTATAAATGTGGCATTGCTTACCTTCAAATAGATTTATCAAAGACCAGGGAACAAGTATTTTGTCACTTTTGACATGTGAATTCAGAAACATGTCATGTTTATTAGTGTAACATATTGCATTTTAAGAACTTTACAAAGCCCCTCTGACAATAAAACAAACTATTCAATTTCAGTGTTTCACAAATTAGAGCCAAAGTTGTGGAGAGGTCTGTGGTTCAGATCAGGAACAATGAACTACTGAGGTAGAAAATTAGAACAATTTCAAGACATCCCTTGTGCACATTTTTTTGCAAACAGAACACAACAAAGTGTCAAACTGTAAGCACTCTGATAGAATATCAGTCTTTTAAAGTGTTGTTTTGCAATGTAACATGCGTTCACGTTGTGAATCGTATCGGACATTTTTTGTCTTTCCCTCGCAAACAGAGCGCTATCTAACGTTACTATGACAAGTCTCACGAGAGTTTAATGTGTGTGTGAGAGAGAGAGAGAGAGAGAGAGAGAGAGAGAGAGAGAGAGAGAGAGAGAGAGAGAAGAGAGAGAGAGAGGAGAGAGAGAGAGCGAGCGCTGCAGACACAGCAGCACAGCAACAACATAAAACTGATTCATAATTTTGTGATCGGGCCATCGGCCGGTTCATGCTACGTTTAGACCGATCCAGGGGTCCGTGTACTGATGCACTCGCATCTTTTAAATCAAAACCGATTTTCCGATTCAAATCGGTTATTTGTTACACCCCTACTTCACTTGTGTTCCTTTAAGCAGCTTTAATGGGTGGAGAGTCAGTTCACCCTCCTTGGCTACAGAGCAAGCAGGTGACCAGTCACTCTTGTATACTAATTGTTAGAATATCCCCAAAGCATGGATGCAAATGTGTCCGACACAAGCCCACCCACTGTCTGCAGCCGGGGTCGGCGGGGACAACTACCAGTGTGAACAATCTGCCCTGGTTCCCACTACATTTCAGCCGATCGCTTCCGCATAGTGGTGCTTCAGATAAAACGCGTATCCTTGGATAAACATTCCCCAGGGACACCACTAGAGACCCAGCCATGAAAAGAGGTGCACCCTCTCCCCTCTCAGGTTGAGTTGAGCTCATGACAAAACCCCCCTCCCCCAACCCCGTACCTTCAGGATGAGCTCCACCACCTCGGTGTGGACCAATCCGTGGACGGACTCGCCGTTGACGTGGGTGATGAGGTCGCCAGCGCATAGCCCCGCCTCCTGGGCAGGACCCGTGTCCTCCACGTGCTGTAATTACACACGGTGTGCACATGCTCAGTGTGACTAGAAGTGTTCACTTCTTCATAATACTACCGACTGCAACTACAGGCCCTTGTTACTTAATAACACTACTCCAGATTACTACTTGTGCTTACTATGTCATAGTACTGCGTCCGTATGTAAAATGATATGGTCCATTCCTTCGAGAGTAGAGTATGAAGAATACTCACAGACTTTAACTACAAGGAACATCCATTTACAGTACAGTGTGACCTCGTTTAGTTTTATTAAAGGTGCCATGTGTAAGATCTTGTGGCATCTAGCGGAACGGACTTGAGCAGAAATTGAATATAATTATTCATAACTATGTTTTCATAATTGTATAATCACCTCAAACTAGCTTAGAATGAGACCTTCGTATCTACATAGGGAGCGGCCATGTTAGCCCAGAGCGGACAAACCAAACACTGGCTCTCATGCAAAGCAGCTAGCTAACGTTAGCAATAAACACACTACATGATCGAAGGTAGAGACTGGCACCTGAAGGCCACCGTAGTTCTCCTACATGCTTGGAAAGAGGTGGGGGGGGGGACCTCAGCACCAGATGCCACTAAATCCTACACACTGCACCTTTAATTGAATATTGGTCCATATTGGACTTTTCATTTAAGGCAAATAGTAAACGTCAACACGCATACTGGCCACAATGGATGATGATTGTGTGGTATTATACCATGAAGGCTGAATTATTGAATAACTAGAAGCAGGCAAAACATGTGCATCTAATATGTTAACCATGTAGAACTCTCCCTGGTCGCTCCTGTTCTGCTGTCACTGGTTGGCACTAAAGCTGGGAGGAGCCGAGGATCGTACCAGCAACCCTCCAATCAATCGATCAATCAGACATTATTTGTATAGCACTTTTCATACAAAAAAATGTAACACAAAGTGCTTCACACAATACAAACAATCCCCCCACCCCCCTCCCCATCCACACACAGAGCAAGATAAGACCTTACAATTAATAAAAACACTCAATTAAAACAGGGTTAGGGTTAACTGAGGAAACACTGTCATAAATCTGCATTGAGGATATACCAGAGGCAAGATCTCTCAGTAGTACATCAAAAGTAAAAGAAGTAAAAGAAAGGTAAAAAGAAAGGTAAAACATACAAGATAAAGTAATAAAATACGAAAGGAGAGTAGACGTATTAAAAAGCGTATTAAGCGTATTAATTAATAAAACAATAAAATACTAAAAGAGACTCGATGTACCAAAGATAAAAGGTAGGGTGTTAAAGAGTGTTACAAATGAATACATGAATAAATAAATAAATACATAGATAAATACATTAAATAAAAATAAATAAAGCAAAACCCTGCAACCCCACACACACGCACGCACACACGCACGCGCACACGCGCACACACACACACACACACACACACACACACACACACAAGCACACGCACACACACACACACACACACACACACACACACACAGGGGCGGGGGTCTCACCCAGACGATGTGGTGCACGCTGTAAACGTCGCTGTCTCCGATGTAGACCCGGATGGCGCGCAGCGTGAAGCCGTACTTCTTCCCCGAGCGGAGGATGGTGATGGGGGAGCGCAGCACGCTGACTGCCGGGCAGAAGTCCCGGCTGGGGGAGGAGTCCCGGGAGGACGGGTTGGAGGAGAAGGAGCAGGGAGACATGGGGCTGGCCAGGGGGGAGAAGCCCCCGTAGTGCTCCACTAGGGGGAGACACAAGGGGGGGAGGAGGAGGGGAGAGAGACAGAGGGGGAGAGGGGGGGGGGGTCAACGGAGGTGGAGAGAGAACCTCATCTACTTCAGTTTGAGTTTCAATTGAGTTTGGTTTTGTTTAATTGATTCTATTCTGGTGTAATCCAGTCTAATCCAAACCGATCCAATGTTATCTAAAATTCAGAACGATTTTTATAATATTATTCACACACATGTTATTTTATCTCAAATATAAATATATTCCCAATAGTCCCAATCTCATAAATATACATTAATGTCATCATCATATGGCCTGTAAAGCCCTTTGAGACTGTAACTGTGATTAAGCACAATTTATTTTCATTTATATTTTATGTAAATGCATACTGGTATCTTATGTACATTTCTATATGCACATTCTATTTACTTCTAAGTTCAAAGTTCAAATGTATTATTTGTCCCGATGGGCAATTTGTGCTGCAGCAATCATAGAAACACATAACACAACATAAAAAACATACAATGTGACACAGACAGGACACACAACAGTCAAATAAAAAAATGTACAATAAGTAAAGCTACATTTTATAAATGTATATACAGTATATATTTTTTATACATTTGCTACATTTGTATTTCATACATATTATTTGCATTTGCACATATCCTTCTGATGTATTCTGCTCTCCCCTTCTGTTATCTTGAATAGAGTCATTTCAAGATGGCGCCTGGTCCCTACCTGCGGGGATGATCACAGACAGGGCGGTGGCCGAGGCAGACTTGATCACCTTGCTGCCCGCCCGCGACGTGCGTTTCTCGGGGCCGTCCCCCGTCATCTGCTGGTGGCGCGCCCGCCGCAGCACCAGGTCGTTGGTGGCCCGGGGCCCCGGGTGCTGGTCGAACAGCGGGGCCACCACGTCCTGGTCGGGGCTGGGGGGCCCCGACACGTCCCCCGGCCTCTGGGGGGGCGGCGCCTGCGGCTTGTGGTCTACGGATCAGGTGCAGGAAGAACGAGAATTTCCTTCTGGATTAGTTTTATCTTATCTTATCTTAACAACAATGGGGGGGGGGGGGGGTGGATGTTATTGGATGGGGAGTTGAGGAGACAAAAGCGGGAGAAAAACTGAAAGTGACATGTCTGAATTTTCCACTCACTCACACACAAAATAAACACTAAATCAAACTTTTGGCTGTTGAGGAATTTTTTTTATCACCCTTTCTCTTGTCAGGTTTACTATCACTCTCGCTCTGCCTCTCACTGTTTCTATCCCATCCGTCCCAATGCTCCCACTTTAAGTAGCCGGTGTGGTGTCCCCTACTAGCCCCGCCCTCTTCTGCTGGGCTACACTCCGCCTCCTCAGGCTCTATAGCATTACCAGCGTTAGCAGACACTTCTCTCCAAAAGTGACAGCAGGGTAATCAGTGGTATGTTGTACTACTGATGTACCACAAACGGGCTGAGCATCACAGTAATGTTCTGCAGATCCAGCAACAACAGCAAGACGCTGTGTTAAGAAGTATCTGCCAAAAATTCAAGAAAATAACAAAATGCAGGCCAAATAACAAAGTAAAGGATAATGAACGAGTAGGTGTGCGTCAACAATTTTGAAGAAGAACTGGTTAACGACACAAAGTGTGTTTGTTCGTTTAAATCGCGTTGACAACTCAGCTGTGCTTACCGCAGTTAGGCTTTGACAGCTGAGTCGTCAATGTTGCTATGGTTACAGGTTGGGTAGTGGATGAATTTAGAAGTGATTAAACTTGAGCCAAACTACTTGTGCAATACGCGGTTTCAACACTTACCTGCCGGCCAGAAAATAATATTCACCCAGACAATGGTATAGTAAATAAATAGTATAGGTTGTCCTATACTATTTAACTATTCAGACAAATGCAAAAGTGCCTTTGGATGTATGAATTCATATAGTTGGAGCCATTTAGTTATTTATTTGATTAGTTTATTGAGCACTGATGTAATACCGTTCAGAGACAATGGGTGGCTTGTGGAGGTGGTAACTGTATTTAGCTCGGAACCCTGGCACAGGTGAGATGTTGCATGCCAGTAGAGGTATAGCACACATAGCATAAATGTCACTCGTATCAAGCACTACCAGGCTTAGTCACACCATACAGTTGGATCAACCAAGCCCCACCCCCTCCCCCACCTGCTCCGCTGGCCTCCTTCATGCCGCTCCGGTGCTCCGTCAGGCTGGGGGGCGAGGCGATGGGCTCCCGGGGGCCGGCCCTCTGCTCCAGCAGGTTGATGGGCGGGGCGCTGCCGCCGTCCAGCGAGGTGCCGCGGGCCTTGACGGGCGTCTGGCGGGACAGGGGGTCCGGCTCGCCCTCCAGCGGCGAGGCGAAGCGGTGGGTGTCCATCAGGGCGGAGAAGCGCCGCCGGGCCCCCAGGGGAGGGCTGGAGTCGCCCTCCGAGTACAGCGACTCGGAGCAGGACAGCCGCTTCCTGTCACATGGGGAGACCACGGGTTACCTCGGCTACTACTTAAGGCTCTCTGGGGTACTTTCCATGTGCCGCATGTGCCACCACAGCTGAGCGTGGGCGGGTCTATTAATGCTACAGTTGATCGGTCTGGTGTTCTACGCATGCGTCCCGATCCCCACTCCGTTCCAGTTGGTGGTAATGCACCATAACGTTGTCGCCAACCGCCAGTAAAATCACGTAGAAGAAGAAGAAACAAGCGCATTCGGGGAGAAAATGGTGCCTTGGCGACAAAAAAAGTTAACTTCTTTAAAAAAAAAAATCACAGTCACACCATACAGTTTCTGCATATTTTTAACTAACAACTCGTACCTGCACACTTTGACCAAGGTTCGCGTGGTGCATGCAGGTATGCTGCAATTTGTTATCTGGAGCAAGCACAGTTGCTGCGCTTGCTAACCTCGCTCAGACATTTTCATTTTGGGTTTAAGATAAAGTCAGGAGATGCGGGCGCTGGTGATTTTCTCGAATCATTTATTCCAGTTGCGTCATCAAAACATACAAGGTATCATAAATCATATAATGCCGTTTACTATTATGATGATTACAAATAGCTCATTGCGGGGTTGTTTTTTGGCATGTGGCATACTATGAGATGGATACAAATGTTTATATTCATATATTTATATTCATGTGTGTGTGTGTGTGTGTGGAGTGTGTGTAGAGTGTGTGAGGCTGGTTCAAGCAGCCTCACCTATTTATAGCTTGGCTTCTAGAAGGAAAAGCCTGTAAGTTATATATATATTTTTTGGGGGTGGTAGATTGACTCGGGCTTCAGAGTGCAACTTATTGTTTGTTTGGTCACCCATTTCTGTAATGGCAGTGGTGACACTAGCCAAACATTTTCTTTTGGAAGTAGAGCAGCACATTCTAGGCCGTTAGTCTGGCGGGTAGGAATAAAAAAGTTTGGTAGCATTTAAAAACCATGAAAGATGATCCAAAAAAGTCAAATATAAACTGTGTCAACGGCATATCGTACCCCGCAACGCTGCTGAAAATGATCCACTCCGTTAGTATTAGTAGTGCTTTCATGCTGCTTAAATGAGCATTTGTTCTACTGAAACACATCATTCACATGTAGGCTATTTTATGTTTAATCAGTCAAACGCTTGTACATTCTCTCGTGAATACCGCGCATAATCAGAACGAACAGAGCTCTCCGTCTCAACAGAGACCGGCCACAGTTTGATTTCATAGATGTAGCCCATTATATTAAATACAGTAGGCTGTATTATATTAGCCTAGAGTAAATGAGGGTAATAGTAGCCTATATTCAAGTATAGTCATAGTGAAATTGAATGCTGAATTAAAGGGACGCGCACATCATCATATTGTGTGAAAAGAGGCACAAAAACCCCTTAAAAATATATACAAAATAAAGAAATAATTCAATCCAAATGCAGTTCAACCAGGTATCAGGATGCCCAATTCAAGCGCATACACACATACACACGTCCCACACACACACACACACACACACACACACACACACACACACACACACACACACACACACACACACACACACACACACACACACACACACACACACACACACACACACACACACACACACACACGCGTGCGTAACCTACATCTCGGGGGAGCCGGTCCTCCAGCTCTTGTCCCGCATGCCGAAGCTCCCCAGGCTCTCCCTCTTGGACACCTTCTCCTCCCGGGAGCCCCGGTGCTCCCGACGGGTCACCGAGCTGCTGCTGCTGCTGCTGCCCTTCTGCTCCAGCTGGGAGAGGTGCTCCATACTGCTGTACACCTGCAGGGGGCGCCAGAGAGAGAGAGAGAGAGAGAGAGAGAGAGAGAGAGAGAGAGAGAGAGAGAGAGAGAGAGAGAGAGAGAGAGAGAGAGAGAGAGAGAGAGAGAGAGAGAGAGAGAGAGAGAGAGAGAGAGAGAGAGAGAGAGGGACAGGGGTCAATGGGTTCACGCTTAGCGCTACAAGAGGTCAGGAGGACACTGTACCTGTTTAACACAGGGCTGCTGGTGATGGTTACATGATTGGTCGTCTCACAAGTCAGATTTTAGATTAATCATCTCGATTAATAGACAAATGACCTCAAGTCTGATCTAAAGATGAATAATCTAAATGTTTCAAATCAACAGCATGTAGAGCGGTCACTGTAGAAATACACGTGTTAAAATCCCCTTTTGAAAGCTTCATCCACATCCGCGCGAATGTGTTACTCTTCGTTCTAATAATATCTCTACTCTATCTCTACTAAATATCTATAAAACTGAAAGTCTCCGTCTGCTATAGCATAGTAGGACCAACCTGGCACGCCATCATGGTTTGCTACACAGAAGAACCATCTGGGAAGTCATTCTTTGAAACTGTTTGGTAAATAGGCAGGCACGTTCAGAAAATACTTGGCAGGTGATTGCATGAACCATGCCCGTTTGTCGCCAGGAGTTCCTCACAGGACCCTGATTGGTCCGAACCATTTGGTGGTTTGGTTTGGCCACACGTGGATAACTCAGGGGGGGGGGGGCAGTAGCCTAGCTAAGTGTCGAGGTGTCCCTGATCAAGACGCCTAACCTTAACGTGTAACCAACCTGACGTGTTGGTTGTTACCTTATGGGTGAATGTGAGGCAACTGTGAAGCGCTTTGGATAGAAGCGTTATATAATAATGCAATCCATCCATAACTTGAAACCTGGCTAGATGGATTCTCACGTGATCTTGTGAAGCAAGGTGACTGTAATCGGTGATATGCGGGACGCTACGACGGACGGCGTTGATTCGTTCACTGCTTCGTTTGAGTTTCGGAGAGATCATGTCGGTCATTTAACACGTGGGGCTGTGTGTGTGTGTGTGTGTGTGTGTAGGCTAGCACGTGGACTCCAGGCGCTGCGGAGAGACCTTCTAGAGAAGGGAAGCTGTGAAGGCTGCTCAGTGGGGCGCCATGGTAACAAGACCAAACTGGCTTGGCCTCGTATCGCACAACACACTGAGATCAGGTGATTAAAATCAGAACCCCAGCGAGCCCATGTCTGTGGGTGGTTGACGTGGGTTTTATTGGAGCGCAGCGGTGTGAGGGCATGGGGTGATCTAACACAATACCGATTTTAATCAGAATTTTTTTTTTTTTATGAACATACCAACTTTGTCTTTAGCTGGTATAGGAGGCTTCACAGCACACAGCATCGAGTCAACTGAACTGGAGCATCAACACGGTGGCTATATTTGAGCTGACCCACTAGCAAACATTGTTAAACAGTAAGGCTCTTCTGTAGTTCCATTACAAAGAGAAACACCCAACTACGTCAACAACTTAAATGTGTGTGCATGTGTGCGTGTGGGTATCTGAGTGCTCCTCTGCAATCTTAAGTGATGGCCTCAAGTCACATGTGTGTATGTCTAAATTTAGGCAAAAAAACCAAAAACAATGTCAACCACTAGAGCAAGCTTGAGCGTTAGCCTCAGCTTCATCCGTTCATCAGCACTGTGTGACCATGCGACTCGTCCTGGACGTCTGACACATCGAGTCAGTAAAGTCGGGCATTCTCATTGGCTGTCAGCGTTGTCACTTGGCACGACACTCGTAAATCCCATTTTAAATCACGTTTGCTGCTCCGTGGGTCTGCTCTTTCTAGAAGTGCTGCAGTGTTACCGATCAGCAGGCGGTTCTTGACACAGTTAATAATCACCGCTGTGTCCCAGCCTCCCGGTCTCTGTGAGGATACTGTGAGGACGTTTCACATTCAAGGGTCAGCAGCTCAGTGCACCTCGTGTGTCTGTGTCTAATAAGTGGGAACAGGTGTGTGTGTGTGTGTGTGTGTGTGTGTGTGATCCGCTATAGGGTCGAGAGCCTTTCACCCCGCTACTGTGATCACAGGAGGTGAAGCACCTCCTGTTTAGTCAAGTGCCCTACACCTTCCCCTCCTCCTCCCAGAGAGGAGCACAGCACACACACACACACACACACAGAGGAGACAGACAGGTAGAACGGACAGGAAGAGGAAAGAGGGAGGGAGGGAGAGATGTGAACACTCAGCAGAGAGAGAGAGAGAGAGAGAGAGAGAGAGAGAGCGAGAGGGAGAGCGGGCGAGAGAGGGCAGACTGAAAGTGACCACAGTTAATAGAGGGCACTGAGGAGGATGAAGGGAGCGGAGGTAAAAGGAGGATGAAGAGGAATTGAAACAGTGTCGGGCAGGGTCACTGAAGACAGATCAACTTTGTGTGTGTGTGTGTGTGTGTGTGGGGGGGGGGTGGGGGGTGTTCTGACACTAGACTGAAGGGTACATGATGGAGGTGGTCGGTGGGTGGGTGGTGCCCGGCTCCTTTTTCCCATTTCCTCTGACGAGGCATGACCTCACATCCTCTCCTCTCTCCTTCCTCCCTCAACAACAGAACTCTGTAAAGTCATCCTGAAGGTTGGTGCCGACTTCGCTACCTCATGTCCTCGTGAAGGGAGCGCAGTCGACAAGGGGTTTGATGGAGAAATCTGCTCAAAAATAAAATAAATAAAGAAATAACCGTAGTACCAGAGTACCGTAGTAGAGCATGAAAGACGCAGGGAGTGAACGGAAAACTAACTGTGAAAAAAGGAGTGCGAGGAGAATAAAGATGAGAGAAGTGTGAGCGTTCCACCGTAGCTCTCAGGAGGGAACAGCGGCAGGCTTTGTAGTGAAGAGTCTTCGCCACGCGTCTCCCAGACGTGTGGATAGCACACGCGTCTGGAAGAGGGCTTCTGGAAACGTCTTGCTTGCATAACAAAGGCGATACGGTCAACGATGCCACCTGATTGATAAGCGTCCTCCGTACCCATCGCTTACAGACCAGTCAGGCACATCGTATAGCTGTGGCTTACTGCAACTGATCCTCCGCTGTTTGTGTCACCATGTATCATAGCACAAGCAAAGGGCCTTAAACATCACCGCTGTTGGCTGACATGGGGTGCCAGGTGACTCGGCATTCTCTCAGTCAATCAATTGGAAACGGAGGGCTGATGTCTGGTGATATTTCCCCAGAGGTGCCGCTGTCCCTGCCGTTTCATGTGCTGTTTGGCTTGTTCTATAAATACAATCCCCAGCGTTTTCAGTGTCCTGAATCCACTACTGATACGACCTTGAAGGGAAGGGTGCTAGATTGAGTATGGGTGCTAATGGAGTATAGCTAAGCTAACAGACGAGAGATCAGCACTTTTCAACTCATAAGAGATATTTTTTAGGTTTAGAAATGAAGAAAGACGTTTTGATTCTGTTCGTTTTCGAAACATCAAGCAAAGCTGCAATATAATTGCTGGTACCGAGAGGTCAGGGTCACTCAGGGTCAAAGTTTTAAGCATTTAGCGTAGCAGACATCTAGGATTCTCCACCTCCACCTGCGCTCATCAGGTGTCGCTGACCGCTCTGCTGTGAGGGGCGGCGCTGAAGCTGACCTTGCTGAAGCGTGGCGAGCAGGAGGAGAACTGCCGGATCTCCACGGGCTCGTCGTCGTCGTTCGTGTCGTCCTCGTCGTACACGTTGATGTGGCGGTAGCGCTCTGACCGCGCTGAGAGAGAGAGAGAGAGAGAGAGAGAGAGATTAGACAATAGTAGAGATTCAGAACGAGTTCAACACAATAAATGTACACACACATACAGACAAACATACACACGCACGCACACACACGCACGCACGCACACGCTTACTGTCAAAGTAGCTGGTGTCCTCCTCAGACTCCAGGTGAGGGATGAACTCGGCCTTCTGTCTCAGCAGGCTGTTCCAGTCCAGCCCCGTGAAGAACGGATGCTGCTTCACTTCAAAGGCTCCCCCTGGTGGTGGCGGCAAGGAGGTCAAAGGTCAAAGAACACAATTGGGCTGTAAAGAATACTACTGAACTACTGGTACTACTGAACCAAGAAGAAGAATATTAATATGAGGCAGACCACCGAAATACCATCACGGCAGATCATACAATGACCTTTTATGCCAGGTGATTGGTTGCATGATTTCACTGATGATCGCCTGCCAATCAGAATCAACGATAGCAATTACAATTCCTGTGTATGTAATAAAGATAAAACACTTTTCAACCAATCAGTACTACTAATCAGTACTCCAATCAGTGCTATAATCAGTACTCCAATCTACTATAATCAGTACTGCAATCAATACTACAATCAGTACTCCAATCAGTACTATAATCAGTACTCCAATCAGAACTCCAATCAGAACTCCAATCAGTACAATAATCAGTACTACAAACAGTCCTATAATCAGTACTCCAATCAGTTCTACAATCAGTACTACAATCAGTACTACAAACAGTCCTACAATCAATACTCCAATCAGTACTACAATCAGTACTCCAGTCAGTACTACAATCAGCACAATAATCAGTACTCCAATCAGTACTCCAATCAGTACTGCTGCCGCACCTGTTTATCCAGGTCCTTCTCCATGTGTGCCATTTCTCTGACATCAAGGTCTCTCTATATTTCTGGATGTCCGCTAACCCATATCACTGGTGCGGTTGGGATGCTGGTAAGAGCAGCAGAGAGCCCAGGAGCCTCCACCTACCTGTGCCCAGGCGCATGAGGGGGTTGGTCTGCAGCAGGGTGGAGATGAGGGCCTGGGAGTCGGCCGGCAGGGCCTCCTCTCCGTCGGGCCACACGATGTCGTCTGGCTCCAGCCAATCAGAGAGAGGCCAGGCAGGCAGGGGAGACAAGAGAGCTTTTATTTTGAAGTGTGCTAAAACGTGTGCTAAAACACGGGCCAATCAGACATATGAGGCCTAGGTCTCAATGGGTTTCCCTGTTCGGATAAAGGTAAAATAATTAAAATAAAGAGCTAAATAGGAACAAATAGAAGTAAAACATTGTTGCTAATAGCGAAATAGTTTTGTGCTATACTTGTTTCATTTGAATGTCATACCTTCTATCCGTGTATTTATATTTTTTTAATATTTTATTGTTGTAATTATTAGTCATGCAAATTTCTATTCATTATTGTCTATTTCTGTTTTTCTTTTTTGTGTGCGCTGTTTTAATCTTGCTTTATATTTTGATTTGATTGAAATCAAATCAAATAGACAACATTCCAGTTGTGGGCAACAAAGTCTAAACTAATCAAATCTAAAATGTCATGACCCAATCTCATGATCCACTATATCAAACATGAGCAGCTGAAATAGCAGTGATGTGTTTTTCCTTCCACTGTTTCTTTTTAGCAATACATTTTTTTTTTTTTATCGTCAATGTTTCGATCGTTGTCAGCGGTTCAAACGTCGACAACGAGAGGAACATTTAAATATGACCGATAGGTTTTTTATTCATGAAAATACAGTATGGACCTGCATGCACGCGCCTCCTGTTCACCTGTGATGACCTGTCCGAACAGCTCCTCGGGCGTGTCTCCGAAGAAGGGCACGCAGCCCACCAGGAACTCATACAGGATGATGCCCATGGCCCACCAGTCTACCGGCTTGCCGTAGCCCTGCCGCAGGATCACCTCCGGGGCGATGTACTCCGGGGTACCGCACACCTGGCGGCACACACACATTTACATTTACATTTAGGGCATTTGGCATTTAATCAAAGCGACTTACAAAGAGTACATTTGTTGAAGGAGACAGCAATATATCACTGTGGTACATAAAGATAAGAATAGAGCAGGTTTCAAGCATTCATTGTTGCGAGGCTAATAGAACGAGTTTGCATAATAGATGGGATAAGAGCAGAAGTGACCTTCTGAGTGCAGTACCAACATCTAAGAACATACTAGGGGTTGCACGACTTCTGATTTTTTCAAGTCGACTTTTCTATCAATAAAGTTGACGTAACCCGTAAAAGCACGGGTATCCTCTGCGCAAACAGCTGCTCGAAATCGCTTAATTTCCCCCCCACCGGCCACCGCATTTGCACCAAGTCCCGCCAAATATCTTAAAGTGTAAAAAGAAATGTACCAAAAAAACCCCAAATATTCTTAAGTGTGAAAATCACGTGGTCAATGACGCGTAGGTGTCAACTTGTGGTAGTGACGTCGACGCGTCGATTAGTCAACTTTTCTGTGCAAGCCCTAGAACATACAATATGCTAAACAATGCTAAAGTACTATTAATAATGCCAAGACGTACATGAGCACGCACACACACAAAGTAACACAAAATATGTCATGTGACCGTTCCTAACGCGGCCATTTAAAACCAACTGCGACAGATCATCATCTCCATGACGTGAACGCCGAGCTGTATCTCATCGTCTGCGTGAGCTGATTGCACGCTGGTTCAACAGATGCTTGCCGCTGCCGACTCGTGGACCAATCAGATTCATTATGACCGGTTTAATATGGGGGAACAAACAATAAATGTAATTGTGGAACGCCCCCCGGCGCCCTGGAGGGATGGAGAGCAGCAACGTTCCATTCAGCCCGGAGCACCCACGGGCGCACCGGCTGCCATCTCCTCATCTGAATAATCACGTCCGTACGGCCAGCCAGGGCTCCTTCACGGGCGGGGAGCTGGCCGAGGATAAAACTCTCTTGGCTCTTCTGAATGTGGGATGATGGATTTATTAACAGCGTGATATCTGGGGTCTAAATGAACAGTTATTTAACTAAATTAGCTTCTTGTCATGGACTTTGACCTCTGGCCCCCCCCCGCTGTGATGGACGGCATGTTTGTTTTGCATTGTCACAGTCGCACTACTGTACCGTTGTTAGAGCACACGTTTCCAGACGCAATCAATGGCTCTGCCGGGCCTAAGCTCTTAAACAGACGAGGAGAACCACCGATATACCATGGAAAACAGTTCAGGAATTAGAACAGCCAACACAAGCTTGCTAGCTCCATCCTTGGCTGCTTCTTCCTGTTTATGCGACATAAATCTACATTCAATCTACAAGCCTTTTTTTACATCTCGATTCCCCCAACAACCGTTTCCCCCTGGTTAGATGTCAGTAGAAAACATCTCTCTTATATCACAACCGTTTTCAATTCCCGATTTGAAGAGCGATTCAAAACTGCAAACACCGGGGGTGCGCTGCCCGACTGCCCGGTGCAGCAGCTTGGGTGTGTAAACGCCTGCGTAATGCGAATGTGAGGCGTAACACATAAGGTGACTTTGAGCGAGGTGGCCAAGTGGCTAGAACAACAACACAGTGACACCCCGGCTTGTCTACATTACGCGGTAATTGAGACAGGGCCTGGGAAGAGGTCGGGCTAGACGGCCAATGAGACCTCCTCACAGACATGGAGGGTGAACGCAGGCCCTTCCTCCCATTTATGATGGATGTTTAACCAGCCTCACCAGGCCCAGTTAGAGTCTGAGGGGGTGTGGGGCTGCACACCTGTGGTGCATTGCCTAATAAATGCACACAGGTTACTCCAGCCACTAACAAACACACTCGGGGAATGCTAGCATGCTAGCTTGTACCATCTGCTCAGACTTTTTACTAGTTTTGGGAGGAGACCCAGGAAAGCCACGTTAGCGTGTGGCAAGTGGCTTTGCTGCAACTATAATATTTATAGAAAAGTTAAGACGGAACTCAATTTGGAATTCATATTTAAGATTAAAACATCAAAGGCAAACCACAGAAATACGATCACAGCAGATTATACAATCACCTTTTCTATTTGGTGCCAGGGGATTGGTTGCATGGTGTGACTGGCAAGTGACATCATCTGACACCAATTTGAGCCAATCAGAAGCAACGATACCAATTACAATTCTTGTGTGTGTGTAATAAAGAACTAATAAAGAACTGCAAAAAGCATATTTACAATTAGCTTACCCTTAAACCAATCAGTAATTGAATCAGTGCTATAATCTTATCAGTACAAAATAACAAGTAGGCTCCTGCTGCCACACCTGCTTATCCAGGAACTCGCGGGCGTCCTTCTCAATGTGTCCCTCGTACAGGTTGGTGGTGAGGCTCATCAGCCCCATCTTGGACAGGCCGAAGTCGGTCAGCTTGACGTGGCCCATGGAGGTGATGAGTAGGCTGCAGACAACATGGCGTTACAGCAAAAGCACAGCATCAGCTCAACCGCATCCTTAAAACAACAACGTCATGCCCTTGGCACGTCACTCAGACAATCGTTTAAATAATTCACAGAGGAGAACAGCTGAGATTTGTGTTTCCAGTTGAAAGTGAGCATGCAAAGGCTGAGTGTGGAGTGTGTGTAGTTTGCAGCTGCTTGTAGACAGAGCAGGTGGTGCAAAGCTAGCATGTTAGCGAGTGTGTGTGTGTTCATGGCTGGCACACCTGTGGTGCATTGATTAGCCAATGCACCACAGGTGTGCCAGCCCCCCCCCCCAGACTAATCAGCCTGACTCGGGGCCAGGTGCGGCTGCTTAAACCAGCCACCAATAGCCTCACTTGTCAGGCTTGAGGTCTCTGTGGACGATGCCGTAGTTGTGCAGGTACTCCAGGGCCAGCACCGTCTCCGCAAAGTACATGCGGGCCAGGTCCACGGGCAGCGCCCCGATGTTCTTCAGCAGCGTCGCACAGTCGCCTCCTAGGGGGGGCAAGAGGTGAGTTAGCGGCGCACAGGAGCGCTCACATTCTTCAGAGGTTTTATAAATCGACCGGGAATGAATCTAAAGAAGTGCTTCTGGGCACCTTAGCTGAGCTGCTTTTTAACAGCTAAAGCCGCCTTTTAGCTGTTGCTGAAGAAAACAAGCTGCCAACATTATTATTTTATTATTATTATAGGTGTAGGTGGAGGAATGAAGGGCTGCTTTGCAACAGTTACATCTTCAAGGCTTCAACAGAAAGGGCAGGCCTTTTACCAACTGCACTGTCTGCAACAGGTTTTGACGTGACCGGCCCCCTTCAGGCCGCCATGACACTCAGACGCTCTATTCAACCCCCGGATGTTCTGTGGAAGTGGAGAGGAGGACGCAATAACAGCAGGGGGGGGGGGGGGGTAGCCGTGGTTTCGGGTAACTCCTAGATTTTTGGCCGGTGGAGGGGTTTTAAACTCAACTCCTTTGACTTTCTCCGCGGAGCGCCAAGGTGGATATGAAACAGGAGCGATTTGTCATCGGCCCATCTGAACTTTTTAAACAGCGGACCGGTGCTGGAGTCCGCCTCATGCAGCTCCATGTGTCGTCGATGCAAACAAGCGCGAACAGAATATGTCACTGCACTTCTCCTCTCCGTTTCAGCCATTGCATCCAGATGCTTTGTATATATAATCATATATTATTTGGCGGCAAAAGCCGCTGAATGAAACAAAACCTTTTGTTTAATTAAACAGCCACTGTGTACCATTATAGCCGCTCCAGCTCACTTTAAACGAGCAGATGTTAATAGAAATAGGGAGCTGACTAAATTCTACTTACAAGTTTTTTTAAATGCAATTTCAACTTAATTTATTTTATTTAAGTTGAATCTACCAAAATAATGTCCTGTTATTGCATAGATCTGACATAAAAGCAATTGGTTTTTGTTCCTAATCTTGTTGGGTAATTCCTGTACTGAATATTGTAACTTCATCATTTTATTCATGTCATTATTAATATTCACTGTTTGTCTGTGTTTTGTTTGTGAAATTATGTATAAGAAACTTAGAAAAACATAGAATGCTGAAAATGAAAAACCTCTTGCTCTGAGTCTCAACAAGGACAAACTGGTGAGGACCGTACACGACAACAACCCTTCCACAATAAAAGCCCTGTGTCCTCGCTCGCTCACCCTCCACGTACTCCATGACCATGCAGAGTGCCTCCGCGTCTCGAAGGACGCAGAACATGGAGACGCACGAACGGGGTTCTCGGCGAAGGTGAGGATGTCGCGCTCCACGAAGGCCTGCTGGATCTGGTTCCTCAGGATCAGGTTTCTGCTTGTTGATCTTCTTCATGGCAAAGCGCTGACGTGTCTCCCTGTGGCGCACCAGATACACCGCGCTGGGGGGAGGCGGAGAGAGAGAGAGAGCGAGAGAGAGTGAGAGAGAGAGAGAGAGAGACGGAGGAGAGAGAGAAAGAGGGAGAGAAGGAGAGAGAGAGAGAGGGGGAGATGGAGGGAGGAAGAGAGAGGAGGTAGAGAAAGAGAGAGAGAGAGAGGAGAGAGAGAGGGAGAGAGAGGGAGGAGATGGAGAGAGAAGGAGGGAGAGAGGAAGGAAGTGTCATTGAAAACAAAAGTTTCCTTGGTTCATTCTAATCCCACTCTAACTCAGCCAGCATGATGACAGAGTTGCTGTATTTCTGTATGGATTATGCTAATAACATTAGCGGTAGCGTTCCTTACCCATATGCTCCGTTACTGATCAGCTTGATGGTCTGGAAGTCTTCTTCACAAGGTGGCTTCATCGGCTTCAACTTCCCCTGAGTAAAGAGCGAACAGTATGTACATATTTAACACTTAACATCAATCAGTGGAGGCTCTCAATTCACTCTGATTACTCTGTCATCATTTAGCATTTTCATATTTCATAATTTAAGTTTTAATGCATTCTTGATAATGCTTCTTGCTCAATCCAGGTTAGTATGCAGGCGAACCGCTACCCCCCAGTGTTGTGTGTGTGTGTGTGTGTGTCACCTCTGCGTCGTCCGTCTCTGGAGTGTGCGGCCCCTCGCCGTCATAGCTGTCCAAGCCCACGATGTCTGACAGGAAACAGACAACAAGCAACCACAACTGTTCACTATAGACAGCGGGGTCTTGTTGAATTCAAAGTCACGGAACGGCAATTTGCTGATTGTACAAATGTTTCCACTGCCTAAGTGCAAAGCATGTGACACCACACCAAAAAAAGCCAGGAACAAATACAGCAGACTTTCTAATAAAACGCCTCATTATCGAGTCTCTGTGAAGCCGGCCTGTGGATTTATATGTCCCCTGTGCTAAAGTGGTCTTGGCAGCGCTGTCTGCTCCGCTGTGAGTCTCCTATCTCTTGGATGTGACTGCGGTTGAAATGCGCTGATTGCAGCTGCACACCGACGACGACAAAGCGGTGCATTGACAGCGAGTATAATTAAAAAGCAGGAGCAGGGTTATTAAGCCCCGCCACCCGTCTCCGCTGAATATCAGCAGCAGAACACAATGGAGAGGGGATTGTGTGCGCCTTCCGTGCTTATTTGATATACAAAATTGAGAAATCTCGCATTCAGCGCCAGCAAAGAATCAGCCCAGAACAAAAACAATTTATACGCCTAAATGCGCGCATCAATTTGTTGTCTTTAGCGCGTGGGGACGTAAAAAAAAAAAAAGCCGCATTGTTTTGTTATCCGAGATAAGCCACGAAGCATCCAGCGGACCACAAAATGCGTTCAGGGTTTAATTCGGGACTCTCTGCAGCTTTTGTGAATCGTCATTCCACACCATTTAGCGCATCGGCTAATGACCAGCGGCTCTTGATGGATCACCGGGACGGGGTGAGCAGATGTGGGCTAGCGTCAGCCGCGAGCGCCTGGGAGGCCGTCTCCGTCTGAGAGAAGCCGCGGTGATTAATGGAAGTTGTCTCCGGTACGGGGAAGTAAAAGCAGCCAGGCTGGCTGTTAGTTATATAGCGAGTGGGGTTACAGATAAAGCTGGTGTGGTTACAGATATAGTGACTGTGATACAATTAAGATGTTTTCAGGTGTTTATGGTTGTTATTTATGTGCTGTCATGTATGTCATGTAGGGTATGATTTCTCTGGCATGTAAGGCTTCGTGTGCAAAGCTAATTCCCTGAAGGGCAATACAGTTTTCATTCATTCACACACGTGTTTCTGTGACTTTAGTTTAGTGAGTTATGAGTTATGAGTCGTATGAGGTACCTCGTCTTCAGTTTCGTGTTCATGTCATTCATCGTTTGTTTTTTCTTGCGTGATCCTATCTTTCTTTCTTTGTATTATTCGCTACTAGTGTTTCAGTCAGCACCTTTTTCATCCGAGGTGACTCCCGGTGACAGGATACCAGCAGGACATTAAGGAGCTGCGAGCGCTTCAACTTACAAGCAGGCAAGAACCATTCACCTGGGAACACACACTAGCGCACCCTACCCCCCAGTCTATCTCTCTCTCCCTCTCTCTCTCTCTCTGTCTCTCGGGGGGGGGGGAGACGTGGTTTCGGGTAACTCCTAGATTTTTGGCCGGTGGAGGGGTTTTAAACTCAACTCCTTTGACTTTCTCCGCCGGAGTGCCAAGGTGGATATGAAACAGGAGCGATTTGTCATCGGCCCATCTGAACTTTTTAAACAGCGGACCGGTGCTGGAGTCCGCCTCATGCAGCTCCATGTGTCGTCGATGCAAACAAGCGCGAACAGAATATGTCACTGCACTTCTCCTCTCCGTTTCAGCCATTGCATCCAGATGCTTTGTATATATAATTATATTATTTTGCCGGCAAAAGCCGCTGAATTAAACAAAAACGTTTTGTTTAATTAAACAGCCACTGTGTACCATTATAGCCGCTCCACTCACTTTAAACGAGCAGATGTTAATAGAAATAGGGAGCTGACTAAATTCTACTTTTAAATGCAATTTCAACTTAATTTATTTTATTTAAGTTGAATCTACAAAATAATGTCCTGTTATTGCATAGATCTGACATAAAAGCAATTGGTTTTGTTGCTAATCTTGTTTGGTAATTCCTGGACTGAATATTGTAACTTCATCATTTTATTCATGTCATTATTAATATTCACTGATTGTCTGTGTTTGTTTGTGAAATTATGTATAAGAAACTTAGAAAAAACATAGAATGCTGAAAATAAAAAACCTCTTGCCCTGAGTCCCACAAGGACAAACTGGTGAGGACCGTACACGACAACAACCCTTCCACAATAAAAGCCCTGTGTCTCGCTCGCTCACCCTCCACGTACTCCATGACCATGCAGAGGTGCCTCCGCGTCTCGAAGGAGCAGAACATGGAGACCACGAAGGGGTTCTCGGCGAAGGTGAGGATGTCGCGCTCCACGAAGGCCTGCTGGATCTGGTTCCTCAGGATCAGGTTCTGCTTGTTGATCTTCTTCATGGCAAAGCGCTGACGTGTCTCCCTGTGGCGCACCAGATACACCGCGCTGGGGGAGGCGGGGAGAGAGAGAGAGAGAGAGAGAGTGAGAGAGAGAGAGAGAGAGACGGGGGGTAGAGAGAAAGAGGGAGAGAAGGAGAAAGAGAGAGAGAGGGGGAGATGGAGGGAGGGAGGGAGGGAGGAAGAGAGAGGAGGTAGAGAAAGAGAGAGAGAGAGAGAGGGAGAGAGAGAGGGAGAGAGAGGGAGGAGATGGAGAGAGAAGGAGGGAGAGAGGAAGGAAGTGTCATTGAAAACAAAAGTTTCCTTGGTTCATTCTAATCCCACTCTAACTCAGCCAGCATGATGACAGAGTTGCTGTATTTCTGTATGGATTATGCTAATAACATTAGCGGTAGCGTTCCTTACCCATATGCTCCGTTACTGATCAGCTTGATGGTCTGGAAGTCTTCTTCACAAGGTGGCTTCATCGGCTTCAACTTCCCCTGAGTAAAGAGCGAACAGTATGTACATATTTAACACTTAACATCAATCAGTGGAGGCTCTCAATTCACTCTGATTACTCTGTCATCATTTAGCATTTTCATTATTTCATAATTAAGTTTTAATGCATTCTTGATAATGCTTCTTGCTCAATCCAGGTTAGTATTGCAGCGAACCGCTACCCCCCCCCCCAAGTAGTGTGTGTGTGTGTGTGTGTGTGTGTGTGTGTGTGTGTGTGTGTGTGTGTGTGTGTGTGTGTCACCTCTGCGTCGTCCGTCTCTGGAGTGTGCGGCCCCTCGCCGTCATAGCTGTCCAAGCCCACGATGTCTGACAGGAAACAGACAACAAGCAACCACAACTGTTCACTATAGACAGCGGGGTCTTGTTGAATTCAAAGTCACGGAACGGCATTTGCTGATTGTACAAATGTTTCCCAACTGCCTAAGTGCAAAGCATGTGACACCACACCAAAAACAAGCCAGGAACAAATACAGGAGACTTTCTAATAAAACGCCTCATTATCGAGTCTCTGTGAAGCCGGCCTGTGGATTTATATGTCCCCTGTGCTAAAGTGGTCTTGGCAGCGCTGTCTGCTCCGCTGTGAGTCTCCTATCTCTTGGATGTGACTGCGGTTGAAATGCGCTGATTGCAGCTGCCACACCGACGACGACAAAGCGGTGCATTGACAGCGAGTATAATTAAAAAGCAGGAGCAGGGTTATTAAGCCCCGCCACCCGTCTCCGCTGAATATCAGCAGCAGAACACAATGGAGAGGGGATTGTGTGCGCCGTGCTTATTTGATATAAAAAATTGAGAAATCTCGCATTCAGCGCCAGCAAAGAATCAGCCAGAACAAAACAATTTATACGCCTAAATGCGCGCATCAATTTGTTGTCTTTAGCGCGTGGGGACGTAAAAAAAAAAAAAGCTGCATTGTTTTGTTATCCGAGATAAGCCACGAAGCATCCAGCGGACCACAAAATGCGTTCGGGGTTTAATTCGGGACTGTCTGCAGCTTTTGTGAATCGTCATTCCACACCATTTAGCGCATCGGCTAATGACGCAGCGGCTCTTGATGGATCACCGGGACGGGGTGAGCAGATGTGGGCTAGCGTCAGCCGCGAGCGCCTGGGAGGCCGTCTCCGTCTGAGAGAAGCCGCGGTGATTAATGGAAAGTTGTCTCCGGTACGGGGAAGTTAAAAGCAGCCAGGCTGGCTGTTAGTTATATAGCGAGTAGGGGGTTACAGATAAAGCTGGTGTGGTTACAGATATAGCGACTGTGATTACAATTAAGATGTTTTCAGGTGTTTATGGTTGTTATTTATGTGCTGTCATGTATGTCATGTAGGGTATGATTTCTCTGGCATGTAAGGCTTCGTGTGCAAAGCTAATTCCCTGAAGGGCAATACAGTTTTCATTCATTCCACACACGTGTTTTCTGTGACTTTAGTTTAGTGAGTTATGAGTTATGAGTCGTATGAGGTACCTCGTCTTCAGTTTCGTGTTCACGTCATTCATCGTTTGTTTTTCTTGCGTGATCCTAACTTCTTTCTTTGTATTATTCGCTGCTAGTGTTTCAGTCAGCACCTTTTTCATCCGAGGTGACTCCCTGGTGACAGGATACCAGCAGGACATTAAGGAGGCTGCGAGCGCTTCAACTTACAGCAGGGCAAGAACCATTTCACCTGGGAACACACACTAGCGCACCCTACCCCATTCTGCTCTGTCTATCTCTCTCTCTCTCTCTCTCTCTCTCCCTCTCTCTCTCTCTCTGTCCCCCCCCCCCCCCGCCTGCCTCATGTCTCTCACCCTCCAGGGGGTCCCGGGTGAGGCCCAGCTGGCTTGATGATGTAGCGAGGGATGTCCGTCTTCATCAGCTGGCCCTCCTTTGGCGTGGTCCTCAGCCGCCTCCAGAGGTGGTAGAACTCCTCCGGATTGAACTCCTGCGCACAACAGACGCACACCCCGGGGTCAGTCAAACACACAATAGCTGCAGAACACACCACACACACACACACACACACATACACACCCACATGCATACACACGTACATACATACATACATACATACATACATACATACATACATACATACATACATACATACATACATACATACATACAGTATTATACTCACATACATACATACTGTATGTGTACGCACACACATAAACACACACACACGCACGCACACACGCATGCACACACATGTACATACATACACACATACATCTACATACATACTGTACACATACATTACATTCTATAACACTATTGACACACACTCTGCACTCATCGAATCTCAATGAACACAACATGGTGTCAAAATGAGTCATTGCTCCACTGCCCTCTAGTGGTGAGAATGGAATGAGTGCTGCTTTACAAGAAAGGTGCACCGTTATAACAACGATGGCCGTCATTGAGAATGCAGCACTGTGACCTGTCCCGCATGGCTTCATCGCAATCAGAATGTCTCATCTGGGTTCCATAAGCACTTTCCCTTTCATAAATCTTGCGTTCTTTTACTTTGTTTGTCATTAAATATAAACCTGGAGCTGTGCAGCCACCGAGAAAACACCTTGAGTTGTACTCCAGGGCCAGGGTTTTAAGAGGCGTGTGTAAGCGCCTCATCATCCTCCGGCTCGCTGAGGTCGTCGGTGTTTGTGCTCGGCTCCGTGTCAGTCGGGCGGCACAGGGGGACGACATTTTGAACAGAAATAAGAGCGCGGGGCAGCCAGGGTCACCGCAGCTCTCGTGTTTATATATATATATATATATATATATATATATATATGCTAGCCTCGGACGGCCAGAGAGGGAGAGAGAGAGAGAGAGGAGGATGGAGAAATTGGATCGAGATAGCCAGGGAAAAAATTGCTGTAATCCCCTCACTGTAATATTCTTCTGTCTAGCGGTCCGCCTCCTGCGACATTTTCAACAATTCAGACCGTGGGACTGACATGAATGCTAAATTAACTTTATAAACACTGTGTCTGTGTGTGTCTGTGTGTGTCTGTGTGTGTTTGTGTGGCAAGGTGCATGTGATATTTGTGTGTGTCCGTGTGCGTGTGTGTGCTTGCTCTTTGTCCCTCATCCTCTACCCCTCTCACCAATCTGCCACACAGATCTCAAGTCCACATCCCGAATGACCCTATCGACCGCTTCCGACGGTTGTCTTGGCAACAGAAAGATGAGCCTTAGGGGTATGGGGGTGGGGGATGCGGGGTGGCGCCGGGCCCGGTGACGGACGGGCGAGAGGACGATCCGTCAGCGAGCGTAAATCCAGGTGTACGGCCCCAGACCGGCCGTGTCCGCGTCGGAGTAGCTTATAATGGCTAAGTGAGTTGTGGGAAGTTAATGCATGTCCGTAGCAGCAGCACAAGGACAAAGCCATCCGTCTTGCTTTGTACCAAACTCCAACGGGCACGCGTTCCCGGGAGGACGAGCGGCGCGGCGGTGTGGGCGGGGACCGTAGGAGGAGACGTTGTTAGATTAATGTCCCCAGGCTGTCGCCTGCTTCCGTGGAAGGATGGGCAGATGAGCTGATGTATTGACATGTGTGTGTGTGTGTGTGTGTGTGTGTGTGTGTGTGTGTGTGTGTGTGTGTGTGAAAAAGGAGAAAAAGTAGAAAAAGAAGAATGCATATATTTATTATATTATATATAAAGGGTTTCCCACAAAAAAAAGTTTAGTGGAGGGGGAAGTGCTTCTGAGAAATCGTTCTGAAAAGACTTAAAATCTCTGTCAAAATCTCTCAGACTCAAAATCTCTGAACAAAAAATCATATGCATTTTAATAACCAAATAAAACAGGATAGAAGAGGCGGCTGTAGGCAAGAGTTGAGAGTTGGAAAGAGAGAGCAGAAGGTAAACGCCCCAAAAAAAGGCGCCCTCCCCTTTCTCTGCCATTGTGAAGTGCTGCATTCACGCACCTGTGATGGAGCTTAGCTATTATGTGCACATGCATTGACATGCAAGATGTCAGTCACATAAGATGACGACGACATGACAATTTCCCAAACCAATCAGAGAAGAGATGCTCTGATTGGTCAGAAATTAGGTGGGAGCAAAATCGCCTCATAGAGCACAGTATACCAGAAACAGATATTCTCACATTTGACAAATTTTACATTTTAATACAGATGACCAAACGCTCCGCGGTCTGCAATGATAACGAGCTGTGCATGTTTAGGTCTACGCACACGCTCTGTCATGAAGTGGTAATAAAATGGTACGATCCCACCGCCCAAGTCGGTGGTGGTGTTAACCGATCATGTTAAGCGCTGACGGCGTTACAGCGGCTCATAAAGAGAGACGACCCCCGGTCAGGCCACAACTGTTAACACTACCAGACCCCCGGTGACGTGGACCACTGAGTGTCATTTTATTGCAGAGCACTGATTGTAGACTTTAGTGTGCTGCAAGGACATTAGCTTACACACAAAAATCACAAATCAATATGCGTCCATCACATGTATTTAAAATGTTTCATCTTATCGATGGGGGTTTTCTCATGATCGGCTGTGAATAAATGGTAAATGGTAAATGGATTGTATATATATAGTGCTTTTATTCAAAGCGCTTTACAGTTGCCTCACATTCACCCATTCATACACCGACGGCGGTGTCAACCATGCAAGGTAACAACCAACACATCAGGAGCAGTTAGGGTTAGGTCATACGTGTCAAACTCAAGGCCCGCAGGCCGCATCCGGCCTGGCACCTCATTTTCTGTGGCCCGCGAGAGCTTGCAAAGAATAGAATTTGCTTATCGTACAAATCAGGGCCAGACTGACCATCGGGAGAACCGCGACTCTTCACGGTGGCCTGGCCGTCTAATTTCAACAAGTTTGCACATACTGGTACCTAAACTATAATGTCCGTCTAGGGTTGGGTATCGTTTGAATTTTATTGATTCCCGTTCCGTTCCGGTTCTGCTTATCCGTACTCCGGGCCGTACGCTCCCAGCGCCCGGCCGTACGCTCCCAGTACAGAAGACAGATCACCATATCAGCCTTTCCCACATTTACTGCACTTAGCCTTGTCGTCGCTTTCTTTTACAAAGTGAAGGCACACTTTTGACTGTTTACCGCGGTCCATCTTCCACACTGCTGACTAACCGCTAGCTCGTATCAAAACAAATGGACACGTCGCGGCGTCGCGTTGATGCGTGACGTAGTCAGGTCCTGGCAGATACATTGTTTTAAACGTCCTGGCAGGTAGCCGCCACGTCCTTGCAGACATATAGCCTTTGTTTGCAATAATAAAGATTTATATCTCTTTTAGGAACCGATAAGCAGAATCGAAATGACAATTTTTTTTCGGGTACCCAGTACCCGGCACTTTGGATTCAGTTCCAATTTGGAACCGAGTTTCGGTTCCCAACCCTATGTCCGTCACTGGGACTATATTTCCTGGCCTGAATGATGTTCCCAGTCTGGCCCTAAATTGTACAATGGCTGTACACTTGAATGTCTGCTGCTTTCTGAGGTAGTTATTAAGTAGTTACTAAAACCAATCATAATCAAATGCAGGAGCAATTATGTAATATGATAACCAGCAAACTTCCACTTGCCAGAAAAACCCGTCTTACAGTACCTCCTGAGCTACTTCCACCCCCAAATAGGCCAATTGTGTGTAAGACAGAACAATGTTGATATCATAGATATATTAATTCCATTATATTGTTATATATCAGCCTATATTATATTAGGACTCTATTATATTGGGCTAATAGTAGCTATATTTTCTGTCAAATTGAATGTAGATGCTGACACTGACAAACGTGTGTTTTAGAGGAAAAATGACGATAGAGGAGGCCTGTAGTCTAGCCTAAAGACAGCTGTGGGGAAACCGCAATATATACATCCAGAAGAAACAGCATATATTAACATCCGTTGGTATTAATGTAGTTGATGCTTCAGCTAATCCTTCACTGGCCTTATGGCTGCCTGGAGCAGGACAGAGGCAGAGTACAAATATTATATAAACCAGGAGAACATCGAGCAGAGTGCACCAAGTCCTTCTTCCTCTAAACTGATCCTTGGATTTCCTTTCACAGGCTTGTGGCTGAGGATTGGAGCGGAGCCAATGGGGCTGTAGGACAAGATGTATCTTCAGGATGTATTTTAGGCTTGGGATGGATGTGGGTGGAGCCTATTGTTGTGACCACCGCCACTGTTGATTGGTTCATCGTCATCGTCATGACGGCTGATATCTGCGTATGACCTGTGTGACCTGGCGTCACGCAGGTCAGACAGACAGACAGACAGTCAGACAGACGGACGATCAGACGGACAGACAGACCGGCAAAAAGACAGAAGGCTGGACAGACAGGCAGACAGACAGGCAGACAGACAGGCAGACAGACAGGCAGAGACGGTCTGGATTGACCAATGGGAGAACTCACCAGGCACTCCAGGAGTCTGGCTGGGCGGGAGATGATGATGAAGAGCTTCTTGACGAGCTCCGTGACGAAGATGAGCTCCGAGTTCTCTGAGCGCTCATAAGCCTGGGGGTTTGGGGGGGGGGGGGCGGGGGGGGGGGCGGGGGGGTGATGGATGGAGACGAGAAGTGAGAGATGGAGAGAGAGAAGAGAGGGCGAGGAAGAGAAAGCAAAACTCCATACTGGATTTTCTCACAATCAATGGACGTGAGCAGAACACACATCTATCCTCTTTATAATCTTGTCGGGGCAACAAATTGCATCCCGTTGTTTTCTCCTGGACACCAACTGGCGGGCGAAACTTTTTTGTTGTGGCGAAGCGGTCATCAATTCACCCCCCCCCCCCCCCCCCCCTCCTCCTCCACCGCTATGTCACCACTTCCACTTGCTCAAGTCATTAGAGACTCCTCTAACACCCAGTAACCAGCAGCAATGAGGATCTTTTCATTTTTATTATATAATATAAATGTGTTTGCGTTTGTTTGTCTGTCGCCATATTTCAATTAATTAAATCACCACACCGTGAATGTATGAATAAAAAGTGGCGGTACAATGATGAATATACCCATTAAAACACCAAATAAAGATAAATGCCTGGCAGCTAACAAACAAGTCAATGGGCCCTGACCTGACTCTTGCTAGCCCACAGCTGCGGAAAATGTAAATTGAGGAACGCATTTCTATTTAAACTTTTGTGTACTAAGTTCAAACCGTTCACACCATTGCCACGGGAACTTGTGGTACGGAATTGCAGATTTTACAACTTTATCTACAACTTCACCCAATATATTAAGGATGCCGGTGAAAGTGTAGCGTAGACAAATCATTTAATCGGTCACGAGGCTGTTCCTGCAAACGGAAATCAGCGAAAGCTAAATCTGGAACAAATGCTTTTCCGTCCGCATGAAAGTCCTGCGCTGAAGTGTATTCTTCTAAAGAAACACCTGAAATGATTTTCTTAATACATATCAATCATAAATATTGAGCACAGATTTTCTCACTGGTGTGAATGCACTTTTAGATAACCATACAGCCGCCCATACTCACATCATGCAGCAGTTTCTCCAGGTTCTCCTGTAGCTCACAGAAGTAGACGGTGGTGATGAGGCCCTCGCGGGACTTGGTCAGGCAGTCCCTGGACAGCTCAGCGATCTGGTGGTGGATGAAGCTGAGGACCCCGTCAGCCAGCGGCAGGACGCTCTCGGGGGAGTAGCTGTGGATGAACTCGGCCAGTCGCTCCTCCATCTGCGCCGTGGCCTGGGGAACATCCATCACATGTCGTTAGTACGCTGGTCGTATGCCAGTATAGCATCATCACATGTTGTTAGTACGCTGGTCGTATGCCAGTATAGCATCATCACATGTCGTTAGTACGCTGGTCGTATGCCAGTATAGCATCATCACATGTCGTTAGTACGCTGGTCGTATGCCAGTATAGCATCATCACATGTCGTTAGTACGCTGGTCGTATGCCAGTATAGCATCATCACATGTCGTTAGTACGCTGGTATAGCATCATCACATGTTGTTAGTATGCTGGTCGTATGCCAGTATAGCATCATCACATGTCGTTAGTACGCTGGTCGTATGCCAGTATAGCATCATCACATGTCGTTAGTACGCTGGTCGTATGCCAGTATAGCATCATCACATGTCGTTAGTACGCTGGTCGTATGCCAGTATAGCATCATCACATGTCGTTAGTACGCTGGTCGTATGCCAGTATAGCATCATCACATGTCGTTAGTAAGCTGGTATAGCATCATCACATGTCGTTAGTACGCTGGTCGTATGCCAGTATAGCATCATCACATGTCGTTAGTACGCTGGTCGTATGCCAGTATAGCATCATCACATGTCGTTAGTACGCTGGTCGTATGCCAGTATGTCATCATCACATGTTGTTAGTATGCTAGTATCATCACAACGCATTCATGGACCACACATGGGCTTCACATAAAAAACACCACAAGGTAAAGATCAGGTGTTATATTTATTATATATTTTATAAAATGTTATTTTATTTTGGTTTTGGTTTTTGTATAAAAAAATAATATCATAAAAATATAATATAATGACGTAATAAATAATACATAAAAGATCTACAAATACATTCAATCTTTTTGGACAAAGGTATTTATTGTAAGTCGATTGGACAAAAGCTCTAAATCTAAATGCAAATGTACGGTAATTTCATCATGTGCACACACACTGAGCCTAAATAACACACACGCTACAAACACATCCGACACAGATCTGCACAAAACAGGAGGGCGCTCGCATGTCTCCTTCGCTGCAGGTCTGTGCCGTCATGTGTCACTCGGCGTGCAACGTATGACAAGTGAATTTGGATCCAATTAGAGCCGAGAGCGGATTACCATGGCGATTGTTTGGTTCCACCGGCGATGATGCTGAGTATCGACTGTTGAGTTATTCTCTGCGTGATAAGGATTCACTGGTTTTATCTATCTGTTATGGAAGCAAATTGGACGCCTTCCATTTGCAGTTTAAAAGCTATTTGATGGGTTTTTATATATATATATAGGAGGGAGAGTCAGCCTAGTATTCAATTCCATTTCTGTCTGGCTCCTGCCAACCTGATACATGCAGAGATACATTTTATAATGTCCTAGGGCCATAAATAAAGGGCATAGACTACATCCACTCATCGACATGCAGGCCTAATGAGGGTCTATAGATCCAGCGTGCATAATAGCAGCACACACTGCTTCCAAATGGACAGATTACACACACGTTTTTACAGCGCGTAGACGTTTAGTCTTGGGATGCCTTATACTGCGAATGACTCGGTGTAACGTCTCTTCCATGCGGTGGTTTCTACCCATAATCCAGCAGCACAGACGTACTGCGGTTTGCGTTCAAGATCAGCCGCTGAAACAATATCATTAAACAAGTCATACTGGTTATATTATGTTTGGGAACGACACAATGCACAGAAGGGGTATTTCTGGCTGGAATACGTGTAGATACTGGGGAGGGATTTGGTTAGATTATTTACATGCAGTGGTGGTGTAATGTGTGATGGCTGTGATCGGTCTTTGTCATCTAAAACCAGCACAATGAGGGTCTTTGTCATTTGGCATCCATGAAGTTTCCTCTTGGTCTGCCCTCTCCCTGATCGTTATCGCTACTGCTAGCTGCTGCTGTGCATCTAGTTTAGATTTTTATCAGATGTCACATCTGGGGAGCTTATGGTGGGAGGGGGGGGTGGGGGTGGGGGAGGGGGAGGGTGTGTGTGGTGGTGTATATGTGTGCCTGTGTGTGCCCTGTGGTGTGTGTGTGTGTGTGTGTGTGGTGTGTGTGTGTGTGTGTGGTGTGTGTGTGTGTGTGTGTGTGTGTAGGGCCAGTAATAATCAAGCATTAGGCTGACCTTCGGGAAGCGCTCCTTGTAGACATGGTTCATCATCACTATTTCATTGTCATAGCAGGACGGCGATCGCCCCGGGCTAGAGAGACATAGGCAGACAGAAAGAAAGAGAGAGAGAGAGAGAGAGAGAGAGAGAGAGAGAGAGAGAGAGAGAGAAGAGAGAAGCAGAGTTTAGTAAAATCATTTGATGGGAGGGGGAACGCGAAAGAATGCAAATATACACAGAGCCACAGATGAGGGTAAAGGCTAACAGAGAGAAAGGCAAGGCAGGGATGCATTATTTGTAAGCTCAAATGCGAAGAACTAATTCCACAGCATAAACAAGCTGTGTCCTTGTTGGGCAATTTGCTAATAACGCAACAATCACACATTCAGCACCGCCCGTCTCACGACTCACTAACGGGCCCGATGGCGCTCCAGACTCCACACTCAATCACAAGTGTGTGAGACACAAACACACACACACACACACGCGCACACACACACACACACACACACACACACACACGCGCATGCACTTCAGTTCAACCGCCACAAAAGGACAATATTTTGTGTTCCCCTGGCCAACACATTACAGGACAGACAGTTTTATTAATATAACTCCACCACAACGGGCGTGGAGCTGGTGCACAGCATATAGCCCTTCAGCATATGCTAATGACATAGGGATGCGGTCTGTAGGAGCCTCAACCTGGGGTTCAGCAAATGCTAACGCTATTATAAGATGTTAATACAAGAGCTAATATTAAAAGGACTCTTTGAACACGGACTGCATTGTCTCTGCGGTTACTTCATGAATATTTACCACATTGAACCTCGGCTTATGCATGGGCAGAATTGTATCTGTATGTGATGTGCGACTTTTAATCTCCCTTTCAGCCAAGAGAACTCCAGATCTAGTGTCGTAATATAGAGTCTCTTAGCAGCGAGGCTGGAAGGGTACTGTACCACGCTACACACACACACACACACACACACACACACACACACACACACACACACACACACACACACACACACACACACACACACACACACACACACACACACACACACACACACACACACACACACACACACACACACACACACACACTGCACCGCCTACACCACAGCACTAACACTCCGGTGACACCCACATCACCGCAGCGGTTGTGGGAGGAACCATGGGAGCTGGCAGTGTACTTTGACATGAAGTCGACGAGGCTCGTGAACAGAATATGTTCCCCCCTCTGGGCTGAAGCCGGCACACTAACTCACTCACTAAGTCTAGGGGTGTGTGTTTACTGTGTTTACGATGTAGTCATGAGGCAGATGCTGTTATCCGACGTGGCTGAACAGATTTATGCATGATGATGCCATTAAGCAGCAGATGTGCTTTAATGTCAACCTGGAATGCCTACAGGTAGACATCGCTGATCGAACCCAGAGCCTTTTAGGGGGGATTGGAGAAATGGAAGCATACATGACATGATCAGTGGTAGGAGCCAATTCGGCTGTTTTTATCTTTTACCAAAGTAGGTGAAAGGCTGCACAGGTGCATAGTTTTAGGGTGTTTTTTTACCACACACACACAAACAAAAGTCACAAAAATTGATACACACATTTAAGCACGAAGGCAAAAAACGGAAAACGGTATGTCGCGATTAAACCACCGTCAGAGACTGAAATTCACAAGTCACTACAATCATCCTCATCCTCATCATGGTGGTGATGGTCGTGATGGTGATGGCGGTGGTCAGCTGACCTGAGGCTGCGGGAACGTGGGCGGACGTGCGGGGAACGCCGGCCACCGCCGCCGCCGCCGCCGCCGCCACCGCCTCCGCCGTCGTCGTCGGTGATGCTCTCGGTGCTGCCAAAGTGCTTGGACAGGAAGTGGAGCTCGTCCATGGTGGGCTGGAAGGGCAGCTGGTGCAGCCGCTCCTGGGACGAGCTGGACGACTGCAGAGAGAGAGAGAGAGAGAGAGAGAGAGAGAGAGAGAGAGAGAGAGAGAGAGAGAGAGAGAGAGAGAGAGAGAGAGATAGAAAGAGGCAAATAGAGAGAGAGCGAGGGCAAGGGCAAAGGCAAAGGCCATGAGGCTAAGCATCGGTAAACATTGTGTTAAAAGCAGAAGCCTTTGTAAACAAGTGAGTCACGGTTGAATGGGATGTAAGTGAACACGACAACAGTCAGCATGGGGAGCCAAGCAGACACAAGCACCACACACACACACACACACACACACACACACACACACACACACACACACACACACACACACACACACACACACTAGGAGGGGAGAAAAAGTGAAAAAAGGGAGAGGAGGGAGAGGAGGCCAAGGTAAAAAGAGAGGGAGAGACAGAGAGAGAAAGAATGGAAAAGCTGAACTGAAACTTGGTGGGAGGACAGGAGTGCTGAGCCACTGGCAGGTCAATTGCACTACTCCCCCTCCAGTGTGGCAGGAAAACCCGGAGCCAGATCAATGGGCGGCTTAATGAACACACCGCCCTGTGGAACTGAAGTGGCCCTGGCATGGATCACTGCAGTTAAACCCCGCGCTCAGGGGCCCTGATTCACCTCACACCCAGGGGCCCTGCTTTACCTCCCGCTGGCTATGGGGCCCTGGTTCACCTCACACTGGCTTAGGGGCCCAGGTTCACCTCACACTGGCTTAGGGGCCCTGGTTCACCTCACACTGGCTCAGGGGCCCTGGTTCACCCCACGCTGACTCAGGGGCCCTGGTTCACCTCACGCTGACTCAGGGGCCCTGGTTCACCTCACACTGGCTCAGGGGCCCTGGTTCACCTCACACTGGCTAAGAGGCCCTGGTTCACCCCACGTTGACTCAGGGACCTTGGTTCCCCTCCCGCTCAGGGGCCCTGGTTCACCTCATACTGGCTCAGGGGACCTGGATCGCCTCATGCTGGCTCAGAGTCCCGGTTCACCTCCCGCTCAGGGGACCTGGATCGCCTCATGCTGGCTCAGAGTACCGGTTCACCTCCCCCTCAGGGACACTAGTTCACTTCCTACTGCTTTTTGCTGCTTTGAACTAAAACACAGATACACAAGTACAGTAGTATCCCTTATCCAAAACCCTTGCTGTACTTAAACAAACTGATGATCAATCAACGTTTCCCCTACAGAATGGCCTGCTGGATCACAACCAGCCTGGCTTCAAAAGATGTCCCTTCGCTGAGAGTACCAAGTTAAGACAAGTCAAGTAAATTTTATTTGTATAGCCCTTAATCACAGTTACAGTCTCAAAGGGCTTTACAGGCCATATGATTATGGGCCATGTGATTATGACACCCCCCTAGCCCTAGCCCCCATAAGGGCAAGAAACGACTCTGCAGTGGGTGTCATAGAGGCATAACAAGGGGTAACAAAGCATTACAATGCCACAGAGGGTTAATGTCTCAAAGTCACATCAGGTGACTTTGAACCGGTGTGCCACAAGGCTCTATTGTGCGCCCTCTCCTGTTCTCACTGCACACATCCTTACTAGGGTCTATCAATGAGGCGCATGGCTTCTTCTACCGCCGTTACTTCAATGACACTCTAGCCTTCTTCAGCCCAGAAGACGCTGTAGTCTCAGCACATATTGTGTCATGCCTGTCAGACATCTGCCTGGATGAAAGGGTTGTCTCGTTCCTTGTTGCATTCTAGGTGCCACTATAAATACACCTGCTCGTTGTTGCTTGTATGTTGCTTTGACATATCATTTATCATTTAGTGTGTTTTTTTGGGAGTGTCATCTAAATTGTCGTTGTTGTTGTTTTTTGAGTTGTGTTGTGACTGGTAAGCTGCAAATGAATTGCCCTTCTGGGGATTAATAAAGTTGTCTGAGCTGAACCTTGTTGGGATGCACTAACACAGAATACGCACTTGACTACTAATCCACTCATAACAAATATAGAATAGAAACTTCTTTATAATTGCTCCAAAATATAATAACATGTAATTGCTAGTTTGATTGTTCCCACCCTCACCTGTAAATTGATTTGGGGAAAAGTGTCCACTAAATAGCAGAATGCAAATGTAATGTTAAGTGACAATGACTGTGTCTGCCACAGGGAATTAGAAGTCATCTTGTTTAATTGTCAGTGTTAAGAATTGCAAAGCGAGTGGGAGAAGACTAAACACAGAGACGGGGAGTCATTGGGGATGAGAAGTATCAACCGTTGCCATTTCCAAAGAGACAGTTATTTATTTGGAAAACACGTACATTTCCGTCTGGTTCTGTGTTTTCTGTCAGTAAACCTCCTCTCTCTTATTGAACCGCAAGCGCTCTCAACTGCCTTGTGTCTCAGCCCAGACCCCCCCCCCCCCTTCCTGCTTCTCGACATCACATCAGAGCAGCAAGAGTTCTCTCCGCCTTGCTCTCCGAAAGCCTAATGAAGCGCAGAACCCAGAGACCCCGTGAAGCGTCGACGCCGAGCAGGAACCAGAGGACAGGGGATGAAGTCGTGAAGGCGATGATAGAGACGAGGACGCAGGGTGACAAAACAGGAGGACTTGGCAGCCACTGTTGGTTTCACTCAGCCAGAGCAGTGTTGTTGTAACATCAGCCGCTCGCATGGATAGCGCAAGAGAGAGAGAGACGAGGAGGAGGCACGATGAGGGGATAACAGAAGATGAGAGGAGATGGGAGGAGAGGAGGGAGGATGAGAGAGGATCGGATAGAAGATGCGAAGGGAGGAGAGGAGAGGAGAGAGGAGGGGAAGGAAAGGAGAGGGGAGGAGGGGGAATGAGAGGAGAGGAGAGGAGGAGAGAGAGAAGGAGAGGGAAGGAGAGGGAGGGAGGAGGGAGAGGAAGGAGAGGAGAGGAGAGAAGAAGGAGAGGAGAGGAGAGGAGAGGAGAGGAGAGGAGAGGAGAGGGGAGAGGAGAGAGGAGAGAGGAGAGAGAGGAGAGAGAGGAGAGGGGAAGGAGAGGAGAGGAGAGGAGAGGAGAGGAGAGGAGAGGAGAGGAGGGGGGAGACAGCACAGGCAAGAGGAGAGCAGATGATAGTGTAGTGTTCAATAGGGCATGACATTGTACTTGGGTGTACAGCTCTCCACCTATTCAAAGTCCATCTCTCAATATAACTCATACTCCAGTAGTCTGTGCCCGTGTGCTTCTTCTTCGTTGATGCCAGTCCTCAAATGCACCATCCTTCCCCGAAAATGCAGTCGCCTTCCCAGCTCCCCCACAATGCATCTGTGACGTCCTCCCGCCCACATTGTTACACCTTATCCACGTTCCGCCATCTTTACTGTACCACTTAACTCCTCCTGGTCCTCGCTCGCTCCCTGATCCTCTCGCTATCTCTCCTCATTCTCTCCCCTGAGACTCTTATCTCGCTATTTGTCCCATTTATCACCTGAACCTTTCAGTTGACGCTGAAAACACAGACATTGTGTTTTATGTTGGCCCCTCCATCTTTGCGGAAAAGTCAGCTGCAGAGAAATCATGCTGAGAATATCTTAGCAACCAATTGGTTATTTTTAGCTTTGTTACTGTGCGTGGTATGTGCACACAAATACAGTATATATACTGTATATATGTATATATATATATATATACTACATACAGTATATATCTGTATATATATAATATGATATATAATATCATGTGCAATCCTCTATCATGTGCTATATTATATTATTATTATTACCATGTCACTTCATTCATGCCAAATTGTTTCCATCGGAATATCTTATCTTGCTGTTGTTTTCCATATTGTTTTATTGTACTGTATCGCTATGTAACCTGGCACAAGAATTTCCTTCAGGATTAATAAAGTTCTATTCTATTCTATATCTATATAGAGAGAGAAAGAGAGAGAGAAAGAGAGAGAGATAGAGAGAGAGAGAGAGAGAGAGAGAGAGAGAGAGAGTGCTAACTGAAGGACCATGTGTATGTGCATGTGTTAGCACACGTGTAAGTGCATGTGTGTGTGTGTGTGTGTCCATGACTATTAGTGGCTAATGTTGCATGTAATCACTTTAAAGCAGTCTAAAATGTAATGCTGTTCAAAAGGCAGCCCATCAACTTTCACCACACGATGTCCACAGTATGTACATTCATGATTACCATAGTATAGTGTGATTCATGCATGGACAAATATGCTAATCGTTAGGACTATAGAATACATGCTAATGTGTCGGATACGACTTTACACGCACAAAACTAGATAAGCCAGAGAAGATGAAAGTAAGTTGCTAATGTTATTCGTATTTTTTATCTTTAATGAGAATAATACATGAAATAAAAGTTTGGCAAAAATCTTGCATTTGTATGTGTGTGTGTGTGTGTGTGTGTGTGTGTGTGTGTGTGTGCGTGCGTGCGTGTGTACCGTTGAACTGGGTGTGTTGGTGCCATATCCTGAGGAGGGTAAAGATGCAAGAGACCATCTTCGCCCGTCAGCTCTGAAGAAAGAAAGAAAGAAGATAGGAAGGAAAGAAAGAAAGAACAAAGGAAAGAAGGAAGAAAGAAAGGAAAGGAAGAAGATAGGAAGGAAAGAAAGAATGAACAAAGGAAAGAAGGAAAAAAGAAAGGAAAGAAATAAGATAGGAAGGAAAGAAAGAAAGAAAGAAGGAAGAGAAGAAGGAAAAAAAGACGGAACGATGAAACAAAGAAAGAAGGGTATGTATCAACAACAAATGAATGATCCATGTGTGTTCACGAGATCTAATCCCAATGGTTTTAATATATACAGACATATATCTATACGTGTGTGTAATAGCAGGCCCACTACCTTCTTGAGGAAGCAAAGGAAAAGTGGGCGGGGCCACTGGGTGAGTAATTGCGTGGGCTGTCCAATGGGCTGCTTCCTGTGACACACAAAACAACACAAAACACACAAAAGATGGTACTTAATAAACGGATGTTCATTAATATTTATAATACATTTCCGTTCTGACTGCATTTGTTATTTGGTGATGTGGGCCTTAATGTGATCAGGCAGGTTCTGTAAGATAAGATAAAACAAATAGCGTTATAAAACATGAATACCAATTGTAGATACTCACAATACATATCCACCTATAAGCATGATACCCCGAACAGACTAAAACTAAGGTGCATAAAAAAGTGCCCCAAATGTATCTACATGCTCATTTCTAATGATCAAATTAAGCCTGGGCAATAACTCAATAATATCATTTGTTGTCTTTGAATGGTATTATGTGGTCATGAAATTAGGATATCGACTTATCTTAATACCTTGTTTTATAAATATTAATTAATTATGAAGAGAAGATATACCCTAAAAAAAAGAATCAAATATGAGGTTTTAAACGTCAGTGAGAATCTAGTTTTAGTCTCACACCATACTTTAAATTCCTTATTCAACGTAATGATCATTAGATTGTTAAGAATGTTTAGAATGGTTTGTTTGAAGCATATTGTGATATTTTAATTTCACCATAATTATCAAGACAATACATTTTTCCATATCGGCCAGCCCTAGACCAAATGCTGAAACAACAAACATATGAATAATAATGTACTTCTCATGGTCCGTCTACACAAACCTGAAGGCTTCAACCTACTTCAGAAGAACAGTCACAGTTCACAACAACCTGATCATGTCTGTGTAATCGACTGTAGCAGGAGGCCTTAACCTCCAGAGTCCCCTGGGCTCCTGCTTGGCCCCTTCTCCACGCACGCAAATATGAGGCTTGAATAAGCAGCATGCATGGCTGTCACAGATAAACAAAACTGTCAGCTGATCCGTGACTAAACACAGATGTGTTTTTCTCCCTAAAAGACAACAGGACGTGACATTCAGAGAGAAACTAGTGACCTTTTCAAGTGAGACAGAATAAGCAGGGAGCAAACATTAAAGAGAAGGGATTATCGTATCGTATCGGTGGGTAAGTAGTACTAATAGGAAGACATAGCAGGTCACTACTATTACACTTAAAGGTGCAACATGTAAGATATGGCCAAACTGGCGAATTTTTTTTTTTTTTTTTTTTTATCTTTGGTCACTACTATTACACTTAAAGGTGCAACATGTAAGATATGGCCAACTGGCAAATTAGTTCTCCACAATAGGGGCAGCATCACTCCGCTGAATTTGGCGTGTGTACTGTTCACAGTGAATCTCTGCTATGTTGTGTTGTCAAGTGATCCAGTAAAGTTAGAGCCAGCAATCCATTTTTCATGACATTTACGTTTGACATTACAGCCTTCCCTACTTCACCGTCCTCTCATGTTGGACTGTGGGGCAGACGGGATGCTGCAGCGACGACTATCGCTCCTCGAGGTGCAGAGCGGTGTTCCGAGACGGTAGGGCCCGCTGCTAACTGGGCTAGCTGCTAACATCAATAATTATCTCGAACGCAATACATACACTGTACGTATTCGGAGTGTTTTAGTATTTATTTTTTATAAGAAACCTGTTCAGAAGAAAAGTTTTTACTGTACTTACTAAGTACTATTGCTCATTTAGTTTATAGTTGTTCAGAATTTGTTCCGAAGAATACTGCAGGAGTGAATGGGGAGTAAGCATTCCATTGTACTTGTTACACATGGCAATAAAGAAATCTTGGAGATAACGTCAAAACTGTAATTACTTTACATTCTGTTGATAATTGTAGCTCATTTTCGAATGTCTTAAACACATAATCTTACGCATTGCACCTTTAACAAACCACTTTCTGTATTTGTAAAAAGCTCACAAAACAACATAATGTGGACCGAGCAACACAGGTTTATTTTTTTACATGGATTGTCAGGAGGAGGTAAAGCAGGGTCTCAATCGGCTCCGTTATCCTGTCGTCTGTCCCCGGTGTTACAGAAGGAGGTCAGAACGGCGAGGCTACAGGAGGTAGAGAGCGACCGGACCTGGCGTACCAGCAGCAGCAGCAGCAGCAGCAGGACTGTGTGTGTAGCTACCTAGATGTCCGGGCAGCGGGGAGTGTGGTCGAGGGAGCGTCGGGGAGGTACTGGTGAGGATCAGGCTCTTCCGGTTACTGGTCCGGCAACTGGCAACACAACAAGGATGAAAGCAAAAAAAAGGGCAAACACATCAATATCTGTCAACCGCTTGAAACAGTTGTCAATATCAAGACGGCTCGGTGTGTGTGTGTGTGTGTGTGGGTGGTGTGTGTGTGTGTGTCTGTGGATATATCTATCTGAGTGAATTCATGTAGAACTGTGTGTCAGTGTGTCTGTGTTTGTGAGTTGTGGATTGCATACAGGAAATGCGATTGGGTTCCAAATATTTCTACTAATGTGTTTTATTGTTCTGTGTGTGTTTTGTGTGTGTTTGTGCATGAGTATGTGTGTGTGTATGTGTGTGTTTGTGTATCTGAGTTTGTGTGTGTGTGTGAATATGTGTTTGTCTGTGTGTGTTTGTGTGTGTGTGTGTGTGTGAGTGCATATATGTGTCATGCACATATACACAGACACACTGTGTATATGTGCATGTGTGTGTGTGTATGTATGTATGTGTGTGTGTGTGAGTATACGAGTGTGTGTGCGTATGCACGTGTGAGTGTTTGTGTATGTGTGTACATGAGTGTGTGTGTTTGTGTATCTGAGTTTGTGTGTGTGTGTGAATATGTGTTTGTCTGTGTGTGTTTGTGTGTGTGTGTGAGTGCATATGTGTGTCTGTGTCTGTGTATATGTGCATGTGTGTGTGCGTATGTGTGTGTGTGTCAATATGTGTGTATCTATGTGTGTTTGTGTACATATGTGTGTCTGTGTCTGTTGATATGTTTGTGTGTGTGTGTGTGTGTGTGTGTGTGTGTGTGTGTGTGTGTGTGTGTGTGTGCGCATGTAATTTCCTCCAGCACCACAGCTGTCACCGGAGATAAGCGCTGAAGCCCTGGCGAGACGAGGGGTGGAGGGGGAGGGGGGAGGGCGCTCGGAGGATAGAAAGGTCTGAGCAGACAGGTACGGGCCGCTGTGATTGGACGAGCCTCTCCCACCATCGGGTCTAATTCCTGCATCGTTGCTATTTATTGCTTTTCAGGAGACACCAGCCCGTCCAGCCCGGACCCGGCCTGCACATGCACAGCAGCACACGCACGCGATTAGCGAGGACTGCACGGCGCGCACACATCGTTCTGATGAACAGGCCAGGTGTTGTGTTCACGGATGGATTGATAGTTTGATTATTCGCTTATTTCACGAGTGTTTTTTTGTGCGAGACGAGGAGATGTGGCTACTGAACAACGTCGGGTCAGACGCTGTGTTCCCCAGAATGTCAGCACATTGTGTGTGCGTGTGTGTGTGTGAATATGTGTGTGTGTGTGTGTTTGTATATGTGTGTATATGTGAGTGTGTCTGCGTGTGCGTATGTGGAAATGTGAGTGTGTTGTGTGTCTGTGTGTTTGTGGGTGTACATGTGTGTGTGAATATGTGTGTGTGAATATGTGTTGTGTGTGTGTGTGTGTGTGTGAAATATGTGAGTGTGTGTGTGTATGAATATGTGTGTGTATGTGTATGTCGGTGTGCATGTGTGTCATGTCATCCCACGTGCTTTCTAAGAGACTTCAAGACGAGACACGGTTAGCTAAACAGTGGCCAACAGCTTGCTTCACGTTGCATCAGCAAAGATGCTCCTCTCTGGAAGGCACTAAATAACTCAAGTATTACAGGGACAGAAAAAAAAGGTTAACTCCCTCCCTCCTCTCCTCCTCTGTCTCTCTATCGTTTCCTCGGTCTCAAACACCATAAAACAAAACTACTCTAAAAACAAAGCTCGACTCCCCTGTGCTCTGCTTACATCTCACCCACCCCAAATTCCTCTTCAGGGTTTTAAAATATTTAATGTGAAATGCTTAGTCTACCCCCTACCCCCCCCACACCATCTTACCAAGAATGACTAAACAGAGGTAAGGGAATTAACACACACACAACACACACATCACATATTGAAGGCTCAAAAAACAAGGTGTGAATATTGTATCTCTCTTCATGTTGTGATGTTTTCTCTTCACCTGTTCCAACATATTCAATTCGATTATTACTTTTACATTTCTACTTCACTCTGTCCTTGTTGCTCTCTGTTGCACATCTTCTAATAGACTGACGAAGAAGACATGGTCTGCATTGAATGCAAAGCCCCGCAGTAATGGTTGCCGGGTTGCCATTGGCAACCATTTTGTGAAATTGTCAACCAATTCTTGGCCTTTGGTTGCCATCATTGGCCAGTTGGCCACCACTTATTGTAACATATAAACAGGGACAGCAAATAGCAAAATGTGCACCTTAACCAAAATTAATACACTTCCATAAAACTATATTTTCAGTTTCGGCAACAAAAGGCTGATGCCTGGTTGCCAGCCTGACAACCACTCTGACAACCAGCCTGACAAAAGTTAATGTTGAACCCTAATTAGGCCTAAATGCGGCATGTAATACACTCACAATCATCTATATTTAACTGTGACTCATCATGTGCCGGGGAATTTTGTAATTTTTGTAATAACTAAAGCCTGGCAGTATGAACCATGTGTCTAATAAAGGGGAATTTTTCGACTTAATCTCTATCTATCCGCAGTAGGGACAGCTCAGGGCAGATGCAACATCTCTGTCATCTCAAGCCGTCATCGCCAAGCCCAACTCCATCATCTGACGGAGCTAATGACAGAGTTGGGGTGAAAATCGGCGATGTTCTCCTTTAAGTGTGTGTGGCTCCTGTGCCCCATTTATCAGATACTCACCAAAGCACAGCTATCAGCCTGACATGGACTCAATCCCAACGCATGCCAAGAATTCTGGGAAATGTTGTCTTTATAAACAATGCTACATTAGTGATCTTTGTTGATTGATATTTATTGTGGCCGTTGTTTGTTTGTTAGTTACTGTATGCTTGGCTCTATCTTGTTCCTATAAAAAACAAGTAAACAAGTGATGTAGCACATGATTATCAGGTGTATATGCTCTGTACCTACACACACACAGCTTCCCTTTAGCTCGACGCTACCAGCTCCTCAACCACTGTAGAGGAACAGGAGAGGCTCGGTTCTGCTGATAATCCGTCATCTAGCAGTGTGTCCCATGCCCAGCGTTGGTGAGGTTGATTTGTTAAGGTCACATTAACAATGTATGCTACGCGCCGAAGCTCTCCAGACAGCCGACCAGGGGATTTAGCTTGGTCTAGTTTTAGCTTTAGCTTGAGCTAGCCCGGGCCCCTTAGCATCTGCTGTCCATGACAGGTTTAGATGGAGGACTGTGGACCTGGAAAGAGATGAACTCCACACACACACACACACACACACACACACACACACACACACACACACACACACACACATACCCACGGTGTGCTCAAAATGCCCTATTAGTGGTGAAACCCCAGCAGTATGTGAGGCCAGGTTGGGGAGGCTGTTGCAGGAGACAGTGGCAAGCAACAGGTAATGAGAGATTTACATACCCAACGTAAAGTCACCACGTGTGTGTGTGTGTGTGTGTGTGTGTCTGTGTG
>PIJE02000041.1:162500-177500 GCA_002895965.2 Coryphaenoides rupestris | reverse complement strand
TCCCACCAATATATATATGATGAGAAGGAGAACAATAACTGTGAATAGCTGAGGACGTGACCTTATAGCTGAGTGCCTGGCTGACTGACTGGATGTCTGGGGGACTGACAGACAGGAAGTGTGTGTGTGTGTGTGTGTGTGTGTGTGTGTGTGTGTGTGTGTGTGTGTGTGTGTGTGTGTGTGTGTGTGTGAGGGCCTGGAAGCTGGCGTTTCATCCGCTCCCACGGTGGTCCCGTTAACAGATGCACCCCACTGACACACATCACTCCCGCATCCGGCAGGCTGACATGCATGTTGCATTTTGGCAAGGAAGAAAATCAATGACAATCAGCCTTGCCTCTGTGTGTGTGTGTGCATGCATATGTGTGTGCGTGTGTGCGCGCGCGTGTGTGTTTGTGCGTGCGTGCGTGTGTGTGTGTGCATGGAGTGCATGTGTGTGTGCATGTGCATGTGTGTGTGTCGGCGTGTGTGCGAGCATGTGTGTGTGCGAGCATGTGTATGTGCGAGCATGTGTGTGTGTGTGTGTGTGTGTGTGGTGTGTGTGTGTGTGTGTGTGTGTGTGTGTGTGTGTGTGTGTGTAGGGCAGAGTCAGGTGGAGGCTGTTACGGTTTCGGACAATACTGCTTCAGAGAAATCAATTTCATTCGCCATGATGAAACGAAGATAGATAATCCTCCATCAGAATATAAAATATATTTATATATTTATATATATATATATTATTCAGAATAGAATAGATCGTTCCAAAGCAGAAAGGTCAGCGTGTTCAAATTATACGTCCCAAAATGGCAGCCAGCTGCACGACAGCCAAATTATCCTTTTCAACCGAAAACAACAACAAGTGGAGGCAAACACAGTCATTGGCGGCACGTCGTTAACATTCTAGAAGTCTCTATTTCAGTTTTTTTCTCACCCGGGGAAGGTGTTGAGGTTAGACGCGATGTGAGAGCGTGTCCCTCGGCGAGGCGACGCAGAGTCCTGTGTTTTGGTAGAACAAGGTGCAAAGACTCTCTCTCCTGTCTGATGGTGTCTCTCTGTCTATAGTGTGTGTGTGTGTGTGTGTGTTTGTTTGTTTATTAGTTTTAGTCTCTCCGTCTCTCACTATCTGTCTCTCTTAACGGTCTCTCACCTTATTTATTCTGTATTGCAGGGAAATGGTTTGTAGGGAAACAAGTCACGTCCTCCTCCTGGTAGGTTTCCCATTAGTGACGCGTCTCTCAGCCGCCGAGCCTAACAGCCATTAAGTCTGATGTTAATCTGATTACGCCTTATGCATATGGATAAAGCACGGTGATCACAAGGTGCGTCTGTTGGGACACCAGGCAGAATTGCCCTTGACGCTTTGAAAATTAATTTGGTGAAACATCTGGGGCAGCCGTGCCACACTAAGACGGTCGTACCCACCAAAAACACTCAATCAATTAGATCCGTTTATTATTCTTAAACTGATTAAAGGGTGTTGGAGTGGAGTGTTAAACGTGTGTGGTGTGTTTTTATTTTTTTCCTCTTCCTTCATGTTGCTTGACATTTATTCTCACTATAGGCTGCACTACATAAACAAAGACAAACAGAAAACATTTTCGGCGACGTAAATAATCAACGTATGCACACACACACACACACACACACACACACACGTTCACACTGCTGCTCATGCGCCTCTAGGGGGCCGCTAGCCAACCGCTACATCTGAGCCGTTTGTTATGCAGTCATCTTCTTAGCGGCAAAAAATAGACAACAAACATGGCAAAGTCTCGCCGCCAAGCCACCGCCAGAGCTCCAGCCAATAGCAGATGGCTGCTGCAAAGCGCCACCACGGGTGCAACACACGAGTGTCCATGTTAAGACTAAAGCTGGAAGTATACTCACATATCCACACTGCAGGGGTGTCCATGTTAATATTATAGCTTGAATAATACTCACATTTCCACACTACAAGAGTGCCCATGTTAAGTGGTATTCGATATATTTTACATTAAAGTTCGAGACAGATCTTTTACTTGTCTCTTAAAGTTCCCTTACCATTTTGACCATGTTCAACCCTCTACCATACCAACATATACTGTATGTGTACGTATCTGTAGAACTACTTTACATATTCTGTATGCAGCGGTGCCTTTACATGTGGGGCATGCAGGGCAGTGCCCCACCAAAGGAGGCACTGTGGTGCAAGATGCTTGTTACCGCTGAACATTGTGGAGTATTAATTTAATATTAAATATATTAAAATAGGGATTAAATGGTGAAACTGGTGTTTATAACTATAATAAGCTTTAATATATATATATATTGTAGACTATTTGTTTCCTGGTACATTGAAAAGAAGCTTGAGATGCAACGTCCAAACAGACCACAAGACCTCGTCCTGGGAGAAAGTGACCCGTACGTTCAAAAGAGAGAAGCTAATCACTATAGCACTTCGAAACACTGTTCTGAGACGCAGTTCTGAGACGCAGTTCGTTTGGCCGTCGTCTGGATTCAAAGACATTACACATCTGTCATGAAGGGAACAGCGAAACATGAAAGCTCTGGCAGACCGAGGAGAAGGGGTGTGTTCCTGGGCAGGCCCATTACTTGCATCAAGCTCCAGGTGGGAAGTGTGAAATGGGTTGTTTAAAAGTGGGGTTGGGTGGGTTGCGAATCAGCCAAGTCAAATGCTGCATGGAAAAACACTGACGGAGTGGAGATGACCCGGCCAAATGCGATATTGGTGCATCGCAACGCCCACAGAGCTTAAACCTAACCCTGCAGCAAGTACACGTATCCAGGATCAGTGAGCTGAAGGGGTTCGTTGCGGATTCAGATGCATATAAAGGGATACGTTTATGGTAGCCGATGTTTCTCCAGCTGCTGCAGGTCTTCGCCAAGGTCAGAAGTCATTCCAGAAGTGGATGTTTTATACGGCATGCTACAGAAAAGAGTTTGACGGATCTGGCATATATCGTGCAGTGGCGAGAAATGAGAGAGAGAGAGAGAGCAGATGTGATCATTAACCAAGCCAGGAGAGGGATGTGGCTAAGCTCAGAAAAACAAACATGGCTGCCGTGATGAAGGAGGCCGGTGCAGGACAGGATCTCCATGAAAAGTCCCCCATTCGTATTGCAGCATCACAGCTGGTGGAGCGCTCACTGGAGCTCCTCACACACACACACACACACTGTCCTCCCCATTGGCCCAACTCAAACAGAGCCTGGCTGCTCTCTGGTCTCTACCAACACACTGAGCTGCATACAGGACAATCGGCACTGGAACCATTGACTGATAAACAACCTGCAAGAGGCCTTGTCTGAAACCTGCACTCTGCTCAGGATCATGGTCAACCACAACTCCCATGACACCCGTAGAGTCAGAGAGGAACTTCTCGACAGTGACGAGGATGAAGACATTCCCAAGGAGAAGAAACACAACGGGCGATCGATTGACCGCTCCATGCTGTGTCCATTGAAAATCCATTGATCCAGGGACAGCTGGAGTTCAGCAGGAAGGTCAGAGAGAGGATCGCTCACGCTGAAGAACCGCCATGCCGCCGTCCTCGACAAGTGAGTCAATTATCTTCTTAATGAAGCGGACATGTTTGTTTTTGTACATGTCTGACAAATGGACAGTGTACGGACAGTTCACTGCAGACGTTTGGCTTTGATGTGTAGTAGTTTTAAACAGGTTATACTGGTTGTGATAGAACGTGTAATGCAGAGACCTTTGATGGGCAAACACCTGTCAGTCTGACTCTTAGATTTTCATATAGCTCTGTTAATTAGCCTACTTTGCATGCCAGTTTCCTTATTTTTTCTCAGACACACACACACTCATGCACGCACACACCTGTCTACAGGCTCCTTCACACTGAGACTGAGATGTAAAAGTGATCATACAAAACTGCCCCATGCTGAAAGTCTCCACTGAGTGTATGTACAATGGGGGTCAGGGGGGATCACAGGGGGGTGCTGGTGCTGGTGGCTGGTGATCCAGCTATCACCATGCAGTAACCACCCCCTCGCTCAGAGAGAGGGACAGAGAGACAGAGACAGAGAGACAGAGAGACAGAGAGACAGAGACAGAGACAGAGACAGAGACAGAGCGACAGGGACAGAGACAGAGAGACAGGGACAGAGAAAGAGAGACAGAGAGACAGGGACAGAGAGACAGGGACAGAGAAAGAGAGACAGAGAGACAGGGACAGAGACAGACAGAGACAGAAAGACAGAGACAGGGACAGAGACAGAGAGACAGGACAGAGAGACAGGGACAGAGAAAGAGAGACAGAGAGACAGAGACAGGGACAGAGACAGAGAGAAAGGGACATAGACAGAGACAGAGAGACAGAGAGACAGAGACAGAGACAGGGACAGAGACAGAGACAGAGACAGAGACAGAGACAGGGACAGAGACAGAGACAGAGACAGGGACAGAGACAGAGACAGAGACAGAGACAGAGACAGAGACAGAGGACAGAGACAGGGACAGAGACAGAGACAGAGACAGAGACAGAGACAGAGACAGAGAGACAGAGACAGAGACAGAGAGACAGAGACAGAGACAGAGAGACAGAGACAGAGAGACAGAGAAAGAGAGAGACAGAGAGACAGGGACAGAGAGACAGGGACAGAGAAAGAGAGACAAAGAGACAGGGACAGAGACAGACAGAGAGAGACAGAGACAGAAAGACAGAGACAGGGACAGAGACAGAGAGAGACAGAGAGAGACAGAGAGAGACAGAGAAAGAGACAGAGAGAGACAGAGACAGAGACAGGGAGAGACAGAGACAGAGACAGAGAGACAGGGCTCACTTAACCCCAGTGGACCTCTCTCTCCTAAATGTAGGTCGGTACCTCAGGCGGAACCTTTCATGCGGGCCGACTGCTGTCTTGCTCTCCCCTCCTGCCGCTTCTTCAGAGGCTCATGCTTCTCTCTCAGTCTCTTTGGCTTTGGGTCTCTCTCTCTGTCTCTCTCTCTGTCTCTCTCTCTGTCTCTCTCTCTGTCGCTCTCTCTCTCCCCATTTCTTATTCGGCTTTACACTCCTCACTCATCTCCGCCCATCTGGGAGTCAGCTTCAATTATCAGGCCCCTAATTACCAGAGCACAACTGCAGAGAACTGGCTACAGAGACACACACACACACACACACACACACACACACACACACACACACACACACACACCACACACACTGGCATGCACACACACACAGATCAAATATACTGAGATGGCAAAAAAAGAGATGAAGAGCTGAATTGAACTGAGCCACGCACACACACACGCACGTGCAGACACACACACGCATACGCACACACACACACACACACACGCACACACACAGACACCCTTTGTCCTAACCCCACACATTTATAGCTAGATACCGTATGCAATTAGCTATGCAATATTTCCTCACATACAGCTTCGAAACACGCCCACTCACAGGCAAAACACTGCAAAACTATACACACACACACCCACCTTCGGTCATGCACACACACACACACACACACACACACACACACACACACACACACAATCTCTGTCAGTCATCAAGTTCACAAACCAACACACATGACTCCTGTACGGAGGCCGATGTGGTAGAATGATAATGCGAGTCATATGGTAGCACCGTGACTCCGTCAAATATCCGGCATGTTTTATTTGTGTTTTTATTTTACTAGCAGCACGGTGTCCCATCACATGTGGTGCTGCATACTGCACACCACCAACAACATAAACACCAGAAGATCATCACATGTTCATGAAGGCCAAGTCATTTGTGAAGATAAGCACACAACAAATATGCCCAACGCAGCCAGACAACAGAACAGTACGTAAGCTTTTCTCTTGGGTACTCCAGACTGTGGATATCAATACCGAGACGACTAAATATAAACACATTTATATCCCTGCACTGCACTCATGAGGGGTCGATACTTTAGTCAATAAGTACTGAGTATTATTCTTCCAAACTATATTTGAAAGTACAACCAGACTTCCCTTGATTAAGAATCACAACATCCCTTGTATTTGTTGTAACATTTTAAAGTACACACACAAGCCCGCATGCACGCACATACCACACACACACACACACACACACACACACACACACACACACACACACACACACACACACACACACACACACACACACACACACACACACACACACACACACGAAGAAGAAGACATGAAACGTGTTGCCGTAACGACCCGGTTCATCCGAGTTCAGAAGCGTCCCGCTGGCAGCCCACCACCCACCCCACTCCACCCCTCCGCCCCTCCCCCCTCCCCCCCAACCCCCGCTCCAGCGGCTCTGCGGGGACACAGACTCATCTGAGCCCCAGGAGATGAAGCCGGATCGGGACGCACCACCGCGGGGGGGGCTGGGGGGGGGGGGGTGAGGAGGGGGGTAATGTTATTGAGAGGAGAAGAAAAAATGAACAGAGGTGAGTGATGAATGCTAGATGCTGGGGATAAGAGAGTGAGACAGAGAGACAGAGAGAGTGAGTCAGCGAGACAGAGAGACAGAGTGAGACAGAGAGACAGAGAGGGAGTGAGACAGACAGAGAGAGGAGAGAGAGAGAGTGAGACAGACAGAGAGAGAGTGAGACAGACAGAGAGCGAGTGAGACAAAGAGAGATAGAGAAAGAGACAGAGACACACAGAGACAGAGACAGAGGTGTAACAAAACCAGATTGGAGAAAAACAAAAAATGTGAAAAGCAAAGCGGCAGCACGATATCGGGACGTAAAAATAGATGTAGAATCCAAAACGAGGGGGCGAGGGGAGGGGACAGAAATAGACGGCGACGCGTGTGGACATGAAAAAAAGGAAAGTCGAGGAGGATGAGGAGGAGACGGGAGAAACAGAAAACAAGAGGCAGGATGAGAGTGAGGGGTGAGGAGGGGAGACAGGCAGCCAGTCAGCCGGTGACGGAGCGAGCCCAGCAGGGGAGCAGGAGAAGAGGGAGGACTGCATGGTGGTGGAGATGGAGGAGAGAGGAGAGAGGAGAGAGGAGAGAGGAGAGAGGAGAGAGGAGAGATGAGAGAGGAGAGAGGAGAGAGGAGAGAGGAGAGAAGAGAGAGGAGAGAGGAGAGAGGAGAGAGGAGAGAGGAGGAGCAGCAGGCTCCTCGTAGTAGCGCGGCGGGGGGGCAGCATGGCCCAATATTGGCTCTCTCTCCACTACAAGAGCACTCCCTCGACACGGCAGATAACGGCCTCACTTCATAACGCTGGAACTGACACACACGCCTGCACATGCTCAGTGGACATCCGCCTGGCTGTGTGGTGTGTGTTGTTTTGCATGTGTAGTGACTGTTGTATGCACATTGTACGTTGTGTTGGCTATAGATAATTACAGATAGGATAGACAAATATGGATAAGGACAGGTAGGATATCCAGCGGTGTGTGTGTTTGTTGTGGTGTGTGTGTGTGTGTGTGTGTGTGTGTGTGTGTGTGTGTGTGTGTGTGTGTGGTGTGTGGGTTGGTGTGTGTGTGTGAGTGTGTGTGAGTGTGTGTGTGTGTTGACATCTATAGCTGCACAGAAGGACACAATGCCCTATAAGTCAAACTCACACGTTAAATAAACAGTAAACAGGACAAGCACAAACACACAGAAGTACAGATTGGGTGGGGGTGGGGGTGGGTAGAGGGGTGGGGGGCACAATGACATCAACAACATGCGCTCCGGCTAAACGACGGCACCCCATAATAATCATCACGTAAAAGGTCGCCTGACTAGCCAATAAAAACCCGGCGTTCCGTTTACCTCTTGGTGCGTCGAAACATGTCGCCGGCGACGACACACGCCGTGTGTGGCGGCTGCACGTGAGAGCAGCTGAGCCCGGGCGCACACACATGCACGCACGCACGCACGCACACACACACACGTGCGCGCACACACACACACACACACTTTTAAGCAGACAGGCAGGCAGTCAAAAGGCAGATGAGCTCCGGCGCAGCGTGACAGTGTCCCGCGGCGAGGTGTTAAATATACACATCCATGGTCGCCTACATCTCCCAAGATCCCTGCTGACACGGGCGTTCCAGCTCCACTGAGAGCAGGAGAGCGAGAGAGAGAGAGAGAGACAGACAGAGACAGAGCCAGAGAGCCAGAGAGAAAAGGGCAATACAGATAGATAGAGAAATAAAGTGAGTGAGAGAGAGAGAGAGAGAGACAGAGAGAGAGAGAGAGAGGAGAGAGAGGGAGTACGCGGAGAAGAGAATGTGAGGAGAGGAGAGGAGAGAGGGAACAGACTGCCCGGCGTTCCTCTTGGAAGGAGAGAGAGAAAAGAGGAGAGGAAAGGGGAGGAGAGGAGAGAGCAGGCTGGCTCTCAAGGGTACCGTGCCAAGGCAGGAAGTGCTGAGCGACAGAGCGAGAGGAGGGGCAAAGAGAGAGAGGGAGGGAGAGAGAGAGAGAGAGAGGGAGAGAGAGACAAACAGAGAAAAAGAGAGAACGGGACAAACAGAGGGAGAGAGAGAGTGAGAGGGAGGGAGGCAGAGAGTGAAAGCTTATCTGAGGAGAGAGGATGAGGAGGCAGTGAACTGTGGACTAATATAAATGTGGACGAGGAGCCAGAGGAAGAGAGAAACAACAGACACCCAGACTGAGGGATGGGAGACACCGAGAGAGAGAGAGACAGAGAGAGAGAGAGAGAGAGAGAGACCGAGAGACAGAGAGAGAGAGAGAATGAGAGAGAGATGACAGTTGGTGTGTGTGTGTGGTTGTGTGGTGTGTGTGGGTGTGTGTGTGTGGTGTGGTGTGTGTGTGTGTGTGTGTGTGTGTGTGTGTGTGTGTGTGTGTGTGCTTTTTAATGAGTATTATTGCAAACAGACAGCTGAGTAGCCAGAGGGCAGGATGGTGAGGCAAGCAAACATATGAGAGAGAGAGACATTTGCAGTTATTAAAAGAAACACCATCTCTCTCTCTCTCTCTCTCTCTCTCTCTCTCTCTCTCTCTCTCTCTCTCTCTCTCTCTCTCTCTCTCATCTATGCAATATTTCATGAGCTCTTGCATTGCTGCCCTAGATATCACAGGAGCTGTTTAATGCATTCTTACAAGGTGTGTGTGTGTGTGTGTGTGTGTGTGTCTGAGTTAAAAGGCTAAACAATCTGAGAGATGAGTGCAATAACATGTACTGATGTACCATGTGTGTGTGTGTGTGTGTGTGTGTGTGTGTATATGTGCATGTGTGTATACAGGGGCGTGGGCGTGTGGTTGCATGTGTGTGTGTGTGTGTGTGGTTGTGTGTGCGTGTGTGTGTGTGTGTGTGGGCATGGCCAGCTCGCTCCACGGGAGGTTAAAGCTGAGACGCTGTGACAGTAGCAGTGCAGCGCTAGGAGGGGGGGGGGGGGGGGGGTGGAGGGAGCTCAATAATGGATGACCTCACTAATGTGGCGGTCCGACCGGATAAAATATACATGGGAGATCGGGGGAGGGAGGGGGAGAGGGGAGAGGGAAGGAGGGAGGGACGGGGTAAATGGAGGAGTGGGGGTCACAGACAAGGATGAGCAGCTTGATATGAATGAGTGTGTGTGTGTGTGTGTGTGTGTGTGTGTGCGCGTGCGTGCATGCATGTGTGTGTGTTGTGTGTGTGTGTGTGTGTGCACGTGGGTGCATGTGTGTGTGTGTGTATGACATCATATTATTTGCATGGTGCTCTGCCAGGAATCTGAATGCGATACCTTGACAAATTTTTATTTCTTTCCAATTTCCACCCCCAAAAAAAATGTCTGAGAGCGATACTCTGGACTCTCCCACAGACGCGTCTAGGGGGGCGTTCTAGACGGGTGGTTCTCAACTGCTCTCAGTTCAGGAACCACAGTCACTAAATCACAACCCAAAAATACAAAATGTAAAATGTAAGCAACAACCAATAATGTCTTCATGTCCTAAATCTTTGTGTTAAACACAATAAAATAGTAAGCCATTGAAACATGATTTCGTCTTAGTTAATTCACGGGCTTCTTTCTACAGATTAAGGGTTGCTGTATGTTCTGCGACCTATTCAGAGTGCCCTCTTATGGCTCACGCCCCACAAGTTGAGGATCACTGCTCTGTTATTGTAGCCTCAACATGATCCTACTGTCATGATGTCATGAAAGGGCTCTGTCTCCATTGCTGTGACCGCACACACACACACACACGCACACACACACACACACACACACACACACACACACACACACACACACACACACACACACACACACACACACACACACACACACACACACACACACACACACACACACACACACACACACACACCCTGCTGTGACATCTGCTACCATTAGGCACAGGTCAAAGGGCATGGGCAATGCACAATGCACTTAGGGCTTAGACACACACACACACCCACACACACACACACACATACACACACACACACACACACAGAACACTCTAAATTCACAATCACCACTAGTGTGACCATCTGAGGAGAGATACCTGATCGTCTGCTGCTAGATGTATTTCATTTCTGTTCACGCAGTATTAAGCCAGCAGGCAGACATGAATTGACCCACTGGCTTTTGTAGTCTGGCTTTTGTCTACAGCAATTCCCCAAACAATTGAATAAACTCTGTGCTCTGCGAAGCCTTTTGGTACTAAATTCTCTTTCATTTCAAGTTGAAATAAAAAACACATTTTCACAAGGCAGAACAAAGAAGACATGCTTGACATTTTCGCTCATCGCGGTCCAAACCGGGTGCATCCATCCAAGGGATTTTGTGAAAAAATGAATTCACTATTTATTGGGGTTGTAAAGCATGCGCTGGTACCTCCTCGCTACGACCTCCTCGCTACGACGGGAGCGGTGAGAGGATGTTGAGTCGTGCGACAGATAGGGGGAGCTAGAGAGCTAGGACAAATCACCTCTGCTGGCGGAAGCACCTTACGTTACACCCAGATGCCTCACCTCCACGGCTGTGGTTGTCTCTCACCTCATTGACATTGATTCAATGCCACATTTACATTTAGCGATGGTGTTTATGGCTTCAATCTAGATCCACTGGCACTCCTAGCTACACCTTCCAGCATGTTTCTTCTCAAGGTTTCTGTCTTGCTGGAGTAATGGGATGGTTTCTTTTGGTTTGGGGCTTGGAGGTTATCATAGCACCTACTGTAGGCCTGGGTGTGTGTGTGTGTGCGTGTGTGAAGCCCTTTGAGACACCTGACCTGACGTGACCTGAACAGTCTTCAGCACCATGGACAGTGACATGGACTACGACACGCGTCTATCAAGTCAATCATCACTGGACAACAACGTATAAGTTACACAGCAAAGTTTTTGCTTTATTTGTCCTACTTTAAAATATTCACATCACACACACACACACACACAGGTCAGTGCGCTAGTCTGTCATTTAAAACAGCGCATACTGACGACCCAAAAGCTATAAACTGTCTCCTTCTCCGTCACCTTGATGAAATACTTTTCCATAGCTGCTGATGCTGGAGACAGTGTTATTGCATTTTCTACTCCACTCTACCCTAACACGCACAGATAGACACACATGTGCGTGTGCACACACACATACATCACCCAGTACATGTGACAATTTCACTCACCTCCACAACACACCCTGTATGACAGCATATCTCTCGCTCTCTCTTGCACTGTCACACCTCCCTCTCCCCCCCCCTTCTTCTCTCTCTCTCTCTCTCTCTCTCTCTCTCTCTCTCTCTCTCTCTCTGGGTTTGCTGAAGCAGAGTTTCCATTGCGTGGCTCACTGGTTCAACAGATTGTGTCTACAGAGGGGCTCCACCCCAGACAGAGCTCACACAGGAACAACATGGCTAAAAACACTGCACACTGAAAATACCACTAAAAACACTGCGACCCAGATTATGAAAATAATATAATAAATAATATTGTACAAAATAATACAAGTATTGGACTCACCTGGTACTTTTCCGGGGCAGTGGAAGGTCCTTCTGTAAAAAAGAAAAAAGAAAGGAGAAAATATGAAAGAATTAACAAACGGATTCATTTTATTAAATTAAACTACTGGAACACATTCTGGCTCTTGTCTAAACAACAGACAGTTGAATACCTCAGCATGATCCTCCTGCTGAGACTTAACCATGTTCCCTGGTGCGACATCTTGTTGTTCAGACATCTTGCCAGTTCATTTGTACACGTTGGCTGCACTTGATTATTATGTTAGGATCGTAAAATGACAGGAGCACAAGAGAACACGCTCAATAACACCGTGCCACAAGAGCAGTTCGCCTACCAGCCCCGTATTGGAGTGGAAGATGCTATCATCTACCTGCTGCACAGGGCTTATTCTCACCTGGAGGAGGCAGGTAGCGTTGTGAGAGTCACATTCTTCGACTTCTCGAGCGCTTTCAACACCATAAAGCCTGCCCTGCTTGGGACTAAGCTACTGGACATGCAGGTGGACGCTCCACTAGTGGCCTGGATTACCAACTACCTCACTGGTCGGCCACAGTATGTGAGGCTGCAGAGCAACATGTCGGCACTATAGTGAGCAACACGGGAGCACCTCAGGGGACAGTCCTGTCTCCCTTCCTGTTCACACTCTACACCTCAGACTTCAGATACAGCTCACAGGCCTGTCACCTGCAGAAGTTTTTTCGGATGACTGCCATTGTGGGCTGTATCAGAAAGGGGCAGGAGTCTGAGTCGTGTAGAGTGGTGTGGACTAAATCACCTGCAACTCAACATCTCTAAGACGAAGGAGTTGGTGGATTTCAGGAAGCAACTGACTCACAAGCAACTGACTCACCCGAAACCGGTCAGCATCAGGGGGACCGAGGTGGACATTGTCGAGGAATATACAGTAAGTACCTAGGTGTTTACATAGACAATAACATGGACTGGACTAAAAACACATAGGCCCTGTATAAGTAAGGTCAGAGTCGCCTGTATTTCCTACGGAGACTCAGATCTTTCAACGTCTGCAAAACCATGCTGCAGATGTTCTATCACTCTGTGGTGGCCAGCGTCATCTTCTACGCTGTTGTGTTCTGGGGCAGCAGGGTGAAGGCAGCCGACACCAACAGACTCAATAAGCTCATCAGGAAAGCGGGTTCTGTCCTGGGAGTGGAATTGGAGTCTTTGGTAGAGGTCTCAGAGAGGAGGATGCTGAGTAAACTACTCAGTATCATGGACAACGCCTCCCATCCCCTGCACACCACACTGGTGTCATACCAGAGCACCTTCAGTCGTAGACTGAGATTACCGAGGTGCACCACAGAACGCCACAGGAGGTCCTTTCTGCCTGTGGCCAGCAAACTCTATAACTCCTCCCCCCTCTGTGGGAGGGACAGTGGAAATACAAGACAATGAACACAGCAATATAATGTGCAATATTACCTCTCATCATGTGCACTTTCCTCAGTATTACGTACAATATTAGTATTACCTACATATTTGTATATTTTAACTGTAAATTTGTAAATCCGTATTTTTGTTATTCTGTTGTTTTCCATATTGTTTTATTGTACTGTATTGCTATGTAACCTGGCACAAGAATTTCCTTCGGGATTAATAAAGTTATTTTCTATTCTATTCTATTCTTAACCGCAATTAATGAAATAGAGGATGTGGTGATGGAGGCAGAGCAGGAAAAATGCTTAACATGTCCACACTCTCTCCCTGTGTGTGTGTGTGTGTGTGTGTGGTGATGGCTGGTTTATCCTGTGTCTTGATTGGCCAATGCACCACAGGTGTGCAGCCTCACCCAGCCCCTGAGTCTAATCAGTCTGACGCAGGTCTGGTGCGGCTGATTAAACCAGCCACCAATCACACACACTCCCCCTTAGCATGCCTAACATAAACAAGCAGATACTTTGCAGGGTTGCCATACCTAAAATAAAATAAAAACTATCCCCACGCACAACCATTGTCCCCGACACCTCCCGAGTGTGGCCAGTGAACCCACACCTCCACCGCCACCCGTCCACCATTCCAATCTCCATCCTGGGGCTGCTGCCTTGCCTGGCGGAAGTGTTGCTGGACTTGGCTGCTGCAGGGTTGTCTGGACGGGCTGGGAGGAGGCTCGACAGCTGGCCCGCGGTGGCAGCTTCTGGGAAGGCCTGGAACATCCCTCGGTTGGACCACCAGGGGGCATAGGACCTGGGGCTGCTGTGCTTGTGCTGGCTGGCTCCAGTGCGTCCCCCGGGCAGCCTTCTTCTGTGTCCCTTTCCGGCGTCGAAAGAGAGGCCCCACATTGGGCAGCACCAGTGTGGAAGAAGACCCTGCTACTCGCCACGCCTGTTGACCGACTTTCTCCGCAATTACGATAACAGCTGAAGAGCTAAAGTGGCCCCAAGTTCATGAGCTATGGATCATGAATGACCTTGTTTAACCCACTCTCCACCCGGCCAAGTTTAGCAAATCTCAGGATCTGTCTGCACCAAGCGGGTAAGAAAGCACAGAATGTCTCCAGAGCTAGAAAGCGCTAGGGCAATGCTACTGACTGACTGACTGACTGACTGACTGACTGACTGACTGGACACATCCTGGCGAATGTCAAACCAAAAGTAGCGTTTTTAAAAATGGCCACCGCTGTGTACATGACATTGAGACTGAGGCAGCAGTGATGCGATTAGAGTCCCCCGGGTCGGATCTCATCCACAATTACCCTCCGTGTTGCCCGTCCATCGGCTATTTGGCTCCACTTTGCCCTGATCCCAGGTGAGATCAGGTTACCGTCCGTTGCTATAGTCGGCCCTCGCTTATCAAGTGGTTTTTTGCGTAGGGGAGGGGCTGTTACAGTCAGGGGGAGGGGTGTACTTTCTGGCAGCCTTCCAGAAGTGAACAGCCACAATGGGATGAAACGATTGACGATAACACGCAAACAAAAGTGCTGGGATAGTGTGGTCAACACGGAATGAAATTGGGTTTTATTTTCCAGTGAGGGGATTTCATATCCTCCGGTGGGCACGCGGCAGTCGTAAATTCCCCCCCACTCCCTCTCTCTCTGTCTCTCTCTCTCTCTCTCACTCTCCCTCTTTCTCTGTCTCTCTCTCTCTCTCTCTC
>PIJE02000041.1:110000-155000 GCA_002895965.2 Coryphaenoides rupestris | reverse complement strand
AGAACCTCTTATGATCACACACTATATGAATATATATATATACAGTGTATAGAACCTCTTATGATCACACACTATATGAATATATATATATACAGTGTATAGAACCTGTTACGAACACCTTTTCAACGGGCTTTGCGTCGTCGCAGATAGTTTTCCTCTGGTCTGGTTTGTCTTGAGGTGTGTGTCGTAGATCAGGGTCAGGTGGAGGAGGACGTGTAGTAATAATATATATATATATAATAATATAATATACTGTAGGCTCCTGTGCTACTTCCCCTCACGCTATGTCCACCACCCACCCCCTACTAAACAACACGACAGGACTCGTCACAAAGCAAACACCTCAACTTTCACTTCCCCGTACGAAGGATTGTGCGGGAAGCTATCGAATCGTAAAGAGGGCGAAAAGAGAAGGTTGTCTAACACGTGGTTCAATATTCACACCTTTCCGCGCCACATTTCACACCCCTCCTCCTCCTCCTCCTCATCCTCCTCCTCCTCGCTAAATATTAATGTGAATGAGCTAGTGAACTCCAAGAGGAAACACATTCCCACAATGTTTAATTTCGAGAAGAAAAAACCCTCAATGCTGCTGGTGACAGATTCACTAATTTCGCAACTGAAACCAATTTCGTTTTGCTCTGTAACAATCTGATGCCGTTGTTTGAGGAACAGAAAATAACACCACGTCTCCATTTTGAGGCGTTATGAAAAAAAACATATTTATCTGCACACCCGTCTTGGCCATGAAGTTTAGCTCAAAGATCAAAGGATAGGCTGCTATGGTCAATGATGTATCCACAGTCCACACTATACCCCATGCATGCCATATATGTAGGTAAGGTTTACCATTCCCACAGATGAGACTTTCCATCATGCCAAGATAAATGGTTGGTAGCCACTGGAGATGGTCAGTAGCCCCCGGAGATGGTCGGTACCTCTAAGAGATGGTTGGTAGCCACCAGAGATGGTCAGTAGCCACCGGAGATGGTCGGTAGCCACCGGAGATGGTCAGTAGCCACCGGAGATGGTCAGTAGCCACCAGAGATGGTCGGTAGCCACCGGGGAGATGGTCAGTAGCCACCGGAGATGGTCGGTAGCCACCGGAGATGGTCAGTAGCCACCGGAGATGGTCGGTAGCCACCAGAGATGGTCGGTAGCCACCGGAGATGGTCGGTAGCCCATTGTGTCACATTGACTTTAACTGTGCACTTTAACCCAATACCCTTTTCTAGCCACACAATCCCTTTCCTTGGTGATCTGCTCCATTGTGCGGCAGGTTCCTCTGACTATAAAGTCAAGTCACTTTTATTTGTATAGTCTTAAAGGGCTTTACAGGCATTTATGATTCATGACATATACATTTATGACACCGTCACCACCTAACCCTAGCCCCCCAAAGGGCAAGAGAAAAACATCCTTAATTAACATGGAAGAAATCTTGAGAAGAGTCAGGGATCTCTCCTTCCAGGGACGGCTCGGAGTGCAATGGGTGCCAAAATGGACTTGCAGAGATGTGCAAGTTCATAATTCTCCCACCAATTAAACTAGGTTTTGTCATATCAAGCGTTCACTTCAGACGCAAGGCCCTACATTCATAGAATCTCACTTTACTTTCCTCTGCTGTCCCCCAGCTTCCAGCCGAGCCTGTGAGCAGAACTGACTGTTATGAGTTCTCACGTCACCCCACCGAGCACAACACCTCAGGCGCCACTCTCTTCTCCCCAAAGGTTGGGAGATCGGGGCAAACGGGAAGGCTTGGCGCCCACTATTGGAGTCAAATAGGAAGACTGTGCACTGTGGCTACTTTGCTTCCATCTGGCGGGTATTGAGGACAATGTTGAGTGGCACACAGACACATACAGTGTGCTGGTTGACGTTGAGCTTGTACGTCAAGCTTTGCTCAATTCCCTTCTCAGCTTTTCATCTCTCCTGAAGGTTCTGCTTGGCTGGTTCCAAAGTCTCGAATCTTTCATTTACGTAAACTCCAATAGCCTCTTCTCTGATAATTGGACCTTCATTTGCTGCTTTGAACTCAGCCCCTATGTCGCTCACCTTTCTTGGAAGTAGTTTGATTGTATTCTTAATTACCCTCCACTTCACCTGAACTGCTTTCTCTGTCAGTAGGAAACTCAAGCAGCATCAACATCATTATCATCCACCACATCATCATTGTCATTTAAAAACAAATCACTTAACAGAGAAGATATTTCAGCTGCAGGCCATCAGAAAGGGACAAAAGGTCCAGAGTTGAAAAGAGGGGAAGCCTCCCGGTTTGGTTCTCCTTGAACCAAAGGAGACCACCTGTCCCTCTCCAACACCAAGCTCACTTTGTTGTTTATCTCAAAACCTATTCACAACCACCATCTCTAACAATCGACTGATACTCCCAGGCTTAATATATTACAAGTATCCCTGAAACCAGAAGAATAGTTGCAAGGGAAGATATCTTAGCAAGAAAACACATAAGTAAGGACACTCGTCATTTATTATTCTGAATAATGTTCTGAAAGTCAGTTAATCAAACACTCAAATGTTCTAAGTCCCTGTGTCCGTCATGTAATCTATAATCCATGTGCATTAAGCAAACAAACGACAATCCTCCTTCAAAAGGCAAAAATGTCAAGAAAACAATGCATTGTAAAAGCCACAATATCCAGTGGTTACGCTACCAGCCTATTGTGCTTCCTTGCAGGAAAAAAAAGTCTATAAAAAAAAAATTCTATAAAGAAAAAAAAATTCTATAAAGAGCCTTTTTACTTAAAGGAAAACTTGGGGATTTTGCAGCCTGGATCTATTTTCCCCATCATTTGGAGTCTAACTGACTACTGTGTACAACAATTGTTGTACATTGACAGGCATTATTGCCAAAGGGTTAGAATGCAACGTTTTGCAGGTCTCACTCAATACTGGACCAAATTCAAAAATAGTAGGTCAGCATTAGTCAGTTAGAACCCTGGGAAAATAGGGTCCAGGTTGAAAAATCCTTAAGTTTCCTTTCATTTCCTTCAACACATTTCCCTCCAAACATGGTGGTCCATTAAAAGCCCGGCCCAACTTGCTGGTTTCTCTCCTCAAAGAGATAGCAGTCTAAAGGGCAATTGTGCCAATATCACTCCACACAAAACCAAGATTCAATGTTTTCCTCAAGGTTTTGAACCTTTGAACCTGTTGTTTTCCTTCAACATGAATCCTGATTGAGAGGTTGTGTTTCTCCCTGCTGTCAGAGAACCCCCACGCCACGTGTAAGGATCAGTGACAGTGTTAACCTAACACCTGTCAGTTCAGAGGGCGAGAGAGAGAGAGATGGAGCCGGAGATAAATAAACATGGGCAATGAAGCGTGGATTCTTATTGACAGAAGAAGAGGGCCTAACAAGCTGGTCAACCGCTGCTCGTGTCAATTACTTCTAACGGCGTAACAGCTGGAATACAATGTAGGGTCGGCCCGCACACTGGGGAATTATGGGGTGCATTTAGGCTATTGTTGCATTTAAGATAAAATAGATGCAACCAAACTAAACACTGACATACACATAACTATGTATACCTATTTATAACTTCACATGATCCAACTCTAAATGAACAAACAAAATCCTAATAGACAGACAAAAGCAATATTGTTATAATGATTTATAGTAATCAACAATCAAATGATTTCCAGTCGCTGTGCAAGTCTGGCAGAGGAACGGAGACATGGCTGCCTCCGTGTTGCCTGGGCTCGCACACCCAGAGAGCGCATCGCCTCCCATTCTGAGATTAACCTAATCAAACCACAGAGACGCCAGCATCTCCAGTGGGATGCTGATTATCACAATTGCAGGTTCTGATTGGCTGAAATTGCAATCCCTGCAGAGCATCCACTTCTGTGTCGCTCGCTGTCACTCAAACATTCACACATTCTCTCCCATCAATCTTTCACCGCCCTCATCTGTATATTCAAAGAGATCTCATTTTCAACAAAAAGCATATCAATCACTGCCGGTGAATTTAAAATAAAACAGTGTTAACAGGGAATGAGTTGCAATGCAGAAAGTGATTTTAGAGGGGAGCTTCTGCTGGCTCAGAGCAAGCTAGCACTAACGTACATGCATGAAGTGTACCTCGATATACATGTACCCTGTGTAACTTCTGTATCCCAACATGCATGTGCCCAACAATACATGTTCCTTGTGTACCCTAACATACATGTACCCTAACATGCATGTACCCTGTGTACTCAAGCATGCACATACCCTAATATGCATGTATCTTAACATGCTGCAGGGTACCCACACTATCATGTTTGTACCATAACATGCAGGGCACCCGCCCTAACATGCTTGTACCCTAACCTGCAAGCACCCCGTGCACCCTGCTATGCTGTTGGTGAGCAGACTGAGAAATGTTTTAGAAAGCAGCCCAGTTCTGCCAGACTTCAACATGCGTAGCCTGCGCTCTGATCCTAATTAATGCTAAATAATTGATTAAGGATACATGCATTTTACATATTTTTGTTCTTCTGGGACTGGGGCTTTAGTTCGAATGGGGAGGGGCTGCAGGAACTGCAAGAGCTCGACTATACATCATACATCTGGGTGGAATGGCTTGTAATGACTCATTAGCATCCCACCTCGCAGTAAAATAGGGGCCCTTTAAGCTGCACTTGGCTGGGTGGAGGTATGAGGGGGATTTGGCTATCATACACACCATAGTGGCGAATTCATCATCTTCCCAACAATAAAGCCACATCTGCTAAGAAAACGCCATTAATGGGAGCACATTACCTTGTGTTCCCCCTAGAGCGGCTGTTTTTCATTCATCTCATGAATATTAACCCCACCCCCACACACACACACACACACAAACACATTAGGACACCTTGTTGCCCCCAGCTTAAGGCAGGCAGGCAGGCCAGTACCCGGGGTTTACAATATGAATACTGCTGCTGCTGCTGCTGCCACCACCAGGGGAACGCCATTCTCTAATTTCCCACAAGCTGGCGAGTCCTTGTCTCATCTAAGCCACGCCACCACCCTGGATCCCTGCCCCCCGGGGTGCTACTGACTGAATACATACGGCGTGCACTGTTGGATCCCTGGTGTGTGTGTGTGTGTGTACCTACACTATTGTTTTTCCTAATCCTCATGCGTAACTCAGTGACATTCTGGGAGGATAGAAATAGCAAGTAATCCCTAACTTCAATATTTTGAGAATCTATGATAGATAATGACTAAACAAGATTCAACCTGCTATCATTTCTCTCTCTTTATACTTTCAACAACTTGAAAGTAGCTCAGGAGTTAAGAGCGGTTGTCTGGTAATCAGAAGTTTGTTGGTTCGATCCCCGGGCTCCACCTAGCTAAGTGTCGAGGTGTCCCTAAGCAAGACACACCCTAACTGCTCCTGACGTGTTTGTTGTTACCTTGCATGGTTGACACCACTGTTGGTGTATGAATGTCAGGCAACTGTAAAGCGCTATAATATAAATGCAATCCATTTACAAGTTACCATATTACTCCTTCTATTCCATGTTGCCAGTGTGTCTAGTTGGATAGTCTAACACACACACACACACTTCCATCTTACTCCAGCCCTGTGGAAGAGGAAGTGGGTCACAGACAGCAGCTGGGCTAAAAGCTCGGAGAAGAGAGAGAGAGTCCTCTAAATAAAACACCAGGCAACTCTCTCTCTCTGGGGGGCGCCCAACACACACAACACATACACACACACAGAGTGGACCAATCAGGACAGGAGATAATGTCCATTCAAATGCTCAGTGTCTCCCTGCTGCTGCCGTCTCAGCTTAATGCAAACGGAGACAGACTGCCTCCTCCTTTCGTTCACTGTGGCGTCCTGGCCTGAATGAATCACATTAATATGGATACGGCGATTCATCAGGGGCTGACGTCAAAGTCACGAGGAGAGACTTATTGGAGTTGTCCAGTCCACTGCTTATGCACTGACTGGTGTACAGGTCCTCAGTATCAGTGACGTCTGTGCTGTACTGACTCACACACTCAGTGACTTGCACAAAAGTTCAAAAACAGCTTTACTTCTGACATTTTAAATTCTTTGGCTTTAAGTTATCTGTTATGGAGCCATGAAAACATGAAGAAAATAGAAGCACTTTGATATATTTAAGTACACACTACAGGGTCCATGTCTGTTTGGGTAAACACAGGGTATATGCATGTTGGGGTACACACTCTAAGGTACATGCATGTTAAGATAACCAGGGTACATTCATGTTGGGGTACACACTACAGGGTAGATGCTTGTTGGGGTACACGCTTGTGTGGGTAAGCACAGGGTACATGCATGTTGGGAAACACAGGGTACATGCATATTTGGGTACACACTACAGGGTACATGCATATTTGGGTACATACTACAGGGTACATGCATATTTGGGTACACACTACAGGGTACATGCATATTTGGGTACATACTACAGGGTACATGCATGTTGGGGTACACACTACAGGGTACATGCATGTTGGGGTACATACTATTGGGTACATGCATGTTTGGGTAAACAGGGTATGTGCATGTCGGGGTGTCTTTTAAATGGGTTACCTATGAAAAGCAACAGTCGACGACCCATATTTACCGACTCAATATTGGGAAATATGGCCACCGTGTGGCAGGATGTTGTAATTACAACGTTGGATCTGGAGGGATCATTCTAAAAGGTTAATCCTGGCACCTGGCCTGGTACGGAGTGATAATGGAGCTCATATTACACACATGAGATCAGGGGTCAATGTGGCTTAACTTCAAATGCCAAGACTGACTGTCAAACGGGGCACTACTGGGACCCAGGATATGGATCACGCCGTTTCAAGACACGATTCTTCCATTCTTTTCCTGGCATTCTCTCAGTCAGGACTCTTAATTCATGAATGGCTTCCAATGTTCTGTTTCAGAGGTGGAAAAGAACAAGAACACACAATCCTATTAGAGCGCCGGTGAGGGGAACATCCCGGTGTGTCTTTAGTGGTATGAGCCACTAGATTAGGGGCTGAACTGTCCGTCCTACTGGAGCTGCGGAGCTGTCACTGGTGCTGAAACCAATACGCAGTTGATTGAACATTAGGATGCGATCGTTCAAACGTGTTCACAATTCGTAAATGTTAGTACATTTAGTACATTTAGTACATTTTAGTGTAGGTGTTCTTAAACAGCCCTTCTACACACTACCACCCAGATGTGAAGCGGTAGAGAACCTGAATCGTCCTGACAACAATTGAGATTCCAATAATAAACTATTTTAACAATCGAATAATCTATACAAGCATATCATGTTAAACTGAGAAATAATGATCTATATTTTAAATATTTGTACACTTTTTAAACATGCAAGAGCATGCAAATGGAGTAAAGGAGGACCAGTAACTAATTTAAAATGTGTTTATTTAAGCACACACACATCATAATGCAATCTTTGCTGTGTTACTACACCACCAGTCCAGCACTGCTGGTGTCAGATGTCCACAACCAAGACACAGGTACAACCAGCTGGCATGTTTACATGATGACGTCCACTTCATTCACCCGCTCCCAGCCGAGGCTCAGCGGCCGTGTGGCGTGACAGAGTTAATGAGGGCACTCTTTGACTGGAGGAGATCCGACTTAGCCCAGAACTATCCCGGCCCAGTCAGAGCCAATCCTATTGGGGCAGTAGAGGATGGACCCATTTGGCTGGATATTATCTTAAGCCTTGATGGAGGTGATAAACAGGAGCACGGAACACAGCAAGGATCACAGCTGAAACCCAACAAAGCAGAACACATGTCGACGAGCCAAGAATCAGGTGGGAGAGAACCATTCATATCCAGCCACAAAGAGCCAGACCACACCAGACCCTGGAGAACACACACGGTCACCATGGAAGCGGCGAGTGCGCGGGTGAGTGGCATGCCATCCAATAGAGGGCGTTTCCCAAGGCCGGCCCTGAGGGTGAAGTGGCACGGTGGGGCCTCCTCTCACTTTGTAGGGAGCTCCATCCTCATCCTCTCGTCCTTTGCAGCCTCCACACTGGCCATGAACTGCGGCAAAAGGATCCAGGCGTCCCGGCAGAAGCCCGGTGACACATAGTCTGACGGACAGCTCAGACAGCTCACTGTGGCGTTTGCATCTTGGCTTTTTTTGGAGATGACAATGGTCGCATCGGTTGCAGATGCCCTTATTTTGGATCCAGAAGTTCAACAATGCTCTTAAGTCTGATGGTGAGACATCAGATGCCTCTAAAAAATTGTGGCAGAAGCCCTGCTAGAGATAGGTTGTAGTGTCAACAACCGCACGTTCCAAGAATGAAGCACGAGGGAGAGGAATACGGCGGACGGTCGCGGCTCAAGCGATGAAACGCGAAATGTGCTTTTGTTAAGAGGATGCTGGGAACTTCTCACAATATTTAAGTCCAGTTAAATAAGTATAAATGTGGTTTGACTAAACGAACAGCAATGTGTGAATTAGATTGCTGCAATTTGTCCCAACTGCCAGAGGGGGGCAGGGCTGGGTTACCGAAGAACCCTCATTCAAACAAGAAACATAATTAAAAGGAGTGCCACACAGACAAATACAAACAATGTCAAATGTTCTATTTATAGTTATACATTAGTATATAAAATGTCACAAAGACAACAAGAGTCAAGTCAAGTCATCTTAAACTACCTGTAGCAGTGTTGGTATTTTACTTAAACTAACATTGTAAACTAACCTATTGCAGTGTTGGTTTTACTTGAAACTAATCTTGTAACAGGACTGGTAGAACTATTTCTCGTAAACTAACCTATTGCAGTGTTGGTTTTACTTGAAACTAATCTTGTAGCAGCGTTGGTAGAGGTATCTATCGTAAAGTAACTTGGATAACAGTGTTGGTTTGTTGGGGTAGTGTTGGAAAAAAGGAATCTTGTTGTATTGTTGGCAGAGATATTGGTCAAATTCACTTATTACAGAGCTGTTGTTGCAAACTTTGATCATTAGCATATTAAGAGGTGGACACGCCCAGGGATAATCACCCAGTTTCGGGCATTCAGCTGTAGTCAATTGAGGTAACGACAAGGAGGAGCTTAACCCTGCATGAGCCCCCTTGTGCACTTAGCTATTAATACAGAGCTAGTATCTTAGCGTCAGCTGTAGCGTCAGGCCCTGCGAACGAAGACCCAGAACAAAGACAAGGGAGTCATTCTGCGGGAGACCCAGAACAAAGACAAGGGAGTCATTCTGCGGGAGACCCAGAACAAAGACAAGGGAGTCATTCTGCGGGAGACCCAGAACAAAGACAAGGGAGTCATTCTGCGCGAGTCCGTCCAGGTAGTCCTACACCTTCCCTCCTCCTGTGCTAGACATGTGCCGACAGTCCATTACAGTCTGGACATCCTACCGCGGCAGATGTCACCGAAGACCCTCCACTCGCTGCCGCCACCCCTCCAATCTCCTCTACCCTACGATCTCAACCTACACAGGCCTTGATGTCAGAGGGGGACTCTGGAATTGCCAATCGTCGGTCAAGAAAACTGAGACCATTCTGGCCTACGCCGCCCTCCAGTCTCTCCACTTCCTGGCTCTCACAGAGACCTGGATCACCCCGGAAAATACCGCCACCGCTGCCGCGCTTTCCACGACCTACTGCCACCTACTTTACAAAGAAGGTGAAGGACATTACCTCCTCTTTCACCCCTGCTTCTTCCCCCACTCCCCCTTCACCCACCCCTACCAGCCTTACCTGCTTTAACCCCCTCTCCTCTGAAGAAGTCAACAGGCTTGTGACATCCAACCATGCCACCACCTGCCCCCTTGACCCAATCCCGTCCTCTCTTCTCCAAGACATCTCGGGCGACATCCTTCCCTTCCTCACCACCCTAACTAACACCTCCATCACTTCAGGCCTGTTTCCGACTGCCTTCAAGACCGCCAGAATCAAGCCACTCCTTAAGAAACCCACCCTGGACACCACCGACGTCCGACACTACAGACCTGTGTCTCTCCTATCATTCCTCTCCAAAACCATAGAACGTGCTGTCTCCACCCAACTATCATCCTATCTCTCCGAGAACAACCTGCTCGACCCTCATCAGTCAGGCTTCAAAGCGGCGCACTCCACGGAGACGGCCCTGCTTGCAGTATCAGAGTCCCTTCGCGACGCCAGAAGCTCTTCCCTCTCATCCGTGCTCATCCTCCTTGACCTGTCCGCCGCTTTCGACACAGTGAACCACCAGATTCTCCTCTCCACCCTGGCAGAGCTTGGCATCACTGGAACTGCGTTATCCTGGTTCACCTCCTACCTGACAGATCGCACTTATCAGGTCACATGGAATGGCTCCCTGTCCAGACCCCTGCTACGCTGATGACACCCAACTGTTTCTCTCCTTCCCCCCCTCAGACACCCACATCGCAACACGCATCTCAAAATGCCTGGCCGACATCAGCAGATGGACGACCGCCAACCACCTGAAGCTCAACCTCGACAAGACTGAGCTTCTCTTCATACCGGGTAAAGACTGCCCTCAGATGGACCTACTTGTCACCATCGAGGACATCGAAGTCTCCCCTGCACCCACGGCAAGGAACCTTGGCGTGGTATTGGATGACCAGCTGTCCTGCAACGCCAACATTACCTCTGTGGCCCGATCTTGTAGAATTGCTCTCTACAACATCCGCAAGATCCGGCCCTTCCTCACACGTGAAGCAGCGCAGATCCTGGTCCAAGCGCTCGTTATCACTCGTCTCGACTACTGCAACTCTCTCCTGGCTGGACTCCCCGCCTCAACAATCAAGCCCTTACAACGCATCCAGAACGCAGCAGCACGCCTCGTGTTCAACCTACCTAAATTCTCCCATGTAACCCCCCTCTTCCACAACCTCCACTGGCTCCCGGTAATCGCTCGCATTCGATTCAAGACACTGGTACTGACTTTCATGGCTGTCAACGGAACCGCCCCTACCTACCTCCAAAAATTAGTCCGACCCTACGCCCCAGCCCGAGCACTCCGCTCGGCAACTTCTGCCAAACGACTGGTACCGCCTTCACTAAAAACAGCCAAACATCGCTCTTCCAAGTCCCAACTCTTCACGGTTCTGGCTCCTCAGTGGTGGAATGAGCTCCCGGCTCATGTCAGGACAGCCGAGTCACTCGCCAGCTTCCGCAAGAGACTCAAGACCCACCTGTTCAGAGTTCACCTGGACTCTACATAACCCCCCCCTAGCACTAACCTGCGTGTTTATATGTCTTAACACTTATTAATGGCACTTAGCATTGTTGTTCGTTCTCAGATGTTGTATCATGCTTAGAATTGCACGCCTGCCCAGCTACTTATGCAGGCAACTTGGCAATTATGAAACTCGTTCTATTCGTCTCGTAAATAGGAATGCTCGAAAACAGTTCTATTCCTATCTTCAGGTACCACAGTGATATATTGCTGCCTCTCCTTCAACAAATGTACTCTTTGTAAGTCGCTTTGGATAAAAGCGTCTGCCAAATGCTCTAAATGTAAATGTCAAGGTACAATGGGATGTGAGCGAGAGACAGAGAGAGAAACAGGAAGAGAGAGAGCGAATGCCTTCATGTGAGTCTCTTAGAGCGCATCAGGGCCCTGCAGCCGCCTCTCTGTGAAGAAGCGATGTGATTGGTGGGCGGCGCCATTGGCCGCACTTCCTGCTGAGCGGTTGAAGTAGGTCAACATGGAGGTGTTGTTCTGCCTCGCCGCCGCCTTCTCCCCGTCCTCCTCATCATCGTCCCTAAACACACACACACACACACACACACACACACACACACACACACACACACACACACACACACACACACACACACACACACACACACACACTTTAATTTTTGCTCCTGAACACAAGGTCAGGAAACCATCCAAGCTTATTGGTCTTGGATGGTTTAAGTCTTATTGTTCTTTAGTAAACACACAAAACTACAGCCGCTATTTAAGGCATAATCAACGAGTAGATGCAAGTTAAATGGTTTTAAGGCACAAAGTCACGGTATAAGTGAGTGATATCTGTTCTGGTTGAATGCGCGCCTGCCTCTCTATGAGACAAATTTGATTATAGACCATTGCCGGCTAACTTCCGACCAATCAGGACATCTCTTCCCTGATTGGTTCAGGGAATCCATCTTCCCTGTCAATCACATGTGTTTAAAATGCAACACTTCTCAATGACGGAGAAACAGTGGGAGGGAGGGAGGGATATGGGGGGGGGGGGGGGGGGGTTGGTTATTTTTCTGAATGTGCTCTTTTCTGCTCCCTCTCTTTACAACTCTTAAATGTTACCTACAGAAGACCAACCATCATAACCTGGGGTGCGGACTTCATCTGAATCAGAGTAACAATCCCAAACTACGAGAGAATGATTGTTTCTTTCTCCCCACCACAGCAGAACCATTCAAATCTAAAATTTGTTCCAAGTTCCACCATCGGATCCATAAGTTAGGCCTGCTTAACACATTGGTTTGACTTTACACCCAACGCTGCTCCAAGTTGATATTGCACCACTGTGCAATATCAATATTCCCCAAGTAAAATAATGCCAACAGTCCCTCTGTACGATCATGTGAACTCAACCGTTGAGTCCGTTTATCTATTTATTGTATCTTACTTTTCATGATTATGTCATGTTCTTTTACATGTGCTTTGTGCTGTTATATCCTGTTTATCCTCTTCTGCGGCTGTAACACTGCAAATGTCTCTGCTGTGGAACTAATACAATAAGGATTGAAATGATTATATACTTTGTGGTATCATTGTTATTTATTGGGAATATTCCCAATAAGAGCTCATTTCCTCATGCTACTTGGAATGAGTTATGGCTCAGAAAATGGCTAGAGCAGTATCACAACAAATATTGTTCTAACAGAACATCCAGAAATAGAAATAAAATCCCTTCATAGTTAGACAAGACACTAAAATAGTACACAAACCGCAAACCGTTTTAGCGCGTGGATGTCAGCGACTATGGTCTACAGGGCTTTCGACAGAAACATCAAATTATATTATTAACCATTTCTTGCCATAATGAATAATCATGGACAGCCCGTAAGAATGCAGGAGGCGAAGTGTGACAATTTATATAATAATTGTGAATACACATACTGTATATTGACCAACAAAAGCAACAGTACTGTTGTGCATTGACTCTGTGATGTGAAGCCTGGTTCACATCACATTACCGCAACTAGTACTGCTGGTGGATTCTGTTCTGTGCACATTCACACTACCAAGTCAGAACAAGAACCATGAATCCAGATCTGAACCAAGATCTGGATCCTCAAACCCCAAAAAAAGACAAAATAACCAAAAGGCAAACGCTAATAGTTTAGTTTAATCTTCATACCAGTGAACGGCGCAGCACTTGGAGTCCATCAGGTTCTTTGCGGTGCTCCAGCTGAAGCGGATGAACTGGGGATAGCCGAACACCGGGTCCAGGTACTTCAGCAGCCACGCCTTGGTCTTAGGGTCTGGAGAAAGAACAAAACACAGGAGAGCCATGAGCATGGAGGGAATAGGCTGCAGCCAAATGTTCAGCCAAATAACAGAAATGTGTGTGAGCCGTATACTGTGGAGACACTTAACCAAGTTAAGTGAAGTGTGTAAACCGTAACGCAGAAGCATAAAACGGAAGGTTCATTCAATAAACGCGAGGAGGGGGGTTCACTGCTAGGAGCTAATTGGCTCTGGTGCAACCAATGGCAGGAAAACAAAAGCATCTCACACATTAGCCGCAGAACTTTTGGAGGAACTTGTTTCAAACCGTAAGGACCAGGGCCGAAATTAGGTTCCGGGGAGATTAATTTACCCCTCAAACACTCCCGGCTCGGGATTGTTTGAGGGGTTCAGGAACTTTGGGGGTGAGACTTGCAGCACGGAAAATGTTACCAGTGAAAAAGATGTATTCAACCCTCAACCTCATATAGCCGAGTGAAGACAAGCTTATAATCCATCACCAAAATGTCCTATGTATTTAGACGATTCAATTATAATAGTAATAATAGTTTCACTTGTTAATCCAGCTGTAAAATAGTGTAGCATAGTTCGCGGATGAGGGGGATTATATTAAGCGGGTGTGTCGTGTGCATTTTGAGCGTTCTTTAATACAGCCATGTTTTGGAGATGTTAATTGGACAAATTAGCTTTTTCATAAATCAGCAGACAAATTAGCCTAATCTTGAGGTGGAAACGCAGACAACAATGGGTTGAAGGAAGACTTTAGTTCATTCAAAAGTAGTTCCTGCCTGGAACGAAAAGTTCTGGGTGTAAACGCTACTATAGTTCCTGGTAAAATACTGGGGAGGGACAGCATTACCGCCATCTGCTGGGACAGATGCAACACTTATGGATACATATGCCAGCAGCCATAAAACTCAAGAGAAGAAGAACAGAGGAGACGAAACAAAGAAGCAATTATTGAAGCTAGTATTGACATTATTAAATCACCTGAAAAGCATCGGCACCTCAAGATAAACAGTTGAGGATTAAAATATGTCTTCAGCAGAGTCAGATTGGTTTGGACATAACCCTTTAGGTACCTCTCCCAGCATTGTTACTGCAGGGAGCGTCCATATTGTCAGTGTTCCGGAAATGTCACATTGAGGTGAGTCTTGAGGTGCCAAATTGGCAAACACATTTTCCGGGATTTCGATCCCTGTTCCGCTTCATGCATGGCCCCCCCATGAACATGACCCCATGCGGGAAATGTTCTAAAGATTTCTGGGGCATGTGTGAAAGGCCGGGGGCGGGGGCTATAGACATGATGGAAGTGCCGTCACTGTCATTCGGGTGAGAGACTATTAATATTCAGAAGATAAACATTTTGTTCTCAAAACTGTATTAGGGGGTGGCCAGATATCAGTTCTGACCAACCCAGTATGAATAGAGAGTACTCGTTTTTTAGGGGGGCCTGGTTCGCGTTTGGATTTCCATGTGCTGTGCTTTACCGCCAGGGTAACCGGACCCGTAGTCCGTATCCACATCTCCCAGGTCTTCTGGGAAATTCCAGTCTTTCACTGCATGGTCTCTGGCCACCTGAGGATCAGAACAGAAGGTCTTTACCTGTAGTCTTCTGAAAGCCATACAAGCATTCTTAAGACATAATGACTTCAAAGTCCAGACATCCTCTGTTACAGAGCTTTAAATAGGGAACATCTAACAAAATATGATTCTTTAGAAACTGAGCTACTTGTAAGTGAAGAGAAATTGGTGGGCTGGGCGCCACTTGAATTTGTTCACAGATTCACGATAGATGTTTGTTTTTCGTGACTTTTATACAAGATATTTGCACTCTACTGACATCTTATTTCATGGATTAGTTGGTGTTAAAACTTGGGTTGTCCTGTTGTTGCTCTTCATGTCTTCTCATGCATGGTTACATCATAGACACAGTTTGAACTATAAGGTTGGGGGTTCACAAAAAAGCCCTGTACAACAGAGGCTTCGTTGACACAAAAATCTATAATCAGGATACCAGCAGGTGCATTTTCATATCAGGACTAATATGGCCAATGAGTGACGGAATATTGCGAGGATCGCCATAGAAACCGAACTCGCACAAACCGCAAAACTGAACCCGGCAGTAAACAGCCACTAGGGGGTTCAGTGAGCAAACTGCCTATGGGTTACATGTAAACCAAAATATTAATCTGTGCCTGTGGGCTGAGAGCTCTGCTCTGGCTGCTTTTCATTATTTAGTAAGCACATCATATTTCCAATTGACTTCGTGTATTAAACGCATGGCAACATAATTGGAATCTAATAACGGGAAGAATTTAATAATCAAATCAGACTCACATTGTTTGCCGAGTATTTCCACACAAACAGAATTTGACCTGGTTCTTCACACTCAGTACACAATACAAAAAACTAATGAATCACGTTTGGGTTTGCGTGTTTACAGACTGATTGTAGCTCAGGGAAACCGGAGACGTCAACAAATATTTTCTCCTCCATATTCGCTACAAAGTAGCGCTGGAGAAATTACAATCCAGCTCTGGAATTAGTGACTGGTGTTAGTTTAACCACACAGCTAACTCATTACTAGTCATGTTCCCGCATGCCCATTAGAAACGGACTGACTCTGTGGCCTCTGGTTTTGGGAAAGAACGACATACCGTTACAATTGGCTGTTTGCTTCATTACCAAACGGGGTAGCTTCCTGTGTGAAGCTACCCCGAGCACTGACCTTGGCACAGATGCTGGCCGCGCTGACGATGGGGAAGAGGGAGTCGGCCTTGGGCCTCACCGTCACCTGCAGGCCAGGGAAGCGCTGGGACAGCTTCTCCTCGTACTTCTCTGCAGGACCCACCGTGTCCACAAACACCTGCCACACGAGACATGCACGCGCACACACACGCACACACACATTAGCAGCAAGAAGCATTTAAACCTAGCTGGGACCGACACTTCTGCAGATTGCATGTTCTCCCAGGCTTCACGTGGGTTTCATCCCACACCAAAAGACACCCATAACATGTCAGTAGTCCTGCCTGTGCCCTTTACCAAGGCACCAGCAGGAGACCTCGAGTTGGGTCCTGTTGTGGCGCTGCACTGTGGCTGCCCACTGCTACTAGTGCTGTAGAGATGGTTAAATGTAGAAGTAAAGCAGATATCTGGGCAGAGTTAGATATAACTGTGCATTACATGAAAGTGTGTTTGCTGATATTGTCGACGACATTGTAAACGCGTTTAGCCTCCTTTGTTAATATTTGGTCTAAAGTCTGAGTGGATTCCCATCCATTGTCTTCAGATCTGTGCATGCTTCCCTCCCTTGTATTCTATCCTCTTTTACTGATCAAGTGCATACATCCCGTTTTTAGTGTTTTGATATTGGTGTTAAAAGTGAATGATTCAAATCCTTCTGCCTAGTCACTCACTCCTTCCATAGATCCCTTTGTTATTTATTTGACTACCTCCTACATTTAGACAACCTCAACCACCTTGAACACCTTATATTGTAACTAGAAGTACTGTTTTTGCTTGAATATTGTGTTGAAGCCTCTATTGCGTAAAGAACTCCAAACCCTTCAATCTTCAGTAATTTTGATTATAATTATTAACTAATTATTAAATCACAGTCACAATTCAGTTTAGTATATTTACCTCACTGTACTGACATGACTGATTGAAATGACTACTTTAAGTTCGACTGACAACTTGGACCTGAACAAAAAAGCTAAATTCCAGACTATACCACCTGGGGTTTTGAATGAAGTCATTAATGTTTCTACTTTTTCTCCATACCTCTTTGAGTTGCACACCGCTGTTCAATGCATACTGTACAAGGCCGATGGCTGCATCATGAGAAAGAGCGTTCAGGTTGTATTTTGACCTATCCAGAAGCAGATATAGGATGTATATTAGTGTACATATGGGATGTATATTAGTGTACATATGGGATGTGTGTGTGTGTGTGTGTGTGTGTGTGTGTGTGTGTGTGTGTGTGTGTGTGTGTACCTCTGCAGCATGCTGGTGGAGATGGTGTTGGGTGAGAGGACCTGAAGGGCCCAGCCCACAAAGTCCTTGGCATCACTGAGGTTCTGAAAGAGTTTCTCCCGCTCCGCCTCCGTCAGGGTCTTTGAATCTGGTGGGCAGTAAAGGACGGTCATTAAGACATTAATCCAGAACACAGAACGATCACAAGATGGCCATAATAAAACAGGCGATTTGATCTGATTCAGTGATGTAATGATTCAATTACTGTAATGATTAATTACAGCTTAGTGTACAGACACATAATTGTGTTGTCCCCTTAACAATTACTCATATTTTCCTTCTGTGCAATGGATAAGTCACATCAAAAAGTTTCAAACGATGGATATTGGAGGTATAGGTCTGCCTGTCCCTCACTCACCGTGACAGGCAACTGACGAGACACTGTGTGATGATGTGATGAATGCATGTGATGAGTTACAGGTGCCGGTGATGTGATGAATGCATGTGATGAGTTACAGGTGCCTGTGATGTGATGAATGCATGTGATGAGTTACAGGTGCCTGTGATGTGATGAATGCATGTGATGAGTTACAGGTGCCTGTGATGTGATGAATGCATGTGATGAGTTACAGGTGCCTGTGATGTGATGAATGCATGTGATGAGTTACAGGTGCCTGTGATGTGATGAATGCATGTGATGAGTTACAGGTGCCTGTGACTTAACACAATTTTAATTTTAATTTAAATAAAATATTTTCACAAAGCACTAAACAAATATCATGCCGTCATATTTTAATGTGACATATTCCATCATTAATCCAAAAAGATTGTTCCTGTTGTGGTTCACCTAATGTTTTTCTGTATCAAACTGAAAAATGAACCTCTTTACAAACTGAGTGTATTGTGTTTACAAGTGGATGAAGTAACATTTTTATTATTTGCAATGGCTGGAAGTGGAGGAAAAGTCCATGAAAATAAAATGACGAATGACAAGTTGTAGCTATGTTGTCCAAAAATAGGCAAAGTACTTTCCACCCCTTCTATTTATGTTTGACTCTCTGACTTCAATTCCTCCTTTACAGCTGTAACTGTAAATAACTGTAACTAACTGGTGTCTATAAACCCTAAACAATCATAAAATCATAAGATGCCATCACTGCATGCTAGCTCGGAAACAATTCAACAAATGCTTTGGGTGGAGGGTAAAGGGGAAGTTGAGGACAGCGTATGTACAAAAGTCCAAGTGTATATTAGTTACTAAGCTGCAAATGGCCTGGTCTATGGTCGGTCTCTCACTCCTGACTCACTCTCTCTCTTTCCCTCTCTCTCCTAACATACATGTACCCTAACATGCATGTACCCTGTGTACTCAAGCATGCACATACCCTAATATGCATGTATCTTAACATGCTGCAGGGTACCCACACTATCATGTTTGTACCATAACATGCAAGTACACCGTGCACCCTGCTATGCTGTTGGTGAGCAGACTGAGAAATGTTTTAGAAAGCAGCCCAGTTCTGCCAGACTTCAACATGCGTAGCCTGCGCTCTGATCCTAATTAATGCTAAATAATTGATTAAGGATACATGCATTTTACATATTTTTGTTCTTCTGGGACTGGGGCTTTAGTTCGAATGGGGAGGGGCTGCAGGAACTGCAAGAGCTCGACTATACATCATACATCTGGGTGGAATGGCTTGTAATGACTCATTAGCATCCCACCTCGCAGTAAAATAGGGGCCCTTTAAGCTGCACTTGGCTGGGTGGAGGTATGAGGGGGATTTGGCTATCATACACACCATAGTGGCAAATTCATCATCTTCCCAACAATAAAGCCACATCTGCTAAGAAAACGCCATTAATGGGAGCACATTACCTTGTGTTCCCCCTAGAGCAGCTGTTTTTCATTCATCTCATTAATATTAACCCCACCCCACACACACACACACACACACACAAACACATTAGGACACCTTGTTGCCCCCAGCTTAAGGCAGGCAGGCAGGCCAGTACCCGGGGTTTACAATATGAATGCTGCTGCTGCTGCTGCTGCTGCTGCCACCACCAGGGGAACGCCATTCTCTAATTTCCCACAAGCTGGCGAGTCCTTGTCTCATCTAAGCCACGCCACCACCCTGGATCCCTGCCCCCCAGGGTGCTACTGACTGAATACATACGGCGTGCACTGTTGAATCCCTGGTGTGTGTGTGTTTGTGTACCTACACTATTGTTTTTCCTAATCCTCATGCGTAACTCAGTGACATTCTGGGAGGATAGAAATAGCAAGTAATCCCTGACTTCAATATTTTGAGAATCTATGACAGATAATGACTAAACAAGATTCAACCTGCTATCATTTCTCTCTCTTTATACTTTCAACAACTTGAAAGTAGCTCAGGAGTTAAGAGTTGTTGTCTGGTAATCAGAAGTTTGTTGGTTCGATCCCCAGGCTCCACCTAGCTCAGTGTCGAGGTGTCCCTAAGCAGGACACACCCTAACTGCTCCTGACGTGTTTGTTGTTACCTTGCATGGCTGACACCACTGTTGGTGTATGAATGTCAGGCAACTGTAAAGTGCTATAATATAAATGCAATCCATTTACAAGTTACCATATTACTCCTTCTATTCCATGTTGCCAGTGTGTCTAGTTGGATAGTCTAACACACACACACACACTTCCATCTTACTCCAGCCCTGTGGAAGAGGAAGTGGGTCACAGACAGCAGCTGGGCTAAAAGCTCAGAGAAGAGAGAGAGTCCTCTAAATAAAACACCAGGCAACTCTCTCTCTCTGGGGGGCGCCCAACACACACACATACACACATACAGAGCGGACCAATCAGGACAGGAGATAATGTCCATGCAAATGCTCAGTGTCTCTCTGCTGCCGCCGTCTCAGCTTAATGCAAACGGAGACAGACTGCCTCCTCCTTTCGTTCACTGTGGCGTCCTGGCCTGAATGAATCTCATTAATATGGATACGGCGATTCATCAGGGGCTGACATCAAAGTCACGAGGAGAGACTTATTGGAGTTGTCCAGTCCACTGCTTATGCACTGACTGGTGTACAGGTCCGCAGTATCAGTGACGTCTATGCTGTACTGACTCACACACTCAGTGACTTGCACAAAAGTTCAAAAACAGCTTTACTTCTGACATTTGAAATTCTTTGGCTTTAAGTTATCTGTTATGGAGCCATGAAAACATGAAGAAAATAGAAGCACTTTGATATATTTAAGTACACACTACAGGGTCCATGTCTGTTTGGGTAAACACAGGGTATATGCATGTTGGGGTACACACTTTAAGGTACATGCATGTTAAGAAACACAGGGTACATGCATATTTGGGTACACACTACAGGGTACATGCATATTTGGGTACACACTACAGGGTACATGCATGTTGGGGTACATACTACTGGGTACATGCATGTTGGGGTAAACAGGGTATGTGCATGTCGGGGTGTCTTTTAAATGGGTTACCTATGAAAAGCAACAGTCGACGACCCATATTTACCGACTCAATATTGGGAAATATGGCCACCGTGTGGCAGGATGTTGTAATTACAACGTTGGATCTGGAGGGATCATTCTAAAAGGTTAATCCTGGCACCTGGCCTGGTACGGAGTGATAATGGAGCTCATATTACACACATGAGATCAGGGGTCAATGTGGCTTAACTTCAAATGCCAAGACTGACTGTCAAACGGGGCACTACTGGGACCCAGGATATGGATCACGCCGTTTCAAGACACGATTCTTCCATTCTTTTCCTGGCATTCTCTCAGTCAGGACTCTTAATTCATGAATGGCTTCCAATGTTCTGTTTCAGAGGTGGAAAAGAACAAGAACACACAATCCTATTAGAGCGCCGGTGAGGGGAACATCCCGGTGTGTCTTTAGTGGTATGAGCCACTAGATTAGGGGCTGAACTGTCCGTCCTACTGGAGCTGCGGAGCTGTCACTGGTGCTGAAACCAATACGCAGTTGATTGAACATTAGGATGCGATCGTTCAAATGTGTTCACAATTCGTAAATGTTAGTACATTTAGTACATTTTAGTGTAGGTGTTCTTAAACAGCCCTTCTACACACTACCACCCAGATGTGAAGCGGTAGAGAACCTGAATCGTCCTGACAACAATTGAGATTCCAATAATAAACTATTTTAACAATCGAATAATCTATATAAGCATATCATGTTAAACTGAGAAATAATCTATATTTTAAATATTTGTACACTTTTTAAACATGCAAGAGCATGCAAATGGAGTAAAGGAGGACCAGTAGCTAATTTAAAATGTGTTTATTTAAGCACACACACACACACACACACACACACACACACACACACACACACACACACACACACACACACACACACACACACACATCATAATGCAATCTTTGCTGTGTTACTACACCACCAGTCCAGCACTGCTGGTGTCACACAACCAAGACACAGGTACAACCAGCTGGCATGTTTACATGATGACGTCCCGCTCCCAGCCGAGGCTCAGCGGCCGTGTGGCGTGACAGAGTTAATGAGGGCACTCTCTGACTGGAGGAGATCCGACTTAGCCCAGTCCTATCCCGGCCCAGTCAGAGCCAATCCTATTGGGGCAGTAGAGGATGGACCCATTTGGCTGGATATTATCTTAAGCCCTGATGGAGGTGATAAACAGGAGCACGGAACACAGCAAGGATCACAGCTGAAACCCAACAGAGCAGAACACATGTCGACAAGCCAAGAATCAGGTGGGAGAGAACCATTCATATCCAGCCACAAAGAGCCAGACCACACCAGACCCTGGAGAACACACACGGTCACCATGGAAGCGGCGAGTGCGCGGGTGAGTGGCATGCCATCCAATAGAGGGCGTTTCCCAAGGCCGGCCCTGAGGGTGAAGTGGCACGGTGGGGCCTCCTCTCACTTTGTAGGGAGCTCCATCCTCATCCTCTCGTCCTTCGCAGCCTCCACACTGGCCATGAACTGCGGCAAAAGGATCCAGGCGTCCCGGCAGAAGCCCGGTGACACATAGTCTGACGGACAGCTCAGACAGCTCACTGTGGCGTTTGCATCTTGGCTTTTTTTGGAGATGACAATGGTCGCATCAGTTGCAGATGCCCTTATTTTGGATCCAGAAGTTCAACAATGCTCTTAAGTCTGATGGTGAGACAACAGATGCCTCTAAAAAACCATGCACTTTATTAAGCCTTTAGGGCTGCATGCCTTGTCCAATTGTCCGGTTCACATGTTTGAATATTGTTTATCATACAGACACTCCGACGCGTTGCAGTACCACGGAAACCACCTCGAGAAACAGACACAGAATCTTATTATGGGAGAATAGTGTGGGAGTGTGTGTGTGTGTGTGTGTGTGGTGGCTGACTGGCTTAATTGGCCTCACATGGCCCAGTTAGAGTCTGGGGGTAGGTGGGGCTGCAAGCCTGTGGTGCATTGGGCAATCAGTGCACCACAGGTTAAGTCAGCCACCAGCACACACACTCGGGGAGAGCGCTAGCATGTACCATCTGCTCTGTCTGCCATTATCATATCTTGCAATAAACCGGACATGTGTCCTTGGAGGACCCCCGACCTAAGCCACACAATGTGGAATTGTGGCAGAAGCCCTGCTACAGATAGGTTGTAGTGTCAACAACCGCACGTTCCAAGAATGAAGCACGAGGGAGAGGAATACGGCGGACGGTCGCGGCTCAAGCGATGAAACGCGAAATGTGCTTTTGTTAAGAGGACGCTGGGAACTTCTCACAATATTTAAGTCCAGTTAAATAAGTATAAATGTGGTTTGACTAAACGAACAGCAATGTGTGAATTAGATTGCTGCAATTTGTCCGAACTGCCAGAGGGGGGCAGGGCTGGGTTACCGAAGAACCCTCATTCAAACAAGAAACATAATTAAAAGGAGTGCCACACAGACAAATACAAACAATGTAAAATGTTCTATTTATAGTTATACATTAGTATATAAAAATGTCACAAAGACAACAAGAGTCAAGTCAAGGGCGTTGGTAGAACAAGCGCAGGAATGCATTGTGGGGTTAATTTGGTCCATGACTCAACTTACTGCCTGTTTATAAACATGTCATGTTGCAAACCAAAGTTTCTGTGTGTGAGTGTGTGAGTGAGTGAGAGAGAGAGAGTGGAAACTTGGGAGAATGAGAGAATAAGAGAAAGGTCAAGGTACAATGGGATGTGAGCGAGAGACAGAGAGAAACAGGAAGAGAGAGAGCGAATGCCTTCATGTGAGTCTCTTAGAGCGCATCAAGGCCCTGCAGCCGCCTCTCTGTGAAGAAGCGATGTGATTGGTGGGCGGCGCCATTGGCCGCACTTCCTGCTGAGCGGTTGAAGTAGGTCAACATGGAGGTGTTGTTCTGCCTCGCCGCCGCCTTCTCCCCGTCCTCCTCATCATCGTCCCTAAACACACACACCACTTTCATTTTTGCTCCTGAACACAAGGTCAGGAAACCATCCAAGCTTATTGGTCTTGGATGGTTTAAGTCTTATTGTTCTTTAGTAAACACACAAAACTACAGCCGCTATTTAAGGCATAATCAACGAGTAGATGCAAGTTAAATGGTTTTAAGGCACAAAGTCACGGTATAAGTGAGTGATATCTGTTCTGGTTGAATGCGCGCCTGCCTCTCTATGAGACAAATTTGATTATAGACCATTGCCGGCTAACTTCCGACCAATCAGGACATCTCTTCCCTGATTGGTTCAGGGAATCCATCTTCCCTGTCAATCACGTGTTTAAAATGCAACACTTCTCAATGACGGAGAAACAGTGGGAGGGAGGGAGGGATATGGGGGGGGGGGAGGGGTTGGTTATGTTTCTAAATGTGCTCTTTTCTGCTCCCTCTCTTTACAACTCTTAAATGTTACCTACAGAAGACCAACCATCATAACCTGGGGTGCGGACTTCATCTGAATCAGAGTAACAATCCCAAACTACGATCAAATCTAAAATTTGTTCCAAGTTCCACCATCGGATCCATAAGTTAGGCCTGCTTAACACATTGGTTTGACTTTACACCCAACGCTGCTCCAAGTTGATATTGCACCACTGTGCAATATCAATATTCCCCAAGTAAAATAATGCCAACAGTCCCTCTGTACGATCATGTGAACTCAACCGTTGAGTCCGTTTATCTATTTATTGTATCTTACTTTTCATGATTATGTCATGTTCTTTTACATGTGCTTTGTGCTGTTATATCCTGTTTATCCTCTTCTGCGGCTGTAACACTGCAAATGTCTCTGCTGTGGAACTAATACAATAAGGATTTAAATGATTGTATACTTTGTGGCATCATTGTTATTTATTGGGAATATTCCCAATAAGAGCTAATTTCCTCATGCTACTTGGAATGAGTTATGGCTCAGAAAATGGCTAGAGCAGTATCACAACAAATATTGTTCTAACAGAACATCCAGAAATAGAAATAAAATCCCTTCATAGTTAGACAAGACACTAAAATAGTACACAAACCGCAAACCGTTTTAGCGCGTGGATGTCAGCGACTATGGTCTACAGGGCTTTCGACAGAAACATCAAATTATATTATTAACCATTTCTTGCCATAATGAATAATCATGGACAGCCCGTAAGAATGCAGGAGGCGAAGTGTGACAATTTATATAATAATTGTGAATACACATACTGTATATTGACCAACAAAAGCAACAGTACTGTTGTGCATTGACTCTGTGATGTGAAGCCTGGTTCACATCACATTACCGCAACTAGTACTGCTGGTGGATTCTGTTCTGTGCACATTCACACTACCAAGTCAGAACAAGAACCATGAATCCAGATCTGAACCAAGATCTGGATCCTCAAACCCCAAAAAAAGACAAAATAACCAAAAGGCAAACGCTAATAGTTTAGTTTAATCTTCATACCAGTGAACGGCGCAGCACTTGGAGTCCATCAGGTTCTTTGCGGTGCTCCAGCTGAAGCGGATGAACTGGGGATAGCCGAACACCGGGTCCAGGTACTTCAGCAGCCACGCCTTGGTCTTAGGGTCTGGAGAAAGAACAAAACACAGGAGAGCCATGAGCATGGAGGGAATAGGCTGCAGCCAAATGTTCAGCCAAATAACAGAAATGTGTGTGAGCCGTATACTGTGGAGACACTTAACCAAGTTAACTGAACGCAACGCAGAAGCATAAAACGGAAGGTTCATTCAATAAACGCGAGGAGGGGGGTTCACTGCTAGGAGCTAATTGGCTCTGGTGCAACCAATGGCAGGAAAACAAAAGCATCTCACACATTAGCCGGACCAGGGCCGAAATTAGAGGTTCCGGGGAAATTATTTTACCCCTCAAAACACTCCCGGCTCGGGATTGTTTGAGGGGTTCAGGAACTTTGGGGGTGAGACTTGCAGCACGGAAAATGTTACCAGTGAAAAAGATGTATTCAACCCTCAACCTCATATAGCCGAGTGAAGACAAGCTTATAATCCATCACCAAAATGTCCTATGTATTTAGACGATTCAATTATAATAGTAATAATAGTTTCACTTGTTAATCCAGCTGTAAAATAGTGTAGCATAGTTCGCGGATGAGGGGGATTATATTAAGCGGGTGTGTCGTGTGCATTTTGAGCGTTCTTTAATACAGCCATGTTTTGGAGATGTTAATTGGACAAATTAGCTTTTTCATAAATCAGCAGACAAATTAGCCTAATCTTGAGGTGGAAACGCAGACAACAATGGGTTGAAGGAAGACTTTAGTTCATTCAAAAGTAGTTCCTGCAAGTTCTGGGTGTAAACGCTACTATAGTTCCCGGTAAAATACTGGGGAGGGACAGCATTACCGCCATCTGCTGGGACAGATGCAACACTTATGGATACATATGCCAGCAGCCATAAAACTCAAGAGAAGAACAGAGGAGATTAAACAAAAGAAGCAATTATTGAAGCTAGTATTGACATTATCAAATCACCTGAAAAGCATCGGCACCTCAAGATAAACAGTTGAGGATTAAAATATGTCTTCAGCAGAGTCAGATTGGTTTGGACGTAACCCTTTAGGTACCTCTCCCGGCATTGTTACTGCAGGGAGCGTCCATATTGTCAGTGTTCCGGAAATGTCACATTGAGGTGAGTCTTGGTGCCAAAGGTGCCCAAATTGGCGAAACAGATTTTCCAGGATTTCGATCCCTGTTCCGCTTCATGCATGGCCCCCCCATGAACATGACCCCATGCGGGAAATGTTCTGGAAGATTTCTGGGGCATGTGTGAAAGGCCGGGGGCGGGGGCTATAGACATGATGGAAGTGCCGTCACTGTCATTCGGGTGAGAGACTATTAATATTCAGAAGATAAACATTTTGTTCTCAAAACTGTATTAGGGGGTGGCCAGATATCAGTTCTGACCAACCCAGTATGAATAGAGAGTACTCGTTTTTTAGGGGGGCCTGGTTCGCGTTTGGATTTCCATGTGCTGTGCTTTACCGCCAGGGTAACCGGACCCGTAGTCCGTATCCACATCTCCCAGGTCTTCTGGGAAATTCCAGTCTTTCACTGCATGGTCTCTGGCCACCTGAGGATCAGAACAGAAGGTCTTTACCTGTAGTCTTCTGAAAGCCATACAAGCATTCTTAAGACATAATGACTTCAAAGTCCAGACATCCTCTGTTACAGAGCTTTAAATAGGGAACATCTAACAAAATATGATTCTTTAGAAACTGAGCTACTTGTAAGTGAAGAGAAATTGGTGGGCTGGGCGCCACTTGAATTTGTTCACAGATTCACGATAGATGTTTGTTTTTCGTGCCTTTTATACAAGATATTTGCACTCTGCTGACATCTTATTTCATGGATTAGTTGGTGTTAAAACTTGGGTTGTCCTGTTGTTGCTCTTCATGTCTTCTCATGCATGGTTACATCATAGACACAGTTTGAACTATAAGGTTGGGGGTTCACAAAAAAACCCTGTACAACAGAGGCTTCGTTGACACAAAAATCTATAATCAGGATACCAGCAGGTGCATTTTCATATCAGGACTAATATGGCCAATGAGTGACGGAATATTGCGAGGATCGCCATAGAAACCGAACTCGCATCAAACCGCAAAACTGAACCCGGCAGTAAAACAGCCACTAGGGGGTTCAGTGAGCAAACTGCCTATGGGTTACATGTAAACCAAAATATTAATCTGTGCCTGGGGCTGAGAGCTCTGCTCTGGCTGCTTTTCATTATTTAGTAAAGCACATCATATTTCCAATTGACTTCGGGGTATTAAATGCATGGGCAACATAATTGGAATCTAATAACGGGAAGAATCTAATAATCAAATCAGACTCACATTGTTTGCGAGTATGTTTCCCACACAAACAGAATTTGACCTGGTTTCTTCACCACTCAGTACACAATACAAAAAACAGAAATGAATCACCGTTTGGGTTTGCGTGTTTACAGACTGATTGTAGCTCAGGGAAACCGGAGACGTCAACAAATATTTTCTCCTCCATATTCGCTACAAAGTAGCGCTGGAGAAATTACAATCCAGCTCTGGAATTAGTGACTGGTGTTAGTTTAACCACACAGCTAACTCATTACTAGTCATGTTCCCGCATGCCCATTAGAAACGGACTGACTCTGTGGCCTCTGGTTTTGGGAAAGAACGACATACCGTTACAATTGGCTGTTTGCTTCATTACCAAACGGGGTAGCTTCCTGTGTGAAGCTACCCCGAGCACTGACCTTGGCACAGATGCTGGCCGCGCTGACGATGGGGAAGAGGGAGTCGGCCTTGGGCCTCACCGTCACCTGCAGACCAGGGAAGCGCTGGGACAGCTTCTCCTCGTACTTCTCTGCAGGACCCACCGTGTCCACAAACACCTGCCACACGAGACATGCACGCGCACACACACGCAACACACACATTAGCAGCAAGAAGCATTTTGAAACCTAGCTGGGGACCGACACTTCTGCAGATTGCATGTTCTCCCAGGCTTTCACGTGGGTTTTCATCCCACACCAAAAGACACCCATAACAATGTCAGTAGTCCTGCCTGTGCCCTTTACCAAGGGCACCAGCAGTGAGACCTCGAGTTGGGTTCCTGTTGTGGCGCTGCACTGTGGCTGCCCACTGCTACTAGTGCTGTAGAGATGGTTAAATGTAGAAGTTAAGCAGATATCTGGGCAGAGTTAGATATAACTGTGCATTACATGAAAGTGTGTTTGCTGATATTGTCGACGACATTTGTAAACGCGTTTTAGCCTCCTTTGTTAATATTTTGGTCTAAAGTCTGAGTGGATTCCCATCCATTGCTCTTTCAGATCTGTGCATGCTTCCCTCCCTTGTATTCTATCCTCTTTTACTGATCAAGTGCATACATCCCGTTTTAGTGTTTTGGATATTGGTGTTAAAAGTGAATGATTCAAATCCTTCTGCCTAGTCACTCACTCCTTCCATAGCATCCCCTGTTATTTAATTTGACTACCTCCTACATTTAGACAACCTCAACCACCTTGAACACCTTATATTGTAACTAGAATACTGTTTTTTGCTTGAATATTGTGTTGAAGCCTCTATTGCGTAAAGAACTCCAAACCCTTCAATCTTTCAGTAATTTTTGCATTATAATTATTAACTAATTATTAAATCACAGTCACAATTCAGTTTAGTATATTTACCTCACTGTACTGACATGACTGATTGAAATGACTACTTTAAGTTCGACTGACAACTTGGACCTGAACAAAAAAGCTAAATTCCAGACTATACCACCTGGGGTTTTGAATTGAAGTCATTAATGTTTCTACTTTTTCTCCATACCTCCTTTGAGTTGCACACCGCTGTTCAATGCATACTGTACAAGGCCGATGGCTGCATCATGAGAAAGAGCGTTCAGGTTGTATTTTGACCTATCCAGAAGCAGATATAGGATGTATATTAGTGTACATATGGGATGTATATTAGTGTACATATGGGATGTGTGTGTGTGTGTGTGTGTGTGTGTGTGTGTGTGTGTGTGTGTGTGGAGGTGGTGATGGTGGTGGTGGTGGTGGTGTGTGTGTGTGTGTGTGTGTGTGTGTGTGTGTGTGTGTGTTGGTGTGGTGGAGATGGTGTTGGGTGAGAGGACCTGAAGGGCCCAGCCCACAAAGTCCTTGGCATCACTGAGGTTCTGAAAGAGTTTCTCCCGCTCCGCCTCCGTCAGGGTCTTTGAATCTGGTGGGCAGTAAAGGACGGTCATTAAGACATTAATCCAGAACACAGAACGATCACAAGATGGCCATAATAAAACAGGCGATTTGATCTGATTCAGTGATGTAATGATTCAATTACTGTAATGATTAATTACAGCTTAGTGTACAGACACATAATTGTGTTGTCCCCTTAACAATTACTCAGATTTTCCTTCTGTGCAATGGATAAGTCACATCAAAAAGATGGATATTGGAGGTATAGGTCTGCCTGTCCCTCACTCACCGTGACAGGCAACTGACGAGACACTGTGTGATGATGTGATGAATGCATGTGATGAGTTACAGGTGCCGTGATGTGATGAATGCATGTGATGAGTTACAGGTGCCTGTGATGTGATGAATGCATGTGATGAGTTACAGGTGCCTGTGATGTGATGAATGCATGTGATGAGTTACAGGTGCCTGTGATGTGATGAATGCATGTGATGAGTTACAGGTGCCTGTGATGTGATGAATGCATGTGATGAGTTACAGGTGCCTGTGATGTGATGAATGCATGTGATGAGTTACAGGTGCCTGTGATGTGATGAATGCATGTGATGAGTTACAGGTGCCTGTGATGTGATGAATGCATGTGATGAGTTACAGGTGCCTGTTCTCTCTCACCTCTCTCTCTCTCCTCTCTCTCTCTCTCTCTCTCTCCTCTCTCTCTCTCTCTCTCTCTCTCTCTCTCTCTCTCCCTCCCCTTACCTTAAACTGAATGGCTGTCTTTGTGCAGCTCGGTAACATGCAGCCCCAGCCGATTAAATGTGGGGAATTAGTAGTCAATTTTAGCTTGGCTAGCACTCAAACACACAAACTAAACAGCTTAGTTTGGTGAGACACTCACTAAGTTGTTACCAACAGTTCACACGTCAGCAACATTTGCCATTGCAATTTCCCCCTTGACATATATTGGAATGCTTGGATGGGAGAGGGCCAGAAAAATAGGACATGTGAAAGGTTTTTGATAAATAAAATGATTTAATAGTTGACAACATCAATAATATTTCAACATCGCTGTTTTCATGTAAGCACATTACTCCGAAAATGTATCGCAATCCTTTAAAAAAAATATCTAGAATTATACAAAACTGTAAAAGCAAATGTATGACACACAAATGCATTATCACTTACATAAACACAACTACACGCTGAGAGGGTCAGTAAAAAATTATACAGTATGCATCATATCATAAAGACAAAGCCTGTGGTAAGAACTGATTCACATTGCTGACGAGGGGAAGGGTTATGAAGAGATAAGGAGGGAAATATTAGAGCAGTAAGCATGCAACTGTGGTACACTCTAATCCCTAAGTAGGCTCCAAAGCTAGCCAATCACCCCAAGAGATTTGCTTCAGACTCTATTTGAACAAATGGGTATATTTTTGCATCGGTAACTGGAAAAACAAAACAAAAAAACAAATATAAGGCAACAAAGAGGTATACACTTGAAAACAAGCATGAAAACATAGTCCAGTGAGTGACTAAACTGAAGGTTTAGTGCTGCGACATTTGGAATACCTTCAATGTTACTAGATCAGGTGAGAGGGATAGTATTTCTCTACTACTATTGGCACAACATGAATGGAGTTGAGGTAATGTGATCTTTTGAAATCCAGGCGATATATAGGCAAGCTGAAATTTATCCTAAACATTCTCGTTCCCTCTCTTTTTCCTATTTCCCCTTAAATTGTTGTTGCATTTAACAAAGAAAAATGAAAAGATGGAGAATATTATGTAAAGATAAAGAAGAAAACTGTTCTTTTTGAAACCCGGTCAGCCATTTTGAACATAAGTCTCCTTTCCCAAAGCAGTGGTCAGCCACTTAAGATTAAATCACTTTAATGTTACACCCTAGAACGTCAACAACAACAACAACAACAATACTAATACACATACTACTCATAAAAAATAACACTATGATGTCAACAACATCTCCTTTAGTTTGGTTAATATAATCTGATTATGTCAGTCTTAAACCCATGGTTCTTAGGTCATGTCGCGCAAACATCCCACAACCTAACTCACTTACTGATAACACATTTTATACAAACTCACTGTACATCCCGACTTATACACTTGTATTGGCACACTTTTGTTTAGGTGTATTAAATTTGATTGGCTATTGACCATTGATTTGCATTCAAATATTGAGGGTGAGTCATTATCTTCATAAGGCCGTTGGCAGAACAAGAAAAACATCTCCTATAACGTCAATATGGCATTGGCACACGCACACACAAACATGCTTACACACACGCACAGATATACATTCACACACTTAAAACCCACAGGCAAACAATCCCGTGCATTCACACACACTTCCCATATTTTATTTATTTTCTGGCCGGCCTGGGCTCCTCAGGGTCTGGTGAGCGTGGTGTACACAGGCTGCTCCCAGTGTGTGGGGCTGTGGGAGGGGGCCACGCTGGCGGGGTCTCCTATGGTGGTGTACAGGGGCCTCTGTGTTGGGCCCATGTAGGAGAAGGCCGAGTACAGCCCCGAGGCCTGGCTGGAGTGGGCGTAGTAGGCCCCGGGACTCTGGTGCTCCCCGTACTCAAACTGAGCACGGGAGGCCAGCGACGGGAAGGCGGAGCCGTAGTGGGGGAGGCTCAGGGGGGTGTAGGTGACGTGGGCGCCTGGGGATGGCGAGGACGAGGACTCGGCGTAGTGGCTCCCGGACCCCGACTCGCTCTTGATCTGGGCCTTGGAGGGGTCTGAGGAGGAGGAGGAGGAGGAGGGGGAGGGGGAGGCGTGCTGCTGCTGCTGCTGCTGCTGCTGCTGCTTGGACAGCCAGGCGGAGTGTCCGCTGGCGGCGGCCAGGGCGTAGGCGTAGGACGTGGCCGAGGCCCCGGTGGCCACTCCCTGGTGGTGGCCGTTGGGCGGGAGGTACTGGTCGAACTCGTTCACATCGAAGGGCTCTATGTTGGACATGACCTCGTGGCTGATCTCGCCGATGTCCATGGTGCCGAAGTCGATGTGGGGCTTGGAGCCGGAAGATGAGGGCCCTGCTGATGGCCCCTCCGCGCCCACCCCGAGGGCCCCCCTGGAGGCGGACGACACGCCGGCTCCTACCCCCTCCCTCTTGGACTCCGACAGCTTCCCAGACTGGAGCTCTGTCTTCGGGGTGGTGGGTGGTGTGGGTGGGCTGTGACCTTGGATGGAAGAGTTGAGGGGAAATCTGTCACCTCACATCTGAGCACTTCAAAATGTTTACAAAATTGTTTGTTTAGGTCTTTTGGGCAATCCCACATTTTCATGAAGATGGGATTTTTTTATGGTTATATGTTGTTTATTATATGCCTATGCCTATATGTGTGTGTGTGTGTGTGTGTGTGTGTTTGTGTGTGTGTGTGTGTGTGTGTGTTGTGTGTGTCGGTGCGTGTGATCTGTGTGATACTTTTGGGTTTTCCACTCCACACGCAGGTCATGTGTTGCTTACCGGCAGGGTGGTGGTGGTGATGGTGGTGGTGGTGTAGGTCTCCCAGCGGGGACCCCGCGCCGCCGTTGTGTTCCAGGTGGAGGGTCTTGTAATGGGACTGGGAGTGGCTTGCTTCCCCTTCCCCCTGGCCGTCAGAGTCGTTGGTAGGGCCCAGCTTGCCGTTCTTGCGTCTCCGTGGCTGGTACTTGTATTCTGGGTAGTCCTTCTTGTGCTGTTTTCTCAACCTCTCCGCCTCCTCGATGAATGGCCTCTTGTCGCCTTCATTTAGGAGCCTGATGGTGAGGCAAAGACAGGGGGCGTATTTAAGCACTCGTGAATTCAAAAATAATGTGGTTACATTTCTTATTTAATTTAGCAGCCCTAATGAGGCTTAAATGATCGACTTCAATTTCACGAGCAAACAAACATGATTCTTGTCGGCCTAAATGTAAAGGCCTTCACCACGGAGGGTGAGTGCAGCATTACACTGTGAGATAGAAGTGTTCAGCAGGACTGTACAAACCTCCACAGTTTCCCCAGTGTTTTACTGAGCTCTGCGTTGTGGAGGTGCGGGTACTGGTCGGCCAGCTTCCGGCGCGCGGCCTGCGCCCACACCATGAACGCGTTCATCGGCCTCTTCACGTGCGGCTTGCTCTTGTTCCCGCTGTTCACGCGCACGGGCATGGGCACGAGCGTCCAGTCGTAGCCGTCCAGCACCTGGCTGACGGCCTCGCGGATACCGATGGGGAAGCGGTCGTCCTCCTCCTCGGTCTTCGGCACGGTCCGCCCCGCGTCTTCGCCGTCGCCGCTGTCGGCGCCGCAGAGCGCGGTGAGCTGCTGGGACTGGCCGTGGAGGGGCGAGTCGTGGCCACCTGTTGTCGCCGCCCGCCGCGGGTGGGTCGGGGAGAGCGAGTGACAGTCCTCGGAGCCTCCCGGGCTCATCTCGGCCTCTGAAAGGCTGTGCTCCTCGCCCGACATGTTGCTTGTTTTTTTACTGCTAAAAACGCCCGACTTTTGATTTTTTTGTGAAATGGATAATAAAAGTGTAGCCTTGTGTGAAGAGTTAAGAGTTGAACAACGTGTCCCAGTCTAATATGTTTCTCTCTTTCTATATGGGCGGTTCATACCAGAAAAGGAAAAATAAAAGTTTTTTGTAAAGGTTCCGAAATCCCTGTTCCCGCGTGTGCGTAACAGACTATTATATCATCCGTTTCACCAGGGCGACACCTGTAATGAAGTAAACGAAGTGGTTACAGATAATATATGGAAAATAATGAATAATAAATGATCAGGTTTCTGTTAATGGGTCATGTTAGCGTGTTAAGTAACAGCTCAGTTATTATGATGGCCTATTAGTTCCAAACAGGTGACAAGGATTTAATTGTTTATCGGAGAAAAAGTAGCCTATTATAATCTAAACTCCATTTGATATGGAGTTCAATTAAAATGTAGACCCTTGTAAAATACATCAAAATAAATGCTAAACATTTCCCCAGCGAGACATTCATTCGACAGCCTAAATGATGGCATGATTTAAAAACAAAAACATTTCTTAAAACACCATTGGCACTTCACTGGGATTTAGAAAATATTGAATTCTAAATTGTAAAACTAAAAAGCCGATGACATTTTTTATTTTTTTTACAGAAATAATAAAATCTTACCAAAAGTGATGTTGAGTGGTTTAACACGGGAATTGGTTGGTTGGTGTGTGTAGAGAAGCCCGTGACGCTGGCTCTCCGTCCCCTGCCCCCTCGGCGATGAATGGCCGCTCTGTGTCGCCCGCCGGAGCTTAAAGAGCGCCTTGTGAGCAGGGAAGAAAAAAACGATTGAAAGTGGAAAACATTCCCAAAGAGGCAGCATTCCAGCACTGCAGCGGCTACGCCCCGCCTCCCGCGCTCATTCTCCACTCCCATTGGCCGGACAATATTCTCCCGGCTCCTGATTGGCGCAGAGCATGTACCGTTAATGCCTGTCTGTCTGTCACCGTGAATATTTCCAATGAAAAGAGGTGAGATTTTACATCGGAGTGGCTTAAGTGACTTTACAGTGCACCCATTTAGGGCCAAAAGAAGGGCATCTTTGTTGGCTGTGTTGACATGTTATTTGAAATAAATAAACAATTATTAGAAGAATTATTTGTGGTGAAATAATTCGACACTATCAAAATAGCAACACCGAGGTGCAGCCCTATATGTTTTGAATGTAGACGTGAGAGTAGTGAGATAAAACGAATCAAAAACGAGTTAGTCACAATATTTGAATTTTGGGTGATTTTGATGACGTGAAACTTTGAGCCAGAAAAGGAGAAACGGGAAAAGGCCGATACAATCCCCGACGACAGAAGCCAATGGGACTGACGTTCGATAGGCATGTTGGACATTTTGGTTTGCTTATTTTTACACTGCGTCAATATGAAAAGGAAATAATGATATGGGGACGACTAGTTATTTTTCTATATAGGCCTAAAGGGGTGAAGCCAATTACATTAGGCACTGTGAATTCTAATTAAATATAAAAGAAGGCTATTTTGGAGGAACTATGTCCATGTGTCTTCAAAAAAATTAAGACATTATCCTATTTTTTGTACTCATAAAACTGATTATCGATATATTATTTATAGACAAGGTGCCAAGTACGCGTGCGATAAATACCATTTTAGCATATTTTATACGTGAACTATTATTTATTATATTATTATGAAATCATGAATTGAAAATTTTTCTTAATCTGATAAAAATCATATTTCATTAATTTAATTAAAAGTTAATTAAATTTAGATAAAAAAAATGTTTAATGTTTAATAAATTGTCATTCAACAAATATCTAGATGGAGACACTAGTGGCTGTACCCTGCAACTGCAGGCCCATCACATGATCCGTCTGTATGTCTGCTTGTCGTGCATTTGTTGCTGTCAAGTTCTCCACTCTCCCTTCTCTCTCTCTCTCGCTCTCTCTCTCTCTCTCTCTCTCTCTCTCTCCCTCTCTCTCTCTCTCTCTCTCTCTCTCTCTCTCTCTCTCTCTCTCCCTCCCCTTACCTTAAACTGAATGGCTGTCTTTGTGCAGCTCGGTAACATGCAGCCCCAGCCGATTAAATGTGGGGAATTAGTAGTCAATTTTAGCTTGGCTAGCACTCAAACACACAAACTAAACAGCTTAGTTTGGTGAGACACTCACTAAGTTGTTACCAACAGTTCACACGTCAGCAACATTTGCCATTGCAATTTCCCCCTTGACATATATTGGAATGCTTGGATGGGAGAGGGCCAGAAAAATAGGACATGTGAAAGGTTTTTGATAAATAAAATGATTTAATAGTTGACAACATCAATAATATTTCAACATCGCTGTTTTCATGTAAGCACATTACTCCGAAAATGTATCGCAATCCTTTAAAAAAAATATCTAGAATTATACAAAACTGTAAAAGCAAATGTATGACACACAAATGCATTATCACTTACATAAACACAACTACACGCTGAGAGGGTCAGTAAAAAATTATACAGTATGCATCATATCATAAAGACAAAGCCTGTGGTAAGAACTGATTCACATTGCTGACGAGGGGAAGGGTTATGAAGAGATAAGGAGGGAAATATTAGAGCAGTAAGCATGCAACTGTGGTACACTCTAATCCCTAAGTAGGCTCCAAAGCTAGCCAATCACCCCAAGAGATTTGCTTCAGACTCTATTTGAACAAATGGGTATATTTTTGCATCGGTAACTGGAAAAACAAAACAAAAAAACAAATATAAGGCAACAAAGAGGTATACACTTGAAAACAAGCATGAAAACATAGTCCAGTGAGTGACTAAACTGAAGGTTTAGTGCTGCGACATTTGGAATACCTTCAATGTTACTAGATCAGGTGAGAGGGATAGTATTTCTCTACTACTATTGGCACAACATGAATGGAGTTGAGGTAATGTGATCTTTTGAAATCCAGGCGATATATAGGCAAGCTGAAATTTATCCTAAACATTCTCGTTCCCTCTCTTTTTCCTATTTCCCCTTAAATTGTTGTTGCATTTAACAAAGAAAAATGAAAAGATGGAGAATATTATGTAAAGATAAAGAAGAAAACTGTTCTTTTTGAAACCCGGTCAGCCATTTTGAACATAAGTCTCCTTTCCCAAAGCAGTGGTCAGCCACTTAAGATTAAATCACTTTAATGTTACACCCTAGAACGTCAACAACAACAACAACAACAATACTAATACACATACTACTCATAAAAAATAACACTATGATGTCAACAACATCTCCTTTAGTTTGGTTAATATAATCTGATTATGTCAGTCTTAAACCCATGGTTCTTAGGTCATGTCGCGCAAACATCCCACAACCTAACTCACTTACTGATAACACATTTTATACAAACTCACTGTACATCCCGACTTATACACTTGTATTGGCACACTTTTGTTTAGGTGTATTAAATTTGATTGGCTATTGACCATTGATTTGCATTCAAATATTGAGGGTGAGTCATTATCTTCATAAGGCCGTTGGCAGAACAAGAAAAACATCTCCTATAACGTCAATATGGCATTGGCACACGCACACACAAACATGCTTACACACACGCACAGATATACATTCACACACTTAAAACCCACAGGCAAACAATCCCGTGCATTCACACACACTTCCCATATTTTATTTATTTTCTGGCCGGCCTGGGCTCCTCAGGGTCTGGTGAGCGTGGTGTACACAGGCTGCTCCCAGTGTGTGGGGCTGTGGGAGGGGGCCACGCTGGCGGGGTCTCCTATGGTGGTGTACAGGGGCCTCTGTGTTGGGCCCATGTAGGAGAAGGCCGAGTACAGCCCCGAGGCCTGGCTGGAGTGGGCGTAGTAGGCCCCGGGACTCTGGTGCTCCCCGTACTCAAACTGAGCACGGGAGGCCAGCGACGGGAAGGCGGAGCCGTAGTGGGGGAGGCTCAGGGGGGTGTAGGTGACGTGGGCGCCTGGGGATGGCGAGGACGAGGACTCGGCGTAGTGGCTCCCGGACCCCGACTCGCTCTTGATCTGGGCCTTGGAGGGGTCTGAGGAGGAGGAGGAGGAGGAGGGGGAGGGGGAGGCGTGCTGCTGCTGCTGCTGCTGCTGCTGCTGCTGCTTGGACAGCCAGGCGGAGTGTCCGCTGGCGGCGGCCAGGGCGTAGGCGTAGGACGTGGCCGAGGCCCCGGTGGCCACTCCCTGGTGGTGGCCGTTGGGCGGGAGGTACTGGTCGAACTCGTTCACATCGAAGGGCTCTATGTTGGACATGACCTCGTGGCTGATCTCGCCGATGTCCATGGTGCCGAAGTCGATGTGGGGCTTGGAGCCGGAAGATGAGGGCCCTGCTGATGGCCCCTCCGCGCCCACCCCGAGGGCCCCCCTGGAGGCGGACGACACGCCGGCTCCTACCCCCTCCCTCTTGGACTCCGACAGCTTCCCAGACTGGAGCTCTGTCTTCGGGGTGGTGGGTGGTGTGGGTGGGCTGTGACCTTGGATGGAAGAGTTGAGGGGAAATCTGTCACCTCACATCTGAGCACTTCAAAATGTTTACAAAATTGTTTGTTTAGGTCTTTTGGGCAATCGCACATTTTCATGAAGATGGGATTTTTTTATGGTTATATGTTGTTTATTATATGCCTATGCCTATATATGTGTGTGTGTGTGTGTGTGTGTGTGTGTGTGTGTGTTTGTGTGTGTGTGTGTGTGTGTGTGTGTGTGTATCGTGTGATCTGTGTGATACTTTTGGGTTTTCCACTCCACACGCAGGTCATGTGTTGCTTACCGGCAGGGTGGTGGTGGTGATGGTGGTGGTGGTGTAGGTCTCCCAGCGGGGACCCCGCGCCGCCGTTGTGTTCCAGGTGGAGGGTCTTGTAATGGGACTGGGAGTGGCTTGCTTCCCCTTCCCCCTGGCCGTCAGAGTCGTTGGTAGGGCCCAGCTTGCCGTTCTTGCGTCTCCGTGGCTGGTACTTGTATTCTGGGTAGTCCTTCTTGTGCTGTTTTCTCAACCTCTCCGCCTCCTCGATGAATGGCCTCTTGTCGCCTTCATTTAGGAGCCTGATGGTGAGGCAAAGACAGGGGGCCGTATTTAAGCACTCGTGAATTCAAAAATAATGTGGTTACATTTCTTATTTAATTTAGCAGCCCTAATGAGGCTTAAATGATCGACTTCAATTTCACGAGCAAACAAACATGATTTCTTGTCGGGCCTAAATGTAAAGGCTTCACCACGGAGGGTGAGTGCAGCATTACACTGTGAGATAGGAGTGTTCAGCAGGACTGTACAAACCTCCACAGTTTCCCCAGTGTTTACTGAGGCTCTGCGTTGTGGAGGTGCGGGTACTGGTCGGCCAGCTTCCGGCGCGCGGCCTGCGCCCACACCATGAACGCGTTCATCGGCCTCTTCACGTGCGGCCTTGCTCTTGTTCCCGCTGTTCACGCGCACGGGCATGGGCACGAGCGTCCAGTCGTAGCCGTCCAGCACCTGGCTGACGGCCTCGCGGATACCGATGGGGAAGCGGTCGTCCTCCTCCTCGGTCTTCGGCACGGTCCGCCCCGCGTCTTCGCCGTCGCCGCTGTCGGCGCCGCAGAGCGCGGTGAGCTGCTGGGACTGGCCGTGGAGGGGCGAGTCGTGGCCACCTGTTGTCGCCGCCCGCCGCGGGTGGGTCGGGGAGAGCGAGTGACAGTCCTCGGAGCCTCCCGGGCTCATCTCGGCCTCTGAAAGGCTGTGCTCCTCGCCCGACATGTTGCTTGTTTTTTTACTGCTAAAAACGCCCGACTTTTGATTTTTTTGTGAAATGGATAATAAAAGTGTAGCCTTGTGTGAAGAGTTAAGAGTTGAACAATGTTCCCCAGTCTAATATGTTTCTCTCTTTCTATATGGGCGGTTCATACCAGAAAAGGAAAAATAAAAGTTTTTTGTAAAGGTTCCGAAATCCCTGTTCCCGCGTGTGCGTAACAGACTATTATATCATCCGTTTCACCAGGGCGACACCTGTAATGAAGTAAACGAAGTGGTTACAGATAATATATGGAAAATAATGAATAATAAATGATCAGGTTTCTGTTAATGGGTCATGTTAGCGTGTTAAGTAACAGCTCAGTTATTATGATGGCCTATTAGTTCCAAACAGGTGACAAGGATTTAATTGTTTATCGGAGAAAAAGTAGCCTATTATAATCTAAACTCCATTTGATATGGAGTTCAATTAAAATGTAGACCCTTGTAAAATACATCAAAATAAATGCTAAACATTTCCCCAGCGAGACATTCATTCGACAGCCTAAATGATGGCATGATTTAAAAACAAAAACATTTCTTAAAACACCATTGGCACTTCACTGGGATTTAGAAAATATTGAATTCTAAATTGTAAAACTAAAAAGCCGATGACATTTTTTATTTTTTTTACAGAAATAATAAAATCTTACCAAAAGTGATGTTGAGTGGTTTAACACGGGAATTGGTTGGTTGGTGTGTGTAGAGAAGCCCGTGACGCTGGCTCTCCGTCCCCTGCCCCCTCGGCGATGAATGGCCGCTCTGTGTCGCCCGCCGGAGCTTAAAGAGCGCCTTGTGAGCAGGGAAGAAAAAAGCGATTGAAAGTGGAAAACATTCCCAAAGAGGCAGCATTCCAACACTGCAGCGGCTACGCCCCGCCTCCCGCGCGCATTCTCGACTCCCATTGGCCGGACAATATTCTCCCGGCTCCTGATTGGCGCAGAGCATGTACCGTTAATGCCTGTCTGTCTGTCACCGTGAATATTTCCAATGAAAAGAGGTGAGATTTTACATCGGAGTGGCTTAAGTGACTTTACAGTGCACCCATTTAGGGCCAAAAGAAGGGCATCTTTGTTGGCTGTGTTGACATGTTATTTGAAATAAATAAACAATTATTAGAAGAATTATTTGTGGTGAAATAATTCGACACTATCAAAATAGCAACACCGAGGTGCAGCCCTATATGTTTTGAATGTAGACGTGAGAGTAGTGAGATAAAACGAATCAAAAACGAGTTAGTCACAATATTTGAATTTTGGGTGATTTTGATGACGTGAAACTTTGAGCCAGAAAAGGAGAAACGGGAAAAGGCCGATACAATCCCCGACGACAGAAGCCAATGGGACTGACGTTCGATAGGCATGTTGGACATTTTGGTTTGCTTATTTTTACACTGCGTCAATATGAAAAGGAAATAATGATATGGGGACGACTAGTTATTTTTCTATATAGGCCTAAAGGGGTGAAGCCAATTACATTAGGCACTGTGAATTCTAATTAAATATAAAAGAAGGCTATTTTGGAGGAACTATGTCCATGTGTCTTCAAAAAAATTAAGACATTATCCTATTTTTTGTACTCATAAAAGATTAACTGATTATCGATATATTATTTATAAAACCTGGCCTATGTTCCAGTCAACAATAATGAGTCACAAGCCAAACAGGATTCCAGCAAAGACTAGATGAGCCATTTCCACTGGATGAAACACTTCCAGTCGTACACGCGCATTATTGTCCTGGGAAGCATGACCTGGGAATCAAGAGAGTAGGACCCCCTTCTCCCCCTTCTCCTCCTTCTCCTCCTTCTTCTCCTTCTCTCTCTCTCTCTCTCTCTCTCTCTCTCTCTCTCTCTCCTCTCTCTCTATCTCCAAGTGCCACAAACACACTGCACACACACAGAGAGAGAGAGAGAGAGAGAGAGAGAGAGAGAGAGAGGGAGAGGGAGAGAGTGAGAGAGAGAGAGGGAGAGAGAGAGAGAGCGAGAGCAACAATGACCCCTGTGTGTCCCTCGGACCTCTCATGTTGAATCCGTGTCTCTCAGTTTTCTCGCTCTCTCTCTCTTTCTTTGCGCTCTTTGTTTCTATCTCAGGTGAATTGTAACCATGTGATCAAACGCCCAAGCCTCTCTCCATTAACCCTGGTCAATGAAAAAAAATGGGGAACAAAAAACAGTTTTGTGCTGCAAACTCGGAAAAAATTGATAACAGAGAGAGATTTCTGTGTCCTCTTGTCCACGTCGGAGGATAGAGGCGAGTGTCACACACACATAGAAAACACTCCGCAGTGTACGGGTCGCATCGCGGATCTCACCCCTTTTTCCTTCTTTAGAGACAAACCCCGTCACCTTTTATTCTTATCATCTATCACCTGGACGGGAGGCCTCGCGGGTCCCCGTGACGTCGTGAGGCCTTATGGGGTTGGGGACGGAGAATGCGCGGGCCTCGCTTTCTTGATGTGAGTGTGTTGTTCAAATTGTATAGACGTCAAAAAAATGATATTTATATAAATGTTGTTGTTTAAATGATTGGTGAGGGTGAAGCGCATCCAGGCGGCTGTGGTGGGAGAGGTAACAGGCTGGCCCCGGGGGGACACTAGCTGGTGCTGTTTCAATGGGACTTAGGATTTATCACCTGATGATATATTTGGACGTCTTTCATATGCTCGACACATTTTTGTGTGGATTTGATCGGAGCTTGTTTTGTTTTACTGTTATTTATTTAAAATATATCTATTATGAGAGATCATCGTCATTATAGTCTAATACAACGCCGTGGGTTAATTAACGTGTAGGCCATTTTTATATACGGGTTTTTATTGTTCCAAAAAATGCAAACGAATGGATTTTTACATTTTAACAACAAAAGCAACAATAACAATAGGGCTTATATAAATTGTTGTTTAAATGTTTGTGTTTCAGGAAAAAAAATAGGCTATAATTTAATATGCCTTAACAAAATAATAATATTTATTGATCGCAAAATAGTTCCAGGGCTCCATGATTAGAGATAAATAAAATGCCGTCATGTTCCCGATTTGTTCTTCAGCTGTTGGTATAAATAGCCCTAACAAAAGACAATGACTAAATAAATCAGATAGCCTTATTAAAAACAAAAAACAAAGACGTTCCTACATTTAGACGTGTTCAAATAATTAATACAATAAACATTAATTCGTTTTGTTAAGTGGGATCTTGAAACATTGCTGGTTGCGAACGAATGAAGGAATACATATGAAGGGATTTTGAAGGGAATTTTGTGATTGCAGGATTTGATTCGATAAAAATTGATCATTTATAAAGTTGATAAGGCCGACAATGTGTCCTGTAGGCCTGCATAATGGCGGATGTTATGGAATATATTTTGTATTATGGGTAATGTTTATGTCTTATTATATATTATATTATGCATTATGGGGGATGTTTCTGTATTATTATATATTATATTATGTATTATGGAGGTTTTTCTATTATATATTATATTATGTATTACGGTGGTGTCTGTCGGTAAGGCCCAAGGGGACATTTCAGTGTAATGAGCAACCAGGCATGTTTTACTCAAATGGATAATAGGCCTGTTAGATATGCTTCGCACTTTGACTCAAACTGTATTAGACGGTTTATGTGTTTTATGTGGATTTAAGTCCATGGAATTATCAATCTGAAATTCTAACACGTATGCCTATTAAGAAGGGTTTCCAGGTTTAGCTTATTGCATAACAAATATTTACGAGATGCGTCTGACATAAATTAGCCAAAAATGATGATGAAGATTTAAATGATGACCTCACTAAAGGTCATACAAGTGAGATGTTTTCTTGTGTGGAAAGAGGTGTGCTTTTTGAACATATTAGGCTTCTCCTTACCGGTCTTGAAATGTATGTCTTTCTGTATTGTTACAAAATATCTATTATATTAATATAAAATAATATTAAATTGCACCTATACCAGAATCCTAATATATTGATCAACCTAGACGATGGATTACATCATGATATTAAACACCAATGTGGCAGATAATATAAGGTATAAATTGCATTTTTGTTATTGTTGTTATTTTCTCTCTCTCTCTTCTCTCTCTCTCTCCTCTCTCTCTCTCTTCTCTCTCTCTCTCTCTCTCTCTCTCTTCTCTCTTCTCTGCCCAAACTTGTTGGAAAGTTATCTCTATATAATAATATAATATAGGCTATTGATTGACCTGGGCAAAATCATGCCATATCCTAAAATGAAACACCACTGCATGTGTCTGGCATATGCATAATTGTATAACTTGGGCCTACATTGTATAACTGTGTTATGGGCCAGGATCTCTATTGCCCTCTCCCTCTCTCTCTCTCTCTCTGTGTCTCTCTATGTCCCCTATGTCCTCTATGTCCCCTCTAGGGCCCGAGCTATAACTTGTTGGAAAATGAATCTCACATGGCTCCCATTAAGCATAAACCTACATCCCTCAGCTAATCTGCCATGTGACCGTCGGTTATCAGCCCTCTATAACTGTCCGGAGAGCCGTGTCACAAGAGCCCTCTGCCTGCAGCTGAAGGGGAGGGCTGGAGGGTGGTGGTGGTGGTGGTGGCGGCGGCAGTGGTGGTGGTGGTGTGATGGGGTAGAACTCATGATCAGCTGGAAGGGTCAAACAGTCACCCCTCAGGTGCACCACCGAAAGTCACGAGAGGCCATTTTGATGCGCGCGTGTGTGTATGTGTGTGTGTGTGTGTGTGTGTGTGTATGTGTTGTGTGTATGTGTATGTGTATTGTGTGGTGGTGTTATGGTGTTGTGTGTGTTGTGTGTGTGTGTGTGTGTGTGTGTGTGTGTGTGTGTGTGGTGTGGTGGTGTGTGTGTGTGTGTGTGTGTGTGTGTGGTGTGTGTGTGTGTTTGTTGTTGTTGTTGTCTTGATAAAACGGGTCTAGAATCCCTTCGACAGCCTATTAAATAGTTAGTGTTTCAAAAGATGTATCGTTTTTTTAATGTCTTTACATGAGTATTTAAAGAGTGACAGTGACACGTTTGTAAAAGAGTTAGATGATAGATAAACAGACAGAGAGATAGATAGATAGATAGATAGATAGATAGATAGATAGATAGATAGATAGTAAGATAGATAGATAGATAGATAGATAGATAGATAGATAGATAAATAGATAGAGAGATAGATAGATAA
>PIJE02000041.1:100000-105000 GCA_002895965.2 Coryphaenoides rupestris | reverse complement strand
CCCCATCCCCTCCAGAGACCCTCCAACCGATGGCGTCCCTCTCCCCGTCTCTCTCGCTCTGTCTCTATTATTTCTCGCCGCTTCCGTTCCATTAAATATTCATCAGGAGAATAAGGGGTCAAGGGGTCAAAGTCTGATTGAGACCGAGAGGACTGACACTCTCGGCACCAAGTTAATAGAGAGAGAGCGAGAGAGAGAGAGCGAAAGAGAGAGAGAGAGAGAGACAGAGACAGAGAGAAGAGAGACAGAGAGAGAGACACAGAGACACAGAGAGAGACACAGAGAGACGCAGAGAGAGACGCAGAGACACAGAGAGACAGAGAGAGAGACAGAGACACACAGAGAGAGAGAGAGAGAGAGAGAGAGAGACGAGAGAGAGAGAGAGAGAGAGAGAGAGAGAGAGAGAGAGAGAGAGACAGAGAGAGAGAGAGAGAGAGAGAGAGAGAGAGAGACACAGAGAGAGAGAGAGAGAAGAAGACCAACGGTCTGGGGTCGGTAGGAGGAACGTATTTACACTTATTTACACTCCGGCTTTTTTTCTTTTCTTTTGTGTCCCTTCTCTTTTCTTCTGCCCTTCAAAACTAAGATTCCACTTTCATGCTATTTCACTTTCATAATATTTTTCCCCTTTCATGTCCCGACCGCCTCCCTCCGTCTTGGCTCCTACATCAGGTATTTCTTGGCAACGCGAAAGAAGCTCCTCTCGCTAATGGGTTGTTCTCTCTCTCTCTTCCTTCCTCTCTCTCTCTCCTCTCTCTCTCTCTCTCTCCTGCTCTCTCTCTCCTCCCCTTCCTTCTCTCTCTCTCTCTCTCTCTCTCTCTCTCTCTCTCTCTCTCCTTGCCTCTCCAGCTGCTGCCGCAGAGTTGGCAGGTCGCTAACTGGTCCACCGCTTTATTCAAAGATAATCAAGCTGCCGTTAAATTATGCAAACTGTTTGTATTTCCCCGGGTTTCCAGGAAAAGCCAGCGGGTGATTTAATACGGCAAACAAATGGATTAGGCTCTTAACAAATAGACTGGGACCGCTTGGTTGACGAGGTGAGGACCGAGTAGGCGGGGCTATTAGCGCACCTGTCTGGCTGGCTGGTACCGGTACTGTAACTGTACTTGAGCCATTTGTGTACTCGGGTAAGGATCTTGATGTGGAATTGTAAACTGTCTCGAGAAATGATCGTCGGCATTAAACTTGCCTGACACGAGAGGGGGGGGGGTTAGGGGTTTCGAATGCGCTGTTTTCGTGTGCCTGACGGTGGTCTGTGTAAGCATAGTATATGCACGCATTGAGATTTTCAGTCTCCAAGATACTTAGCATTCCTCGCCACCATTGCTGCTATCGAGAGTACTATAACTTTTAATGTACTATTTGGTTTGTGAGAAGTCGCTGTCATATAGAGACTACATACGTGTAAAATTCAAGACTCTTCCCTAATATCGTAGTAAGGCGCCAGGTTAGCCGATAGCTATACACATCTTGGCTCTGTGCGAGGGCGACACGCTCGCAAATGGGGAGTAAAACGGCCATTTCCACACATTCTCCTCTCTACACACCCTCTCTCCAGTCCTCCTTCTCCTTCATGGTTTCTTCTTCTTCTTCTTCTTCTTCTTCTTCTTCTTGGGGAATACGGTGCGCAATGCTCCGGGATAGACGCTTTGAAGGATCTGTGGCCTTGTTAGCAAAATTCCAAATGAAATATAATAGCTTGCCCGACCACTCGCTACACATATGCACCGCGACGCGTTTAAACCACTACAGAGTAATTACAGTACTTTACAAGCATCTAATAAAAAAGGGCCTCGGCTCCCGTAATTCTAACAGTTGACAGCATTATGCCTGTCATGTCTGTGGAGAGATGGTCCTGGATTAGGCGGGCCGTCGCCGAGGCCCTCGCTCCGTAAAATGACTTCACTTAGGGACAGCTTCACCGTGGCCGGCGGCGGCGGAGGCCTGTCTGTCAGCTCCAGGGACAGCTTCACCATCTCCACCCTCGTGTGCTCCACCAAGCTCACCCAGAACGGTACGGCCCGTGTGTGTGTGTGTGTGTGTTTGGGTGTGGGTGTTGGGTGTGTGTGTGTGTGTGTTGGTCGGTATTTGTTACTTTGTCGGGTCTCGTTTCCTTGACAGTCTGCTTCTGCCTCCTCTCTGTGTCTCTCTGTCTCTCTCTCTCTCTCTCTCTCTCTCCTCTCTCTCTCTCTCTCTCTCTCTCTCTCTCTGTCTCTCTCTCTCTCTCTCTGTCGTTCTTTCTCATCCCTCATCCTCCTCATCCTCCCAGTGGCCTGGGCCTGCGGCGGTGGTGCAACAAGTTGTGGACCCAGCACAGCGGAGACAATAGGCTATTCATGACAGCATGCAGTGCAATGCAAAGATGATCTCGCTCTGCCTCCCTGCCCCCCACCCCACCACCCCTCTATCCCCCCACACCCCCCCCCCACCCCCCACCACCTTCACCCCCACCCCCCACCCTCGCCTCAGACTCCACACTCCGCCAGCCTCCACAGCTGCACAGGAATGTGGTCCAACAAGTCCACCCACCCCACCACCACCATCACCACCACTATAGCATCGCAAACCCAGCCAACCGGACTCAACCTCCCCCCCCCCCCCCCCACCCTAAATTTCAAAAAGGCGAACGAAGCGGAGGGCCGATGGAGATGGGGGCGCTGGTGGTGGATGGGGGTGTGGTGGTGATGGGTGGAGGGTGGTGGTGGGGGTGAGGGGTGAGGGGGGGGGGGGGGGGGGTGCTGCTGCAGATGGAAGACAAAGAGAGGATTCATGGTTGGTCACAAACACTCTGAGAAAAAAAAATGGAGGGAGCCATTTAAGTGTGGCACAGCTGCACTCTTCCACTGGGAGAAAATGGCCATAAAAAAAGAGAGAGAAAAGGGAGACAAAAGTCAGATCGCCAAATCCTTCTTTTTGTGTGTCTGCCTCTATTGCTGCCATGTCACACACACACACACACACACACACACACACACACACAGCTCCTCGCCTCGCCACCACTTCAGAAATACACATGAATGATTAGTGGTTCACTGTTTCTGTGGGAAAAGATGGCAGCACACACACACACACACACACACACACACCTGCACCATTCAGGGTGCATGTTTTCTGACAGTATAGTTGTGTTGAAGAACTACGGAAGTGACCTTAGGACACTTTATAGTCCAAAATACTAAAGGACTAAAGGGAAGGGCATGTTTAAATAACCTGCATGATTAAAATCCTCTCTGCCTTTCCTTATCTCTTACATTTCTAAATAAGAAAAACGTAGCACTTCTATTCACTCAAATCTGTTTTGATTCAACAATAGTTAATCTCAATAAACGCAAACAAGACAGGACAATTTTATCTCCTGCTTGTGAATGCCAGCAATATCGTGTGTGTGTGTGTGTGTGTGTGTGTGTGTGTGTGTGTGTGTGTGTGTGTGTGTGTGTGTGTGTGTGTGTGTGTGTGTGTGTGTGTGCGTGTGTGTGTGTGTGTGTGCGCAGGTGTTATAAGATACCGCAGTTGTTGTGTATCTGTTTAATATAATACAGTGTGCTACTATTGTCTGAGTGCTGCTCTGAATCACAGTCACATGGGCGATTGCCATGGTTACTGCTGGTAGGCCAAGGCAGGGGTTAGAAGTGCAGACATAAAGTTCAGAGAGAGGGGGGGGGAGAGAATGTTATAGAGGCTATAAAAATGTCTGTAACCATCTCCGTTCACAAATAAAAAGGTAGTATTGTTCGGTACAATGTGAATTTAAAACCCTGTAGAGGATTCTCACACCCTGTTGTGTTGCCTTACTTTAAGACAATTTAAGCAATGATGTGATACATCGTTCACTTCTTATAATTAAATTTAAGCCATTGAATATTATAACGGCGAGAGGGAGGGAGAGAGAGAGAGAGACTAAGGCAAAGAAAAGGAATGGAAAACAGAAGACATAACATTCTAACAATGCGTCTGACTCACACAGAGGGTTGCTGAAATTCAGATTGCCATGATGATGATGATGATGGTGATGACGATGATGATGATGGTGATGTGATGGTGGTGATGATGATGGTGGTGCTGGTCAGATGAACAATGATGCCATTGACACAGTGAGTGTTTTGCCCTGCGGACTTGCGAGGCGGTTCATGTCACTTGGTCATACATTAGCCGGCGGATGCAGACTGTGTGTTCTCACCAGTGACCCTGTGCTGGGCGGGGATAACCTACAAGATGGAGGCCATGAATCAGGCCCTGGGATCGCTTCCTCCAATACATAGATGGAAGTAAATAAATGTGTGTGCGTGTGTCTGTGTGTGTGCGTGTGTGTGTGTGTGTCATATTCGCCTGGATTATGGGAGAAAAAGTTGGGAGAAAAAATTATTATAGTCTTTAATTTTGGAGTTATCCTGAAAGTAAAGTGAAGACGAGACAAAACAAGAAAAAGGAAAGCATAACAGAATAAATAAATAAATAAATAAAGAGAAAATAATACAATAGAATAGAATATATGACATTACAATATAAAAGAATGGAATGGATCAAAATAGAATATAGTAGAACATAATAGAATAGAATGTAACATAAAAGAACAAAATAGAACAGAATCGAAAGGTAAAGAACAGAATATAATATAATAAAATAGAACAGAGTAAAACATAATAGAATGGAACAGAGTAGAACATAATATAACAGAATAGAACAAAACACAGCAGAATATAACAGAATACAATCGAAACAAACATAACAGAATAGAAAAGATTAGAACAGAATAGAATAGAAATTAACATAACAGAATAGAACAGAATAGAACAGAATAGAACAGAATAGAACAGAACAGAATAGAACAGAATCGAACAGAACATAAAATAAAATAAAATAAAATAAAGTAATATAACATAGCAGAATAGAACATAATAGGAGAGAATAGAATAGAATAAAATACAATAAAATACAATAGAATATAGGTAATAAAGGTGGATTTCCAGGTCAGCCATCTATAGGCCCAAAGGCTTCCTTCA
>PIJE02000041.1:0-95000 GCA_002895965.2 Coryphaenoides rupestris | reverse complement strand
AACTGGAGAATCAATACTTGATTGTTTGATTCAAAATTATTATTATTATTTGGGTGGGGGGGCACAGGGGAAAGCTTGTCATGGGTGCCTAATGTGCTAGGTCCGGCCCTGCAGCCATGAGCCATGATCCCCTCCTTAATATACGTAAGTACACACAGAAAAGAGTAAGCGTACTAGAGGTGCACTGAGCTGATCTTTGTTGCATTCTAAAATGGCCGTTCATGGATTTCAAGGGAAGATGCCATGAATTAAACATGGCATCCCACTTAATGTTAAAACAACCAACAGATGAGCTTATATCTATGATCATTTAAGAAAAGTTTGTATTTTCCATAGTACAACAAAAGCTAATTCAGGCTTCTGTTCCATCCATGATGTGTTCATGTTAAGCTGTGATTGCTCCTCAGACACTGTGGTACTAAATACCTTGTTGTACCACTAACCACCACTTGAGAGAGCCCGTGCAACATAACATCTGTACTTCCTGATGGTCTGCACACAGTCTCTCTCTCTCACTCTCTCTCTCTCTCTCTCTCTCTCTCTCTCTCTCTCTCTCTCTCTCTCTCTCTCTCTGTATATACGGCATATACACATACATACCTTTAACATTGTCCCTCATTTATCATTAGGGATGATGACAACACAGAATATGAATATGAGCATATCCACACACACACACACACACACACACACACACACACACACACACACAACACACACACACACACAATAATAAACCAACAGAGTAAATCCAGTTTGAACCTGAGGACTGGATTAGTCGTATGAATCCAAGCACCCGGTGGAATTTGAGGGCATTCACCTGATGAGGTCGGGAACAATGATGGCGCGTCGACCTTCGACCTCAAGGAAGCGCTGTGTCGACAGGAAGGGGAAAGATTCCTTTGAGGGGGAACCAGTAAAGAAAAGGACAGCACGTGGGTGTTCAATACAATGTTTTATTCATACAAAACAGCACACTGTTACAAAGTCTGGCTAGTGGTGATATGACAGAGACAAGTGCTTTATTCCTGTTGCTGTACACGTATGTTTGAATAAGGGCTGGGTCATGCTTATATCGTTTGCTCTTCGTTATCTACAGTTTATTATATATGATTCATTTGGAATAGAAATCATTTAGAAAACCTGCACATCTACAAACCTCAAGCAGGATGACAGCATTTCCATAGGTCCTAAACAAAGACGTCATCATATTCACTCTGAAAGTGGAGTTTGTGTGCAAACTGGAATATTAGACATTCCCTCAAATAAGCACGCTGTTTTTTTTTGTTCGCTGTTGAAGACACTCTGAAACTCATTCATAACACTAATCTGCATTCATCTTCATACATTTAATGCTTTAGAAAATATTTACAAAATAAAATCATGTTATGTATTACATGGAATAGACAATGCTGTAAATGAATGAATAAAGCAAGAAACACATGTTTTGAAACTCATTTTAAAGAGAAGGTCTATTTAGTAAAACATGGGCCTCTTTATTTTAAATACATGAACGGTAGATGTCCATATCTCTGATAAATAATACGATACCATTGTGCTTCTTTCCATTCGTCACATAATCAATCCAGATGTAAGCCCAGATGTCTCTACACCCCAGACTCTCTACTGATGTACAATGGGAGCGCAGGCTGCAGTCTGTCATAGTTGATCTGGCTCTCTATGTCGAGGACGCACAGAGCTTCCACCGCCTGCTCTTCCGCGAACCTTTCCTTGAAGCCCAGACGCAGGTCCAACCGTTTCTCCGATACCCGGTCGTTCCAGCCGACCTCCTGCATTTTCTCCTGCACCTTCTCTGGCTCGCCCTGCTCCTCCTGCTCCTCCTGCTCGTCCTCCTCCTCATCGCCACAGCACAGAGCCACCTCGTTCTCGTAGCAGAACGCGCTGGGCGAGTGAGGGGGCAGAAGGCGGTGGTTTGCCCGTGGCACGAATGGCGACGGCGACCGTGAGCCGTTGGAAGAGGAGGAGGAGGAAGAGGAGGCGCGAGCATCCCTGCCCCTCATGTGGCCCAGCTCCTTGGCGCTGCAGTGAGGTGTGGACGGCACCTCGTATGTCTGGTGGAAGCGGGAGTAGTCGATGTGGTAGCGGTCGGCCTTCTCAAACACCAGGGGCTCGAAGCGGTGGCCCCACAGGATCTCCCTGGCTAGGTAGGAGCTCCGGGCCTGGGTGGTCATGGCCGTGGCCTCCACCATCCCCTCCAGGATCACCACAATCTCAAAATTGTCCGTCTGCAGTTCCTCCCGGCTCAGACAGTACAGCGGACTGCTCTTGTTGATCTCGTGCACCACCACCAGTGGCGACACCAGAAACAGCCGGTCCAAGCCGTCGTCGTAGCCCACGTCGATGTCCGTCTGCTCCAGTGGCAGGTACTCCCCCTCCTCCGTCACGTGAGGGCGGATGAGCTGTGCCCGCACGTGTGCCTCCACAATGTGGCTCTTGCGCATGTTCCCGATGCGCCACATGAGGCAAGGTTTGCCGTCGCGCATCGCAATCACAGCGTTGTGCGAAAACAGCAGCGTCTGTGCCCGCTTCTTGGGGCGCACCATCTTGGCCATGATGGTGCCGATCATGAAGGAGTCAATGATGCAGCCCACGATGGACTGGACCACGACAGTGATCACGGCGACTGGGCACTCTTCCGTGACGCACCGGAAGCCGTAGCCAATGGTGGTCTGGGTCTCGATGGAGAAGAGGAACGCTCCGATGAAGCCCTGGACGTGGAGGATGCACGGCCGCCACTCCGGGCCTCCCTGCGAGACGCCCGGAGGCTGGCCTTCCCCCGGGGGCAGTCGGAGGTCAAAGTCCCCGTGGGCCAACGCCACCCCCCAGAACACCAGGCCAAAGAGCAGCCAGGAGAGCAGGAAGGTGGTGGTGAAGATGAGGAGCAAGTAGCGCCAGCGGATGTCCACGCAGGTGGTGAAGATGTCCGCCAGGTAGCGGCGTGGCTTGCCCTCCATGTTGTTGAAGACGACGTTGCACTGGCCGTTCTTCCTCACGAAGCGGCTGCGCAGGCGGGTCTTGTGCAGGCCCCAGCCCATGCCCAGGTCCACGCCCAGGCGGCGCGAGGGGGAGGGCCGCTGGCCGTTGTACAGGATGGGCTCACTGGCGGCTCTCAGGGATATTATTCCTCCTCTCTCTCCATCTTCACCTCCTGTAGCCTCCTCTCGTCCACCACCACTACCACCACCTCCTCCACCACCAACACCTCCTCCTCCTCCACCACCACCAACACCTCCTCCTCCTCCTCCTGCCTCACCCCTCACCCCTGGGCCCCTCAACTGTGTGAGGGGCCCATGGCCATTGTGGAGACCCAAGCTGGAGATCTTCAGGGTGTCCTCATCTGTGGATACGATGCTGTATCTTCAGGAAGAAATACAAAGAAGCGGATATCAACATAACACTACATGACATGATGTGAAATATACATTTTAAATAAAAGACCCAAACAGATATAAAAAGGTCAAATAACACTTAGGTTTACTAAAATTGTACTTCTGAGAGTAACCTTTGGTGCTAAGAGCTGCATCCCATAGGGTGAAGGCCCCTACGAGGTGCTCAGCTACTCACCTGTTGACTCTCACTGCTCCCATGGCGCCACTGATAACCAGACTGTGTCTGCGGTAGCAGTAGTGAATTCTGGGACGGATCGTTCCAACCATTAAAATCCTGTATTCGGGATGAGGTGAGGATGTGGGATCAGATCTGTCTCACAGGACATGTCAGCACCTCATCCGGGTCGCACATCTCCTGGGGATTAAGAAAATAATGTTTTTGTTTTATTATACGTTTAATCTCAGTGGTAATCTCCAGTTGAATCATAAATAAGCAAGCAAGACATATAAACTACTGTATGTAATGACAGGGATAGCAGAGATGCACTTGCTTCATCCAAACACAATTGAACCCCTCCCTCATTGTAAATGTGGCCCATGTCCTCTGCCTGACGCAGATCAGACGTGTTAATAACAGTTTACTGATTGGGGTTCTTGCTACCAGTTAGCCCGAAGAACCTCCAGGCTAACTAGCGCTGGAAAACCAGACTAACGAATCAGTGGTAATCTACTGTTAGAACAATTGATTTGTTGTTTGTGCTGGTGACAAGGTTAGAGGGTGACTACTGCACGCAAGCTAGCGACCAGGGGAGCCACAAATCATTGCATAACCAACATAGTGACACAAAGGCCATTGGCTGACAGATGATCGTGTTCCACATACTCTGGCTGACACACAGGACTCTATTGGTGCTGCAATGGCTGTCTTGGGAATACAAATTATTCGATATTTTCATTACTTGTTGTGGTGTAAATGGCGGGAGGTGAAAAGAGACTAAACAATCACAGACTCATACGCACACTGCAATAAATATAGAACAAAGTCTGATGGGATTTGTTCTCCTGTGTCACAGCCTGTGCATATAACCCTTGGGTTATAATACGCACTATAAAACCCACCACCGCTAGCATAACACCCACAATTGCTGGCATCCAAACACCAACCACAGCTAGCATCCTCACACCTACCACCGCTAGCATCCTAACACCTACCACAGCTAGCATCCTCACACCTACCACCGCTAGCATCCTAACACCTACCACCGCTAGCATCCTCACACCTACCACCGCTAGCATCTTAACACCTACCACCGCTAGCATCTTAACACCTACCACCGCTAGCATCCTCACACCTACCACCGCTAGCATCCTCACACCTACCACCGCTAGCATCCTAACACCAACCACCGCTAGCATCCTCACACCTACCACCGCTAGCATCCTAACACCTACCACCGCTAGCATCCTAACACCTACCACCGCTAGCATCCTAACACCTACCACCGCTAGCATCCTAACACCTACCACCGCTAGCATCCTCACACCTACCACCGCTAGCATCCTAACACCTACCACCGCTAGCATCCTAACACCTACCACCGCTAGCATCCTAACACCTACCACCGCTAGCATCCTAACACCTACCACCGCTAGCATCCTCACACCTACCACCGCTAGCATCCTAACACCTACCACCGCTAGCATCCTCACACCTACCACCGCTAGCATCATTGACACTTACCACCGCTAGCATCCTCACACCTACCACCGCTAGCATCCTAACACCTACCACCGCTAGCATCCTCACACCTACCACCGCTAGCATCCTCACACCTAACCGGTACATCCCCCCGCTAGCATCCTCACACCACCACCGGCTAGCATCCTACACCTACCACCGGTAGCATCCTAACACCCCACTGCTAGCACCCTAACACCCCACTACTAGCATCCTAACGACCCACCACCAGCCAGCATTGGTAACACACACCCACCTATGGGGCATTCAATGTATATTTTGGACTGAAGTGATGAGTGAATTCTAAACAACAAAATATATTGTTGGGGTAGTAGGGGTGAAGACAGGTGTATCACATAACGTTCATTTTGGACACTGGCGGGCCTTCTAACTTTATGAGCTACACCTGTTTTCTCTGCTACTATTACCATCTGTGATAATGGTCTATTATAGGAACTATAGACTATATTATGTTGCCGTGTGTTTGTCCGCTTAAAAGGGCAAGGAGAAGTGTTCCTGATCCCTCACCAAACTTTGACTCTAAGCTACTTTCAGAGAAAAGAAAAAACGATGTTGTAAAGTTCAAATGTAGTGCATTAAAGTACATTAACTTGAGTGAAGTAAGAACATTTCAATGCTTCTACCTCTGTAACTGTTCAACTGTAAGTTCACTTTTTGTTTTAAAATAGCCGACTGCGCTCTGAGCATGTATTTTAAATGTAAGAACGATTGAGGCTGGTGTTCTGGGCAGTGAGCGAGACAGGTCCATATGTCCCTGAGGGATAGCAGCTGTAATTAACACAGTGATGATAGTTATTAGCGGTCTCCATAGGAACATCTCTGGGCTGGCTAGAGGAACAGCTAGGCATCACTCTTTTAGAGAGAGAGAGGGGAGAGGGGGGAGACAGAGCAAATAAAAGTAAAGTGTAAACAAACCACAGTGAGGGGGTTTACATACGACACGTTGGTCGTATGTCAGCACACACATACACACACAAACACACACACACACACACACACACACACATGCGAGAGGAATATGAAAACACAGGCTTGAAATACAACGACTTGGCAATGGTGACCTTATGAGGAAGTGTATGATTAACCAATATATGAAATATAAAATGCATATAGCATTATCAATATACACTCACCGGCCACTTTATTAGGTACATCTGTTCAACTGCTCATTAACACAAATATCTAATCAGCCAATCACATGGCAGCAACTCAATGCATTTAGACATGTAGACATGGTCAAGACAATCTGCTGAGGTTCAAACCAAGCATCAGAATTGGGAAGAAAGGTGATTTCAGTGACTTTGAACGTGGCATGGTTGTTGGTGCCAGACGGGCTGGTCTGAGTATTTCAGCAACTGCTGATCTACTGGGATTTTCACGCACGACCATCTCTAGGGTTTACAAAGAATGGTCAGAAAAAGAGAAAATATCCAGTGAGCGGCAGTTCACTGGGTGAAAATGCTTTGCCAGAGGTCAGAGGAGATTGGCCAGACTGGTTGGAGCTGATAGAAAGGCAACAGTAACTCAAATAACCACTCAGCAGAAGACTATGCAGAAGAGCATTTCTGAACACGTCGAACCTTGAAGCAGATGGGTTACATCAGCAGAAGACCACACCGGGTGCCACTCCTGTCAGCTAAGAACAAGAAACTGAGGCTACAATTCGCACAGGCTCACCAAAATTGGACAATAGAAGATTGGAAAAATGTTGCCTGGTCTGATGAGTCTCGATTTCTGCTGCGACATGCAGATTGTAGGGTCAGAATTAGGTGTAAAGAACATGAAAGCATGGATCCATCCTGCCTTGTATCAACAGTTCAGGCTGGTGGTGGTGTAATGGTGTGGGGGATATTTTCTTGGCACACTTTGGGCCCCTTAGTACCAATTGAGCATCGTTTAAACGCCACAGCCTACCTGAGTATTGTTGCTGACCATGTCCATCCCTTTATGACCACAGTGTACCCATCTTCTGATGGCTACTTTCAGTAGGATAACGCACCGTGTCACAAAACTCAAATCATCTCAAACTGGTTTCTTGAACATGACAATGATTTCACTATACTCAAATGGCCTCCACAATCACTAGATCTCAATCCAATAGAGCACCTCTGGGATGTGGTGGAACGGGAGATTCACATCATGGATGTGCAGCCGACAAATCTGCAGCAACTGCGTGATGCTCTCATGTCAATATGGACCAAAATCTCTGAGGAATGTTTGCAGCACCTTGTTGAATATATGCCACGAAGAATTAAGGCAGTTCTGAAGGCGAAAGGGGGACCAACCCAGTACTAGCAAGGTGTACCTAATAAAGTTGCCGGTGAGTGTATGTGTAGTCCTAAGGTAACCCAGATGTAACATTACATATGTGCTCTCTCTTTCTCTCTCTCTCTCTCTCTCTCTCTCTCTCTCTCTTTCTCTCTCGATTACCTGCAATGCACATGTACACACACACACTTCCTACGTACTGTCGCCTGCCATGTCATAAGAGTTTCACTGTTCAGAATGGCCCTGTGTCTCTCTCTCTCTCTCTCTCTTCTCTCTCTCGCTCTCTCTCACACACACACAGACCCACAAAAAATCTGTGTGGCTGTCCTTGGCCATTTTTACCCGAGAGATATTTTCAAGAGCCAGGGGATTAATAAATCTCTCTGACCAACCAAGTCTATACGCATAACTCCGACTGTGTCAGATGAACTGTGATGGTGGAATCCTGACGCATCGCAATCCAAATACGTCAGCAGAATAAACGTCCTCAACAGATGAATCCCATGGGAAAATCTTGTTGTAAAGTGTGTGTCTCTGGGTCTTTATCACAGTCTTTGAATTCTGTGTGTGTGTGTGTGTGTTCAGTGAAACTCTTGTGACATGGCAGGCGACAGTACGTAGGAAGTGTGTGTGTTGTTGTGTGTGTGTGTGTGTGTGTGTGTGTGTGTGTGTGTGTGTGTGTGTGTGTGTGTGTGTGTACATGTGGCATCAAAGGGAAAGAAGGAGGCCCCTTATCAAATACCAGATTACAATCCCTTTAATCCCCACCCTCAAACAACAATATGAAAGGTAGGAAGCTGTCACGACCTGCCTTAATCCCTGTCTCTTTAATCTGGGATCTGGACAGAGGCAGAGATGATGGAATAAGACATAGAAAAGAAAGAAAGAGAGAGGGAGAGAGAGAGGGGGGGGAGATAAAGAGATAGGGAGAGAGGGGGGAGAGAGAGAGAGTGGGAGAGAGAGAGGAAGAGAGAGATGGAGAGGAAGCAAGAGAGAGAGGGAGAGAGACAGAAGAAGAGAGAGAGGGAGAGATAGAGAGGGAGAAAGAGGGAAGAAAAAGAGGGGGAAAGTATAGGAGAGAGAGCAAGAGAGAGAGATAAGGGAGCGGGACACAGAGAAAGGGGGAGAGAGAGGGAGAGAAAGAGAGAGGGGGGATAAAAGAGAGAGGGGGGAGAGAGAGAGGGGGGAGAGATAAGGAGAGAAAGAGAGAGGGGAGAAAGAGAGAGAGAGGGACACAAAGAGAGGGGGAGGGCGAGGGAGAGAAAGAGAGAGGGGGAGAAAGAGAGAGAGGGACACAACGAGAGGGGGGAGGGGAGAGGGAGAGAAAGAGAGAGAGGGAGAGAGGGAGAGTAAACAAAAGAGAGTTTATTTCGTTGTTGTTCTGATAATATATACATTACTATCTCCACAAAGCAAAGAAGGAAAGATGCATGATACTCAAACTCGTCATCCATGAATGAAGCATTGGAAAAATATCGTTTGAAGTGTTGGGACTTCCACAACTTTACAAATATATAGTGAATGTCTACAAATGTGTGCGGTTGACACTCTTGGCATTGTTTGTCAATGTTCATTAACTAAATCTGAATATTATCAAAATCACCTCTGCATGATTTGCCCATCTTTCTCAACACACTTGTTGCACAAACGCAACACATTACATACTTAATTGTTGTTGTCAAATACTGCATATAGCGGATGATTAATATATCAGAGTTTATTTACCGTAAGGTTACGTGTTGTAATACTACTACCACATAGTACTGGTTAAAATCCAGTGATGAAAGTTTAGGTCAATGGCACCGAATGCCCGCGGAGCTGTCCAGTCCTGAAATCAACGCAGCCTCACGGAATGTTCGACGGGCGGGAACATTAATATTTCCCCAACCTTGGAATTGAGAATTACATTTCAATGTCCCTTTAAAAATCTGTGTCCAACACGTTACCCGTCGCGTTGACACGGTTGACATAGTAGGCCTGCCTACACGCGAGAGAGACATTTTGTTCCGTTTTGGCCTAATTGTTCTTTGGTATCAATCGAGCCACAAGAGAGGAACATTGATAAGGTATTGATACGGAACGACGTCATGGTGTATGATTATATACATCGTCAACTTCATGATGAACCGTCTCAACATATGGATTTTAAAACGGCATGGAGAGTCAAGTAGAGTTATGGTTTCAATTAAACAACTTTACGCCGAAGAGGCGGCGTGGTGTCTGTTTATAAATGAAGCCTATATGTACCTGATGTTACGGTCGGTCCGAATTACTGAGGAACTGACGTTGGTTTCATCCTCTTGAAAACGTGCGGGTCCTTTTTTTTGTGTGCTCGTCTTGCAGTTGTTGTTGTTGTTGTTATTATCTTTTTTCCAGCAGGCAAAAAATAAACAATCGTAACCTTTTTATAAACTTCCAGACTTTCATGTTCTGTCTGCTCGACGTGCTCCCAAACTGCGCCCACGTTCACGTTCACGCTCGCGCTCACGCTCACGCTCACTTCTCACTCTCCGCCGCCGCCGCGCGTGAGCTGCACCGTGACGCGCCTCTCCTCCGCGCGCGCGTCCTCGTGGCACCGTGACAGCGCGCGTGGGTGAGAGGGAGGGAGAGGGCGCGAGGGAGCCGTGCCGTGCCTGTTGTCACACTAATGACTCCCCCGGTCTCCCGCTGCGTAGGTGTGTGTGCGTGTGCGTGTGCGTGCGTGTGTGTGTGTGCGTGTGTGTGCAGGTTACTTTATGGTTTTCGACGGCCGCGCACCACCCCCTCGTGGGTTTCATAATGGGAACACAATCGTTGAGCGGCTATTTATTCATGTTTCTGAACCGACCCACTGAACTCCCTCAATTATCTCAAACGATCCCCTCTGGTTGATGACATTTAGAGGACGCCTTCAAAAAGATGTGTTGCATTGGGGAGCTGTCCACTGCCCCGCCTGTCTGCAAAGAATAATCAGCATTCAAATAGACAAATGTTCCTGCTTTGCTTTCGGTGTGTGTGTGTGTGTGTGCGTGTGTGTGCTTGCGTGTGTGGTGCGTGTGTGTGTGTGTTTGAAATCTACTCACCAAACTACACTGTATTTGGGCATATCCAGGGATAAAACTTAGGGATCATTTCGTGAACAGATATAAACATATAGCCTATAGTCTGAGAAGTGGAACAGTGCAGTGCAGTCCCAGTTCCACTAGACAGGAAAGGCCTGGTTGCAGAGAATATACTGGATATAAGAGAATACATACTAACAGCTGCAGACATACTAACAGCTGCAGCAGGGTGCAATCAGGTGGTCTTCATCCGTTTGTCAATCTCTTCCGTTCTGTCCCGGCAGTATAGCAGATTAAGACCCATTTGTGGATTATGTCACGCCTTCGCCTCTGGAAATAACCAATACCTTTTACTCATTTTCAAATCTTTTTGCTTGTTGGACTGCAAGCCGCCAGTGTCTCCTGTGAGGAGCCAGGTTGTATTTACAGCTGGCAGCACGCTGGCCATGCTGAGCGCTCTTACTTTAGGACCGAAATACGTACTGGCAATTAGACACAACCGTATAGTTTCCATGGAAACCCTTTTATTTTCCCCTTTGCTTTTTGTGCGGTTCATCCGCTCTTATGCGTGTAATCAGGTGGAGAGTCTCACAATTCATTTAATGATTGAGATGGGGTTTTTTTACTTAACAGGTGGGTGTAACAGAAGAGAGAGAGAGAGAGAGAGAGAGAGAGAGAGAGAGAGAGAGAGAGAGACAAACACAAATACAGAGAGAGAGACACACACACACACAGAGACACACAGAGAGAGAGAGAGAGAGAGAGAGAGAGAGAGAGAGAGAGAGAGAGGAGAGAGAGAGAAGAGAGAGAGAGAGACAAACACACACACAATGAGAGAGAGACACACACACAGAGAGATAGAGAGGGAGAGGGAGAGAGAGGCAGAGAGAGATGCATAGGATTGAAAAGTGGTGAGGGTGGGGGGAGGGGGAGGGGGAGGTTGAGAGAGTGAAATTAACTCCATGTTCTCACAGTCGCTTTTTTGAAGTAAAATTGTTTGGTTGTACACACACCAAAAACATAAAAGGAGATGCTGGTTGGATGCAGACACAGTGTGAAAGTTTGTGACAGTTTGATTCAATTAGATTTGAGCCTAATGAGAATGTACTTCATCAATTCCCATTGAAGAGTTGCACGCTTAGCCCTATACTACTGAGTTAGCATGTACCGCAGTAGTATAACGCTTAGCCCTGCCTTATACTACTGCAGTACATAGTACATAGTGGGGGGGCAGCAGTAGCTCAGGAGGTAAGAGCGGTTGTCTGGCAAGAGGAAGGTTGCTGGTTCGATCCTCAGGCTCCGCCTAGCTAAGTGTCGAGGTGTACCTGAGCAAGACACCACCTGCTCCTGACGTGTTGGTTGTTACCTTGCATGGTTGGCAACGCCGTCGGTGTATGAATGGGTGAATGTGAGGCAATACTGTAAAGCGATTTGGATAAAAGCGCTATATATATGCAATCCGTTTACATAGTACACCTGTGTGTGCGGGCAGCAGGATAACGACACTGCACTGCGGGCAGCAGTACAACGGCTGTGTACTTCAGTGATATAACGACATGTCGTGCTGCAGTCGTATAACGGGTAGCCCTGTGTTATAGCAGGTCCACATTACAACATTTAAAAGAGTAGAGTGTCTATACATAGATGCTCCAATTACTGAGTACCGACAGAGTCCAGGGTGGAACATAACCAGCGAGGTGAAGGAAAGACTGTCCCTGCTACCAAAATAGACGTCTGTGTGTAGAAATAGCACAGGTCTATGTGACAGTCAGATATTAATAGTCTCAGTGGCACATCTCGCTAAAGGCAGTGTTGCCCTTATCATCTGGATCATTCGTCCATTCTCTCTCTGTAAATGGATTGCATTTATATAGCACTTTTTCCCAAAGCGCTTTACAGTATTGCCTCCCATTCATACACCGACGGCGGTTCAACCATGCAAGGGCACAACCAACACGCCAGGAGCAGGTAGGGTTAGGTGTCTTGCTCAGGGACACCTCGACACTTAGCTAGGTGGAGCCCGGGGATTGAACCAGCAACCTTCCGGTTGGCAGACAACCACTCTATCTCCTGAGCTACTGCCGCCCTATCTCTCTCTCTCGCCCTTCCTTCTCTAATCTGTGCACCAAAAAACAACATGCACACAAACTCTCACACACACAACACACACACACACACGCACATGCACACACACTTATTTTCAATGATCAAACATCATTAACATCATGGTTGTGTTGGTATGACCATGCAGACAGCAAGGGGGCTATTTTCTCGGACTTCTCCCCCTCATGCACGACCAGCCAATGGAAAGCGTGGCTTCATAGTGCGTCTCACTTCCAAACTGTATCCAGGTCAGAGGGGCTTCAGAGGAACACACTATCTGGGTTTATAGGTCTGCCATGTTTATCACAACAGTACCAGCGTGTTCTCTAGCACACCAATCCCCACAAATTATTCATTACATACGTCACTGATGCATAGTTTTAGTTATGTTTTTATATTTTTAACAAAACACTTCCTTATACAGTATGTGTACCACTATATTGATAGTGTAGATAGTAGATCGTTTCTTGCCACTGCTGGGGTTTGTGAAAGAACAGAATAACTTACAAAACCAGGGTTAACACAAGAGTATACAAACCACAAGTCCTCGTTTTCCCTGTGTTGTGTTGTGTCTCCTGGGGCCTTCACACGGTGACCTGAGGAGCCAGCCTCAGTGCAAGAGAGAGTGAATCAGATCAAACTATATAAATATACACAATAGTACAATAGGCCTATATATACACACGGCACTTATGCTGTAAGTATATACTATATCATCACAGTATATTACTGCCATTGTTCCACACTGTTAATCATGCTCCCTTCTTGCAGCATCTGCCTCCACACCTGCCTCGTCCTCCTACAGCTGATACATTCGGCCACCAACCCCCCTTGCACAGAAACGTTTTCCCATTGTTTACTTCTTCAGGTTGTTGCCTATAAAGGAGCTTTATCACGGAGGGTCAATAGTAGGGGCGAACACAGGCTGTATCTCAGGATTGTTAATTATAGGCACTTTGACTGTGCTGACCAGACCCGCGAATTAGCTAATGACGGACAACTGCTAGTTACACCTCTGTAACCAAGGCCCTGTTACTCTAAACATGTGTGATCCATGTCGAATTAAGGCCTTGATGTTACCACATCTTGCCCGCAAGCTTATTTTGTCTAAAATTTACTTTTATTGTCCTACCAGAACACATCTACATTTACATAGCACATTTCATACCACAACTTCTTTTCCAAACCGTCTTTTTCTGCTGATATATCCAAGAATTAAAAACAAACGCTTAACTTGGTGGTGAAAGAAAAACATGCTAGAAACTGAAAAATACCACAGTATTGGAGTAAGGAGGTTAAGCTTCGGTCTAACTCTCAAAAAGCATCATGATCGTCACCAACATGAAGTTCAGAGTCTCATGTTTCATGAGTTCTGTTTTTCGGTTTGCATTTCCATGGATACCGGAGCTCCTCTCACCTCATGGTAACTGTTGCCGCAGCAACTGAATAAAGCTATTCTAGTGCGTTGCACTGCAAAGACAATGATGACTGACATTTATTCTTGATTGCCCGCTAGAATACGTAATGTAATCTGACGTCACTGTTTCAGGGCTTAATTTAACAACAGACCGAATCATTAAAAGTTTGCCTTAAAACCCAAGAAACTTCTCTTGGTAATGTGGGCAAAAATATGTTTTTGTCAATGCCTGAGAGAGTGAAAGAAGTGAAAAGAAATCCTACTGCGTATGTGTGTGTGTGTCATCTTATTTAAATGTGCATAATGAAGCATACATAAATCTAATAAAAACCACGCTTATTGTATATATGCATCCGGGTAAGTAGGTGAGGAATCGTCACAACATTTAAATCAAGCCGTGACAATGCATTTATCCACTTATTGAATTAACAAAGATTTTGGTACCTTAACAGAACTTATTTTTCTGCTAAAACACCACTTTTAAGATCTAAACAAGGCTCTACTGTGTCTTACCAAACCCTAACGTCATATCAGCACATTGCCCCTCATTGGATGCAGTTCAACCTCTGTGCCTCCAGGTCTTTCATGGATTCACCTCTCAAACACTGTGACATTATGAACTGTTTTTTGGTTTAGTTTGTGTTCCACAACATATTACGACGCTGCACTCAAGATCATTATTTAAAAATAACACATCTCCGGGTCAAACTACTACAGCATGAATGGGTGGCAGTTGATTCTGTATAATTAATTCATGAACGCCCGAGAAAATCTTCAGGGAATACATTGTAATCTAATATGCCCAAACTATGCTACTACACACACACACACACACACACACACACACACACACACACACACACACACACACACAGCCTACATTAGTTTTAAATATATCTATGGAGCATCAGGAGAACAATGTGTTGCCTTAAAAAATAGTTCCTGTTTAGAAAATAACCATTAAAGTATTCAACTTTCCAAACTGATCACAGGCTTGAGATCCAAACAGCAATAATCCATAAACCTATCAAAATGTCAATATTCACTGTTTACAAAATGGGCGTCAGGTTGAAGGGAGGGTTTGGGGTGAGGGTAAGCTGGGAGAAGGTGGATGTGTAGTCTAGTAAAGTACACACACACAAAAACATTGAAATAATGATTGAGGCCGGCTAGGAACAACGGTTGAGTTACCATGAGCTACCACCGCCGCTACGTATGCTTGAGCCACACGGGTGAAGAACCCACAAGGAAGACCGAAGAAAGACGGAGTCACTGGAAAAGTCTGGACGTGGAGTTGGTGGAGAGAGAGACAGAGACAAAGGAGAGAGAGAACCTCAAAAAGTAAGTGTGTCTTCAACATCTTCCATAGGCTGTAATTCTGAATAGCTTGGCAATAGGATGTGATGTTTGCAGTGTGTTTAATCTGTGATGTCTCTTTGTGTGCTAAGAAGACCTAGCGATGGGCCCAGTGTTGCGCGCCCTGATACATGCCTTCCAATAATGTGAAAGCTTTGAATGGTATCAGGGTGACAGTAAATGCAAACGGGCTTTTTCTTCTTCATACTTAAAAACATCTCATTACCACCCATTAAGGAGGATTGATAAACTTTAAGAATCAGCCACAGTTCAATTAGCCAATCTGACCGGAGATGGATTGTTCTCAGTGCCTTCTAAGAATTGAAACCACATGTTGGCTATTTCAGGAGAGCTGAATAGCGTGACATGATATTGTGTGTTCTTCCAGCTGTCAGGAACAAGAGAAAGAAAATGAATGATAGAGAGGGGGAGAGATAGAGAAGGAATGAGAGAGAGAAGGAAGTATAGAGAGGGAAGATAAAGAGACAGAGAAGGAATGACAGAGAGAAAAGAATGAGAGAGAGAGAAACAAAGAGAGAGAGAGAAGAGAAAAGAGAGAAAAGAGAGAGAGACAAAAGAAAGAAGAGAGAAAGAAGAAAGAGAGAGAGAGAAGAAGAGAGAAAGAAGAGAGAGAGAAAGAGAGAGAAAAGAAGAAAGAGAGAAGAGAAATAGAGAGAATAGAAGAAAGAGAGAGAGAGAAATAGGGAGAATAGAAGAAAGAGAGAGAGAGAAGATAGAGAGAATAGAAGAGAGAGAGAGAAGAAAGACAGAGAATAAGAGAGAGGAAGGAGAAGAAGAAAAGAGAAGAAAGAGAGAAAAGAAGAAGAAGAAGGAAAAGAAGAGAGAGAAGAAGAGAAAGAGAAGAGAGAGAGGAGAAGGAGAAGGAAACAAAGAAAGAGAGAAAGAAAGAGAAAGAAAAAGAGAAGAAAGAGAGAAAGAGAAAGAAAGAGAACGAGAGAGAGAAAAGAGAGAGAAAGAGAAAGAAGAGAAGAAGAGAAGAGAGAAAGAGAAAGAAAAAGAGAGAAGAGAAAGAGAGAGAAAGAGAGAAAGAGGAAGGAGAGAGAGAGAGAGAGAGAGAGAGAGAAGAGAAGAGAGGGAAAGAAGAGAGAGAGAGAGAAGGAGATGGAGAGAGAAGAGAGAGAGAGAGTGATGGAGAGAGAAGAGAAAGAGATGGAGAGAGAGAGAGAGAAGAGAAAGAGATGGAGAGAGAGAGAAGGAGAGAAGAGATGGAGAGATGGAGAGAAGAGAGAGAGAGAGAGAGAGAGAGAGAGAGGAGAGAGAGAAGGAGAGAGAGAGAAGAAGAGAGAGACAGAAGAGAGAGAGAAAGAAGAGAGAAGAGAGAATAGAGGGGGAGAGAGAAGAGAGAAGAGAGAGAAGAGAGAAAGAAAGAGTATTTCAGGAGAGCTGAATAGCGTGACATGATATTGTGTGTTCTTCCAGCTGTCAGGAACAAGAGGACAAAGATGATGAAGGCCACGTCCACGTCTTGTTGAGGGTAACTGCAACTTCCCCCGTGACGACGTCACTCGGGCAGTTTGACCCGCAGTCCTCCTGACCGGGAACTCTATATCTGTGACACCGACACTTAATCCAGGTGAACCGTATCCTCTGCCTTGCCTTTCTGAAACCTGTTTTACCAAGAATAGACCCCTGGAGCTCACTGCTACATTGTTTCGTTATTATGTTACGACATTTGGTGCTTTAACCTTTGGTGTGATGTATTTAGATACTGCCAGGGTTATTTTGACCTTTTGACCTAATTTCTCTTGTTATCCCATTTCAAAACATTCATAAGTGACCTATGGCAACAATCAATCAATAAATCAATAAATAAATAAGTCCTTCATGTGTTTGTTCCACAGATGTGCTCAATGGTTATTCACCTCAATGTAATAGATCCATAGATAAATCATCCAGACCAGCGGTACTTACTGGGACGATCTGCTCCCTCATCCCAGAGCTCTAACACTGGGCTCTGCCAGATATGACTGGACCAGACCGGACCCGTCCCTGTAGAGAACCATTGCCAGCTCACAGCCAATAACAACCTCACGATGGACGAGAGGATGGATGAGAGGAGGGGCAGGGATAGGTCTCGCCGGCCTTCAGGTCAGACATGAAAACACATAGTAGGGTCATAATGTAACAGTGTCAACCAATGGAAATCATAGAGCGACAAGATTCGAACAAGACATTATGGGCGGTCTTTATAAACTGATATTACTCAGATAGTTTTCAATGCTAAGTGCCTTTTCAAACACTGTGGATTCTGTCCACCAACCAAATCATATCCACTTTATTTGTTTAAGTATCAACATCTGCCTCTTCTGTGTACCATGTTTCTGTTATATCATATCTGTAATATTATCTCTACAAAGACATACACTATGAGTGTATGTCCAGAGGGAGAAAGGGGGATGAATGGTTTATTCAAAATCTTTACATACCACTTGGATTAATTAAACCACCCCAAGGACAAGAGCTTTTAGTTGATAGTTGATAGGTGATCCATTATTTCAGAAAGATAGTGCGTCATACTATATTTATAATACACAGAGCTTGTGCACGTACATAAATGTTTCCACATATTTTTCTGTAATAGCTTTGGGGTCCAGAGGAGACCAGGAGCAGGAGAGAAATTACGTCTCTCGGGAGCGGAGGGGGTTCAGCGAACAGCGATCAGAGGACACCAACAAGCGTCCGTACCGACACTATGAGAGAGGACGGCCGCTGCCAAGCCACCACAGCACAGAACCTAAAGCCTGCGTCCCATTCAGGACTGTAAACCTGGGCATCCCCTCTCAGAGGAGGAATACGGACACATTCATTCAGGAAACCTGGAGGAGTGAGTCCCCGCAGAGATACACCTACCACTCCAACTTCAGGTTCAGGGGCGAGTCACAGGAGAACTCCCCGTCCCGCCACTACTCCAAGAGCCCAGAACGCTGCAGGCCACCTGAGTCTCCCCTGGACTCCCAAAGACGAAGTTCCCAGTCCAGGGGTCAAATCCAGTCTAACGTGCCATCTCAGAACACTTCCCAACCGATGTCTCATGCTCCATCTGGCCGTGCGTCGAGGCGGTCCAGTCCATCACACAGGAGGGAGTCGATCGTTTCTGGGAGTGTCTCGACCTCCAGGGCTAGCCCCACCCACATGAGCTGTGACTCCGTCTACGGAGCGAACAGAGGGTTCGTTCCGCGGGGCCGCAGCAGAGAGTCAAGGCGTCCGTCTCAGTCCTCCGCCAGTCACGGCTTGGACTCCGAGAGGCTCTACAAGAACCTGGAAACACTCTCTCGCCACGGTTCCTTGGCCGGTCCACCGGCGGCGTACGAGAGATCTTCAACAAGCAGACGGCCACCACTAGTCGGCCGCCGACACACTCGCTGGGAACAGCCGCGAAGTCTCGCGCTCAGGAGTGGCCGAGGTACGCACAGCCACACGCCCCAGACAGAGCTTCCACTCTAGGGACAGCAGACCGGACACTGCAGCACAAAGTTATTCCAGTAGAACCCGGGACAGGGACAGGGACAGGGACAGGCCGAGCAGATCCGAAGCCAGTCCCCAGAGGGCTCCTGCCGTGGCTCCGCTCACTCCCTGCGCAGTGCCGCCTTCTGCAAGGCTCCTCTCCGCCAAGACGAGACGCGGACCCACCACATCTCCTTGCCCCATCCTCGAAGTCACCTCCTGCAACATGGAAACCGACAAGGGGAAACGAGGGCAGCAACAAAGACGGCGATCGTAGCCGAAGCATGTGAGAAGAGGCTGGATGCCTCTTGACCTCTGACCCAAACGACCCAGGCCGAGCTCGAAGAGGTAGGTTCATGTTTTGTACCTTCATTAGTAAGCCAAGTCGATGTCCATGAGGCAGATCTATAAAGACTTTTAATTGTTCGAAATGTGTCTCCTCCGAGGCGGCGATGACCATAGACGACTACATCGTCATAGCTGATATCCCGAGGATCAGCCTGGAAGCGGGGGAGGAGCTCCCGGCCTTCAGAAGGAGGACCCAGAGCCCCAGCCCCCGCAGGGACCACAGGACCAGGACTCCCGCGTGGGTCACAGCAGGGCGCCACGCAGATAGATGCGCTGGGATGCAGATTATTTTGTTCGATTCTTTTTTCGGTCGTATAAATGGTGTGGTTGTTGCTCTACATGTCACACTGCATGGACCAGACATACAAAATTTGCAAAACCAGATCGGCCTCATGCAAAATGTGCCAGAAGCACTGTTTTTACTGTTTTAAATGTTTAAATGTCACTACAAAGGAGTTCTTACAAATAATTGGAAAGGAATAGGAATATAGATTTTTCTTAGTTTCGGGTACAAATAATTTTTCAATGTTATGCAACACCAGATTTGACAGAAGCATATAGCAAGGAGGTTGTAAATTTTCCTTTAGTCTGTGTTTTCGTGCAATTACATTTTCTTATTTCTTAGCTATCCACCGGAAGTAAACTCCAGGGCTGATCTGGAGGAGCGAGGCCGAGGCAGGGAGAGAGGCAGAGACCGAAGAGAGAATACACCGGGACCAGGAAGATGGGAGGTTGTCCGACAACCGTCCACTACATCGATGCAATCACAGGTACCACACAGAGGGCTAGCGCAGCCCATGGGCATCCATAAGCCACTGGACATTTTGGTTCAAACTGCCGACATCAGCAAAACAGCCTCAATGACACTGTGTCCCTGTGACGCCCATTCAGAGTTCAGACCATCACACAGGGAAGCGTAGCTCTGCAAAAGAGAGAGTTCTCTCTGAACACGCCCAAATGCAGGTATAACGAGCCACCCATCTCAGTATCTGTTTAACGATTGCCTATTGCTATCAACGTGTTATAGTAATTCATCATCAATAAGCAGATATTTTGCTAAGAATAATGCAACACTTCACCAACAGAGCCAATTAGAAACAGCCACTGCAAGCCATGGGTGTCCTCTTCAGAGTGTACTAACTGTTTTGATTTTCTTCCTAACTGGGCCATCATGTGTGCACGGTAAGCACTGCCTCTCTGTGATGTGTTGCCAAATTTAAACCAGCCTTAAACTCTTATTAGTTGGAGCAAGTAGTTCTCCTCCATCTTTCCAGCTAGCACTTCACTTTATTTTCGCTCAAATTTTTTCTCTCTCTCTCTGCTGTTGTTTTTCTCCCCTCTCTGTCTCTCTTTTGCACGTGTCTCACTATATATTCACTTTTCTTCTGCTTGATATTGACCCTGTTGTGTTCAGAATTAATCCTGTGGTGTTGAAAATGAGAGTAACTGTACGTTGATCAACGATGAACCTCCTCCCTGCGTTATTGAATAGTCATTCTAGTTGTTGCTAAATTATATGTGTGACATGCGCACAGCACTTAGAAGCAGTTGGTCTTCTTCTGGCGACGGCCATTTTGCACATTTTGCACAGCGGGAACGGTCCCATGATGATGTCAGAGTTCATCTTGTTCTAAACGCTGGTCTCTTTGCAGCTGGATCTCTCTCCCTTCAAGGGATGGATGTCCAAGCTGGAGTCAGATGGAAAGGTATGAAGCTATCCTTCAACCCCTGCCGTTCTGAGACACCATGTACAGCAGCAATAAAGACATCTGTCTCTTTGTGTGAGATGGGGTCTGGTAAATAAATGTCATTGTTTTCGGCCCATCAGTGGAGGAAGCGCTGGTTCGTCTTGGACGACATGGCGCTGAAATACTACAGGGACTCAGAGGCAGAAGAGGTTAGTCCAAGCTCTGCTCCATCCACAGGGCTTTTCAACATGTGTATAATGATAAAGTATTATAGAGTACCACAATTCAGTTTGGCATACAGTTAATCTACAGAAGACTGCAACATATTGTGTAAGAGCAGTTCGGTTTTATTTTTGTTTTTTTTACCATATATCTATAATAACTGTCTTATAAATGTGTTTAGATATTATTTATATGACCAAAAAACACTATTATTTAAAAAGAAAAAATATATATTCTAAAAATAAAGGAAATTACCCAACACTTAAGATAAATTAAGGTATTGTAAATGGTTATGAATGCTATATTATTGATTTAGAGGCACTGACACTGTTTGTCCTGTTTTTCTGTGGTCTGCTGTGTTGCAGGCAGATGACCCAGAGGGAGAGATTGAGCTCAGGTCCTGTGTAAATGTGACCGACTGTGAAGTAGAGAAAAATCATGGCTTTCAAATTCATGTACGTAATCGACAAGTAACGTTTCGTCATTGGATGCTCTACACACACGCACAGACTAGCATGCGCGCACAGACACAAACACGCACACATGCACGCACACACGCACACGCACACACACACACACACACACACACACACACACACGCACACGCACACGCACACACACACACACACACACACACACACACACACACACACACACACACACACACACACACACAAAGACAGACAGACAGACAGACTGGAATGTGTCTTCCATGCAAACGAAATTAAATGCTTCAGCTTTTATTTTCTACTTCCTTCTTGCTGGCCATGTATTTATGTATTTCTTTATCTCCTCCATCTCTTCCAGACAAAGAGTGCAGTGTTCACCCTGTCTGCTATGACCTCCAGGATACGGAGGAACTGGGTGAAGCTGCTAAAACAGGCCATCCAGTCCCACACACAGTAAGTCTGCCATTATGTTTGACAATAGTGTGCAAGTGGGTTATATATTGTGCTCTCGAACACTAATATATATTCGGAGAGTAAACAATACAATACTGATGCAATTGGGAGTCATGATTCTCTGCATTGCACAGTCTTGCAAAGCATTGCAAAAACACTGCCGTATATACCTGCATATAATACTTTTTTGTCATAGAAAATTAGGACAGCTCAGCATAAAGTAAAAGAGCTGCTGTTGCTGCAGTTTTTAAACAACAACAATATAATTTATTCCTGTCAGTATTACTAAATAATATACAAACTAATATAAAGATAGTGGTATTTTGTTTTGAGCTTCCTTTGAATAAATTGGGCTTGCTAGATTGAGGACATGTTTTCAAAAGGTCATTTTTGGAATTCCTGAGCATGGTCAAGAAGATCAGACTGTGTTATTGTTGTGCAAACTATTGTCTTACTTCTGACGTGCAATATGATCCTCACGTCTCCCCCTGGTTCAAAACTAAGCCAATCAGATACCGGCAGCGAGAAAGAGGACCCCCTGTCCCAGCGGCCGTCGCCATGCCAACCGCCAGCTCTGCGCACCTGCAAAGAGTCCAGTTATGAACGTTCTCCAGCCGCTACCGGCGCTAACGGCACAGCTGCTAGCTCCCACAAAGCTGCTCGCCACCAAACCGATTCTGTAGACCCAGATCTGGAGGCCACGCCCCCTGACCTGTCTCCGGCCAGTCAGAGAGAGGCAGGTGAGGGCTGGGACAGGGAGCAGGCTAAGAGATTGGAGGAGAGGAACAAGTGGTTTGAGGAGGGCATCACCTTTATGGAGATGAACAGCAGGTGGGACTCTATGGAGCTGAAGAAGGGGAGCGTGTCTGACACTTTGGACTCTGAACTCAACAGGAAGTGGGCAGAATTCGAGAGAGTGTCATTCAGGGACATGACTCCGCAGTCTCTCATCGGCGCGCCGACACATCAGTCAGGCAACAGCTACAGCAGCACGGAGGGTTCCACGCTTCTCCCTCACTCTGAGACCTACCAGTCAAGCCCTGAAGAGACCTACGGGCCACCGGCTGGCTCCCAAACCAATAACGTGAGCGCCCAAGCGTCTTCAGTGCTCATGAATGGTGGTCAAGCAGCTCCATCAAGAGCGGCAGAGGCCCTACAGAAAGAGGTAGGACATTCAAGAATCTTATGTCAGGATTATGTCAAATTAAAAATGTTTGACCGCTGACTAGATGGTTCAATTCAAGATGTTTTTCACATGAAATGCACAAAAGAAAAAGAAAGCATGAATGGAGGGGGCAAAAAGATCAAATACAGGTAGAAATGTTTGATTCCTAGTTCAATACCCCCAAGTTCCCCGGCTATGTGTGATGGACATGATGCCTATGGCTCAAGTCAAATGGTATTTCTTCCCTTGCACCTCTACCCCGGGAACCAGGCCTTCTCCCTCAGACAACAAGTGGAGGGCATCAAAAGAGAGAGGGTGGCCATGGGCATGGAGGTGGACAGTCCGTGTGGCCCCGGGGCCCCCTGCAAGGCCAGGATAGAGGCCATGGTGGCTGCTCACAGGACGGCCCTTCAGGAGCTGCAGGACAAACACGGCAGGGAGGTCCGGGAGCTAGAAGCCCATCGGGACAGACTGCTGCAGGAAGAGAGCCAAGGGTCTTCCAGAGGTGAGGGCACGCTAAGAGGCTGTGTTGTGAAGCATGGTGGGCTTTATTATGAAAGACAAACCACTCGTGGAATTTAAACTCACAGTGAACAGTGTCGGTGGTCAATCCATTTCTCTCAGATCCTCTGCCCTGCTCCATCATTTGCTTCCAACTCAAGCTAATAGGTTAATCAGATGTGCGAGCACAGGATTGGTATTATTGTTCAAATAATAATGAGAATTATATATTTGCTGTTTTTTTTACTTATACTAAATATAAGTAACACAAATAATGATGGAATAACTACAAAATAATATATATGAATACAAAGGTTGCAACAAATAGGATGGCTTGAAAGAAAATCAAATCTAAGTTCAACAAGCAACAAAAGATAAAGTTGCAGACAGAGTAGCCTTCAGTGGTAGACTCTAAAAACAACATATAGTTCCTTCCTTTGACAGAACAAACTGTGTTCCGGCAGCAAAGTGCACTTCGCTACTCCTTTGTCACATGATGATGGTGGTTTAGCTTGGGGACTGTCTCCTCAGCAAAGTTCATTCTGCAAATTTGTTCCCATAACTCACAGTGCTCCACATGCAGACACACTGATGCTATTAATACCATCGGCCATCTTGTTTGTTCACTGTAGCGTTGGAGGCCTTGAAAAGAGCCCACAAGGAAGAGCTGGAGCGAGAGGTAGCGAAGGCCAGGCATTCAGCCGCACAAGGAGGAGGAGGAGCAGTGTCGGTCATCAGAGGACAGGTGTAAGTCAACTATACAGACAAATAAGCCGTGTTCAAGTCATCCAGAGCCCTGGTCTTTCGCACAAGGCTGCAAATACTGTCAGACTGTGAGTCTATTTGTAAGCATACGTGTGTGTGTCTGTGGGGGTGTGTGTGTGCTGGCGTGCGCGTGTGTGTGTGTGTGCGCGTGCATGCGTGGGTGCATTTGTGTTGGCTTGGCAGGCCTCAGGCTGAGTCGTTACGCTCAGCGTTGGATGCGTTGCCTGCGTCCTCAGAGCGGAGCACCGCTGAGCAGAACACTGTGAAGGACAGAGAGACAGAGCTGTGCTGCAAGGAGAGGGAGATGGAGCACCTCCGCAGGGAGAACCAGGTTGGATGAGACACACAGACACAGAGAGAGAGAGAGATAATACAATAATGTATAATATATATCACATAATAATGTCATCACCAGTGCAGTTCATCTATTAAATTCCTCCACAAACTTCCTCAAATCCTCTTCATCTGCAGGAACTTAAGACCAGGCTGGCCGAGGAGATCAGTCGCATGCGTTGTTTCATCACTGGTCAAAGTTCAGGGGTCATATCCCTTGGGAACACAGATCAGGGCTCATCCAATATAGAGGTAATACTTACAATTGAGTGCAACGCCACAGCAGTAGCACTGTTTCCTTGCTCTTCCAAGGACAGATTCTATGTTTGGCACTGGTGCAATGTTTAATGTGTCCCTCTCTCTCTGTAAAGAATGTATCAAAATAACTGTTTTGCCATCTTGCAGCACTAATGCAATGGTCCTTAAAGAGAACGCATTAAGCCCTATGTTACGTATCTGTAGTTGGTTCATTTTAGTGAAGTAGAATACTGCCATCTACTGCCCAATTGGCATTTATAAAGGCGTCACATTTCCCCCGTCTGCTATGCCAAGAAGCTACCTTATTACCATGATCAGTTAAAGACAATTTGCGTGTGGTTTTAATTGCCCGCATTGATAAAGTGGCATCCATTCATTTGTGTGGTTCAGATAATGTTAAGAAAGAAGGAGAGTGAATTGGAAAGTCTCCAGAAGCAAGTGAGATGTCTACAGCACGAAGTGCAGTCTCTCACCAAGGTACTGTTGATTACCACACATTACTTTCACCCAGCATACTAAAACAAACAGAATCATGCTACAACTAGTTTCAACAACTAACAACTGTTTTTTTTTCAGTAACTTGGTCTGATACCCGCTTGATCAACTTCAGTTCATAACTTAATCAGAGTTGGTCTGGCTATGAGTATTGTATTTGTAATGTTGTCGCCAATATATGTTGTACACCATTTATAGAAATTATTGCAAAAGACTAAAGATGAAAGATGAAAGATTAAATTACATAACCCTGATTCTTTGCTAATATGAGTGAGGTATCTCACTAAGGGAAGCGCCCCTGTGCATGCCCAACCACGGAAGCTCCAATGCCACCACATCTGTCATTGACAGGTCATGACAGTGACCACGGGGCCCCCGCCCCCCTACCTTATAAGTCACCGTCAGACCCTAATACGTCATTCTGAAGCAAATCTCTTCCGCGTGTACTCCAAGGAGGGATGTGCGGTGAGATACCTCACTCATGTTATCAAAGAACTGGGGTTACCTAATGTAACCTTACATTCTTTTTCAAATATTCGCTCGGTATCTCACTATGGAAAGGATATAGACAATTCCCGTATTGCCTCGCTGCAACGATCAATCAAGAGAGTAGTGGGTTGAGAAAACCTGAGGGGCGTGACCCCTCTAGGTTAAAAGGCTTATAAGACCCAATAGTAAAGAGCAGGTTATGCCGATAGTCTGCAGGTACCAACACTAAGAACTGTATGCGCCAAGCAAGGGGCGGTGATGTCCAATCAGTAGAACCTAATAAATGTGTGAGGCAAGGACCAACTCGCTGCAGCACATATGTCCTGTACAGGGATACCCATAAATAAAGCCCAGGATGAGGCCATGCCCCTGGTACAGTGCACCCTAAGTCCCTCTGGGGCCTGCAAACCTCTGCTATTATAAGCTAATACAATAGCCTGTAATATCCATTGGGATAGCCGCTGACAGGAGAGAGGTTTTCCAAGGGAGAAGCCCGTGAAACAAAGAGCTGGTCACCTCTCCTAAGGGTTTTAGTCCTGCCCTGGTAAATACGTAATGCACGTACCGGACACAAGGTGTGAAGCCTTCGTTCTTCCGGAGAGGAGAAGGGCGGAGGATGAAATGCAAATACCACCAGAGTCGTCGTGGAGTCCATAACTTTAGGCACAATGGCACGGTTTGGTTTTAAGCACACCTTCGAAAACCCTGGGCAAATTACATGCACGAGGGAATTAACCGACAGATCGTCAAAATCACTTAGCCGAGGACAGAGCCAGGAGAAGGGCGGTTTTCAATTCGAGAAATCTCAGGTCAACAGTGTCTAGTGGTTCGAATGGCTGTTATGAAATAGCCTCGAGAACAATAGATAAATCCCATGACGGGACATGGGACTTAACAACCGGCAAATTAATGGGTGTCGACCCGCTGAAGTATTGTCAAAGTCGACATGACAGGCACACCAGAGAGGCCCTTAACTGTGGCGTTGAGCTGGGCCGGACTTATGCATGGGCTACCCTGGGCTTGAGCCCCAGGGCCCCGGGCTACAAAGGGCGCCGAAATTAATCCAAATGTATGAATAAATTTCATGAATTTCATAAAAAAAAAAAATCTAAGTAATATTCCGGCTGCTGGACTGGCCTTTTCCCAGTACTGCTTGCCGCAAGGCAGTCCAGGACGAGAGGCATGAGCTGCCTAGGGCTGGTGGGTAGCCAGACTCCATTCATCATTCAGGCTTTTCGCTGCCCCCTGTTCTGACTGGGAGGTTGGCCACTAAAGCCCGAGCTTGAGTGGCCTTGGTGGCAGCCCTCTTGCAGACCTTGGAGAGCAAGGCCTCGACTAGGAGGGATGTCAGACCGTTGCCCTGAGCACTGGTAGGCCTAGAGGGCTGAGCCGATATGAGCTTGTCCTCATCTCCCTCCGCGATAGCGGTAGTGGTGAACTCTGAGTCTCCCTCAATCCCATCAAGGCCCTGTTTGGTCGTGGCAAGCGACTCAAACAAGGAGCACAGAGGATTCGTCCTCTATGATGTCGGCCCAGCTCAGGCTAGTGGTAGCCCGGGCCTCCTCAATGAGTGGCAGGGACACGCACTCCGGCTTCTCCGACATGGGGGAACAGCGCTTGCATGTTTTGGGGTTAGCAAAGGATGTGCTAGTCGATGCACAAATCGTCCGGATCCCTCCCTGAAACCATGGAGCCACAGACTGCCGTGCAAGGGTGCCGGTGACATGTGGTCCTTGGCTCCAGTGCTCTCTTGTGACGGAGAGGCCATAATCAGGTTGGGATTAGGAGCCGTCAGAACCAACTTCACTAACTGGTAAGGTTAGGTGAAGTGTGATAACTCGTCATAACACGTTAGTTGTTAAACATGGGCAAGTTCGCACAGTTAGCTAGCACCACGTGGTGGCTAACTTAAGAAAAAAAACTTTGAGAAATAAACTTCTAAACTAAATCCATAGTTCGGAATTATATCCACTCAGCTCGAAAAGATGCACTGTAAAACTCCCGCATTCCACAACATTGTCCTTGATGGGTTGCCTGTGAACCGTTAAGCAGGTGTACAATGATCCAATCTTACTGAGGAGGAACAGAGATGTGGTCATCATAAGGAAGAGAGCAATAATGATGCATTACGGTCCGACAGTGACTTATAAGGCAGGCGGGACGCCGGGACGTCAGTCAACGACAGACTTGGTGACATTGGAGCTTCCGTGATTGGGCACGCCCAGGGGTGCTTCCCATAGTGATAGATGCCAAACAAATATTTGAAAAAGAACAAATAATCACTAAATGATAAATAACGAAATATATACAAATATATATTTAGGCCAAGATTTTATTCTGGTCATACATTACCTCACAGTGGACCTCGGCTCCTCCAGGGAAACCTATATCAACATCAAAGATGAAAACAAACATCTCGGTTTGAAAATGCCAAAAACGCTTTTTGAAGGTCCCAAGTTCAGAGCACAAACCCAGTGCATGAGGCAATGCTCAACATAACCCAATGAGTGACTGCACACATGCAAGTCCTTAAAGGGCTCGCTCCCTCGATAATTCAGAACCCCTTCTAAGTGACTGGAGAGCATGCACTGTTTACAAAAACTCGTTTATTTACCTTCATGGTTTGTCCACGACTCTTATCATACATAGTAGGACTGGTGTGAGGAAAACTCCTGCTAAACACACAAATAAGAGATGTGTGCTAGAAGCTAGCTGGACTTTGCTCCATCATCTTATCTTGAGTGGGTCTGTGTATATGGATATTCAACTGTGTATTCTTTGATGATGAAACAGAATTCGGTTTGAATTTACCAAGACGGGGGACGGACATATTTTTATTTGCATGGTTAAAATAAAGTATAGGTCAAAATGTGCACATTAACATGCCATCACTGAGCAGTTTCCTGGCTCAACACCGACTGTGATGCTGTGTGTGATGCTCTGACCCCACCTGCAGGAGAAAGAGCTTGCCTATATTGCGGCTACACGGAGGCCAATGCTGAGCTAAGTGGGATGAAGAGGCACAACAAACTGGAGATGGGCTCCCTCATAGAACCGCCCCGCCCACCGAGACTGGCCAATGCTGCGCTGCAGGAGGGGGGCCTGGAGACTCTCGATTGGTGGGGACAACTAACCACCGGCCCTTTAAGAGTGGAAGCATTACAATACAGAACACTAATAGGCAGAAGTGTAATGTTATGTTGCTGTAGACTGACATGGGCCTATCACAATCGTGTATAACGTTACATTTGGAAAATCCTTAGGCAACAACAGTTTGTTTACGATGTAAAAAAAAGGAGCACCAAAGAATGAACTTTTTCTTCATGTACTTTTAAACTCTGTTTATTGAGTTGCAAGACACAGACATGTGAACAGGAGTGAAGGCTTGATAGATCGCCTTGATATAGCCTCACATGATTATGATATTAAATCTCTTAAAATTATATAAATGTAAACAAGCTGAAGACAGGAGGCGGGAGCTTGACGAGAGGGCTGCGTCGCACCGTGCTCACCGACTCCAGATCAATCTACTGTTTCCCTCTTTTATTGCAACTGGCACGCTTTCCCACCAAGCACCCTGTGGACATACAAAGTGATGACAACTGTCAATTTCTTGATTGACGGCTGTATGCAAGTGTGGTTTTTAACGTTGAAATGACTATCATTTACCATTTCAAAAGGCCAGTGTTCAGTCATCATCATCATCATCTTCTGGGACAAAGATGTCGTGCTCCTCCAACAGAGCAGCAAAGTTCTTGCTGATCAGGGTTCCCACATAGAGGAATGGCACCACCACCACAGTCATCCGGATGAGACCAAATGACGTCTGAAAAAAGGAGGGGGTGGGGGTCAACATTGGGCAATGTGTGTGTATTTGGATCCAAAATGAACCCCTGTCATCATCAGCCAACAGCAGATAGATTTGACCATGTGGCAGGTGCTGTTAATGGTGGACACTTGGTACGCAATGTAACATGTTTTTATTATACACACACACTAGATTTACAAGTGATGTGAAGCAATCAGATGCAAAATAAAACACATTTGGCCTGTAGGCCCTGTAACCTGCAACATAGATAGTTATTGATTGGGGTGAAAGATTATTGAAATGAAATGCCCTCCTCCACCATGCAAGACTATCCATAATTATTATTATGAATCCCACACAGCTCTGCATAGGCCTCATAGATTTTAGTTATTCTTGTGTGTGTGTGTGTGTGTGTGTGTGTGTGTGTGTGTGTGTGTGTGTAAGGGAAGAACGTATGTTTGGGAATAAAGGCTGAGAATATGTCAATAATTAGGACAATGACAATAAGGCCGTGTCAAAAGGAGACCCTAAAATCATATATAGGACGCATACACAACGGCAGTAAACAGCCTTTGCTGTGTTTTTCCAGTGCCAGCCCGTAGCCGGTGGGGACGGCTCTTCCCGGCCCATGCAGTACAGTGCTGGCCCATACTGACCACAGACTACTGGAGACATATTGGTGGGGAAACCCCCATCGATCTGTGGGCTTTTAAGCTAAATATGTCCGGACGTCCCAGTCGTCGCCCAAAACACGGCGTCAATACTCAGTGAGTCACCCCTACACTCCACCGTCAGCACCGCCTAGAGCTCCGGGTCTTCCCTCAACACACTTACTTTATCCGGTTTGGGGTGGATCGCCCCAGAAGCTGTTGACACGGCGGTGCGACACGGGGCCGCCTTACAGGGGTTCGGTGTCTGGGAGCATCGGCCACGGCCCAGTAATCCAAGACGTTGCTTGGCCAGTTGCCGTGAGAACCGCACCAGCGCCGTCGCCATTTTCCCGTCTAGATAGACAGGAGGCGGGGCGTGTGGGTGTGAACCTATATTTTGGGGGCTTTGCTTTTAAGGCGGTGCCTGACCTTGGAAATAAGAAATAAATGTAATGATGTTAATTATGATACTTTAGGAACCAACGATGATATCCTCATCCTGAACGTATATTATCATGCTCAGTGTATTACATTTAGACATGAGGAGATTGTACGCAGAATTCAGCACACCTTTGAGGTCGATGACGTCGGCTGCCAATCACACGAGTAGCAGCAGCAGCAGCAGCAGCACGGCGGCGCGCGAGAGAAGCGCAGCACTTCCTCAAAGCGGGAGCTCGCGATGACGTTGGCTGCGCGCGCCGAAAGGCAGTAGGAGGAGGAAGTGGAGTGAGGCGAGGAGGAGGACGTTGGGCAAACTTTACTTCTAGCATCAATGGCTGGAAATATAATTCAATACTGTGATAGTCCCGTGGCAGACCACTGACGAGTCGTCATTCAATTTAATAAAGCGGTCTAGCGGCGGGCTTACAAAGCACCGCTCCGCACTCTGCTGCCGCTTTCCTCCATTTCGAGCCGCTGTGGCTCAGAGACGAAGAGGAAGGCAGCGATCCAGTGGTGGTGTCTCTACACCGGCCTCGGCCAACGTGGTCGCCGTCACGTTATCTGGGCCTAGGCAAAACTTTTTGATCGTGGAATAAACAGTATACCATTACTGTGCGTGTAGCGAGCGTGTTTGAAACAAAACAACTGGGTAGCGCTGTGTGAAAAAGTTCTCCGTGGTTCTGGTGGTGGTGGTGGTGCTGGTGGTGTCCGAGCCGTCACCGAGGCCTACGGTGAAGGCTGCGTGTGTGCGAGCACGACTCTGGTTTATTAACGCCGACGCCGCGCAAACATGTCGGCCCAGGCGCAAATGCGAGCCATGTTGGACCAGCTGATGGGGACGGGGAGAGACGGTGAGTTTGGTTTGACCGTACACTTGTTAAGTGTGTGTGTGTGTGTGTGTGTGTGTAGCGGGGGTAGTGTGCCCGTTAGCTCCCAAGCTAGCGGCGGCCAGATGCTGCACATCGACTCATGCTTGGCGGTGGTCGGAGCGTTAGCTTCCCTGTGGGCTCGGCGGGCTGGTGGCTACCTGTTGTAGTTTTTTGTTGTTAGGGTACACCTGGAGTTAATGTCTCCTGTCATGTTCAACTCACATGGTGGAGGTGGTTGCTCTGTGCTGTGGGTGAGCGTTGTAGTTCATCCACCAAGATTGGTGTGTGTGTGTGTGTTGATCGGTTCTCTGCACTCATTGACATTTTTGTTTAATACTCGATTCCAACTGGAAATTCCTGTCTTCAGTTATTTAATTAGAATTCGTGCTCAATATGCTCAATAGTTTAGCTTCATAGTATTGGGCGTCTTTCAGTTTTAACTTGTCTTTTTGCAGGAGACTCCATGCGGCAGAGGATCAAATTCACAGACGAGAGGGTCTGCAAGAGTCACCTTTTGGATTCATGTCCTCACGACATCTTGTCAGGCACTGTGAGTACTTGTGTTAGTAGTATCTAAAAACGACTTGCCCGTCTGTAAAAATGTATTGGCTATATAGATAAGGTGTAGTAGCAAACTAAATCTAGGTGTCTCCTTTTACTCGGATGTAGAAAGCCTAATTTTAATAGTTGTATTATTGCTATTCATTCCTATTGTTGTTTCATGATAAACACTCTTGGCTGTGACTTTAATTGGCTTTTGTAGTGTATAATTCATACATTGATGTGGCTTTGTCCTCAGAGGATGGACCTGGGCGAGTGTGTGAAAGTCCATGACCTGGCCCTCCGTGCGGACTACGAGATCGCCTCCAAGCAGCAAGAGTACTTCTTTGAGCTGGATGTAAGTTTTGCTGCTGTCGTCAAACACATAGCCAAAGTATAGGGAGTTGGATGTGCTGTTACTTAAACCAATAGGATCAAAATGTCCACTCCATGTCAGATAAACACACCTTTTAATCTCAGTTTTTGTCTTCCGTCCACACTAAGCTTGTTTTATCATCTAAATGGGATAACTCAGAAAATGGCAGTCTCACGTTGCAGTGTGGGCAGGCAAAAGGTATACATTTTCAGAGCACTGACGTAGAATTGTCAGGTGAGACTGTATGCATTTTCACCGCTTCACTTTGGAAGGACACACATTTCCTAAGTGCTAGTGAATGTACGTGCCTTGCATGTGGTAGAGTTAACTAACCCCTTTTAAATAGATTGATAATGTACCCTAAAATGCACAACTGGATCTAAAAACTTAAAATAACCGTAACGTGTCACAGAGGGATGTATCTACTACACGCCTACCGAATATCGTGTCAGGAAAACGTCAAAGTATATTAACATACATCTCACAGTCGACTAATAAACTCAGACTTGGAAAGACTGTGTGTGGTCTGAATCCCTGCCCCCAGTTGTTGGTTTGTGCCTCAAAGTCTGAAACACGGCAATAGGCACAGTCACCGTAATGTGCGTGGCCTGACTTGACCACCCGAGCGTAATTGGTTACCCGCTTGGGTACAAGGGAAATTGATCTTCAGATGCCAAATGCACATCTCAATAACCCTTAACACATTCAGAATTAAAGTATGGATTTTATTTTATCACTTGAAACAATAGAAAGATTTTTCAAACAGTGTTAGAATTCTATCTACTTCAGTGTTTCCCATACATTTATTTATTCAGATCAACATTGACCTACACACATTGATTTAAAAAAATAAATAAAATGTAAGACTTTTTCTTCGATTTAAGTAGGCTTTTGCTGTTGTGCAGTCATTGTTGTTGAGAGGCCATATACAATAGGTGTGTTTGCCAACAGTAAGTAGCGCTCATTCAACTTTTACAATAACGACCTCCTGCCAGGAACTCCCCGACGTTGGAGTGAAGTGCATATCAGCATTGTGCTGCTGGGGTTGATAACAAAAACACATCTCAATAGCAGCTTATGCCGTTTTTTCTAAGTTGGAAAGTTATTGGGTATTCAACAGATATTCATGCTCTGAATTATGGTTAACTAAAGATGTGATGATGCCCAGCAGACGGGGCTTCCAACCAAAACGGCTGGGCAGCAGCAATCCTCTAGAGCTATTGTTCATTCAGTATTTCTACACAATCAGGGAATTACAAAGTATCCTTCCCCTAAATAAAACTCATTACGAACTAGATGTCACGGATAAACGATGTAAAGGATAAACGATAATCGTTATTTCAGTCAGAGTTGGCCTCGTAGTGGCCCGTGGATTTCAGTCTGTCCCCAGCCTCCTACTGTGGGGAGAGCAAACGCAGGTCAAATGTATAAGTTCCTAATCAAGCTCATCCCCAACAGCTGCGTCAATCTCAGGAATTTGCCGCTCCGCCCCCACCCTGTTTCACCTGCCTATGATAAACCACGCCCCGTTCATACCACAAACCTTTTTTGTTTTGGAGGCGTAACAATGTAAAAAATTTAAGACTTTATCACCTGAACTTAAACATGAATTATGAATCACCTAGATCAAATGCTGGTCAAAGCCATTTAATTAAACATTTTACAATATTTTGGGTCATTCGTTTCCATTTGTAAGAATGGGACAGTGACAAACCTGGCCACCTGGTTGCACACACACGACACACATCCTCTCACCATGACCCTGTGCCCACCAGGCAGCCGAGCACCTCCAGTCGTTCATCGCCGACTGTGACCGCAGGACCGAGTTGGCCAAGAAGAGGCTGGCTGAGACGCAGGACGAGATCAGCGCTGAAGTGGCTGCAAAGGTGACTCTTCCATCCACAGATCCACACAGCCTAGCGATGATGATGTGCAATAATGCGGTTTCATACAACAGCAAATGCGATGGACTGTTCCTGTTTTAAGCAGGCAAGAAGACACACACATGGGCACAATTTAATAAATTAAGTTAAAAGACATTGCTGTCAGTTTAGAGTAACCTTGGTGAGATCAGAGTGGTACAAGCTGGAGAAGTGTCACCATGCGGATCTGCAGGCTGTTTTTAAACTAATATACGTGGGATGCATTGCTGCCCTAGGTTTCAACTGGACGACATTGTCAACTTGACCTTTTCTGCTTTTATTGTAGACAAGTGGTATTGTTTGTTGGTACCTTTTTTGGCATTGATTTAGGAAGGTTTTCAGTGAGGGCCCCATGATAATAAAAAAAAAATTGATTACAGATCTAATATAAATGGCGAAATACATTCAGTGGAGAAACTCGTCTCCGAGGGTGTTTCATTTTAGTCACCCTTTTATTTATTTGTCCGTCTCTGTGCCTTGTCCAATCTGAGCTCTATTCTCTGTGCACACTAGAAACATGTGTTTTTTTCTCTCCCTCCCTCTTGGTGCCGTGTTCAGGCGGAGCGAGTCCATGAGCTCAACGAGGAGATCGGGAAGCTGCTGGCCCGGGCGGAGCAGCTGGGTGGAGAGGGCAACGTGGACGAGGCCCAGCAGGTCCTGGAGAAGGTGGAGAAGACCCGTGCCCTGAAAAAAGAGGCGGAGGTCAGAGTTTGCTTCACTTCATTTGTTCTCTTAAACATATTCATTCTTTTTAGATGCGCTACAAGCCTGCGTTGCCCTGTTTGTAACGGTGGGGTGTTTTTTCTTGCAGGATGTGTACAGAAACTCCATGCCCGCCTCTAGCTTCCAGCAGCAGAAGCTGCGGGTCTGCGAGGTGTGCTCCGCCTACTTGGGTCTCCATGACAATGATCGTCGCTTGGCTGACCATTTTGGGGGCAAACTTCACCTGGGTTTCATTGAGATTCGCGAGAAGCTGGATAGGCTGAGGGTGAGTACCGTTTAATACCTGCTGCAAGTTTCATTTGATGGCAGCTCAATGTAAAACAAAACAGAAAACATGGCATTTTAGTGTTGACACGCCTGGAAAAACTAAATAAAATGTTATTTGCTACAAAACTGTATTCGTGTTGCACTCACTGCTTGGCAGTTTGACCTAAAAGCGTCTGTGGGTTTCAGAAAGCGGTGGTGGAGAAGCAGGAGAGGATGCGGATGAGACGACGGGAGGAGCGCGACCGCGAGGAGGAGAAGGAGCGGGAGGGCGAGCTGGAGCGGGAACGGGAGCGGGAGAGAGAGAGGGAGCGCGAGAGGGAGCACCAGCGCGAGCGGGAGCGAGAGTGGGAGCGGCGGAGGTGAGGGCCGCCTTGGCACGGCCGTTCTCCGCTTACTAATACCTTTCCGTTCCGCTGCTCAAAATAACCCCCCCGTGTTCTCTTCCCTCAGATCGAGATCTCGGAGTGGAGATCGATACAGGTATGTTAACTTCACACCTTAACTGTTAGCACCAGACTACAGCTGTCATCTCTATTCGGTGGCGACGCTTGCTGACCAATAGCTTCTAGCTTGTAGCTTTTTAGCTGATATCTGTCGGTCCTGTGGTGTTTTTTTTTTTGCGTGGTCATGTGGTTCTGATCTGCCCCCGATGTCCTTCAGGGATGGCGGCGGGTCATCCTCGCACCGCTCCCGGCGCCACCGGTCGTCTCGCTCCCGGGAGGAGGGCGGGGGCGGGGGCGGGGGTGGGGGCGGGGGCGGCGAGCGTGAGCGGGAGCGTGAGCGGGAGAGGAAACACCGACACAAGGACCGGCACCGCTCCCGCTCACACTCGCACAGGAGCAAGCGGAAGAGGTGAGACCTTCCTTCCATTACATGATGTTTGAGACTCTGCAACACATTTCCATCCGTGTTGTAGTGCTCTGGTTAAGGTTTGTCAGGGACCACCAAAACATGCATGGAAATCAGTGGCTGCCATTTTGGAACAAGGTTTTAATCAAAGGGCAAGCCAAAATCTTAAGGCCCACCTGTATTCATATCTGTACAAAATTGCTTTTGTAAAACAAACTTACCACTCTGTAAAGATTCATCTTCATTTACTCATGCCAAATAACATTAGACAAACGACTATGAATGAACCGACTGTATTAAGAAAATCAATCAATCAATTCATTTGGAAAATTTAAACTTTGAAAAGTAGACTTGAGCGCACACTAAGTACTGATATAATAAATACAAGATGCATTGATAACTTCATATAGTTGTATATTGCAACAGTAATGTAAAGTTACTGGTGGGACCTCCAGTGGGAGATCTTGAGGTTAAAGGTCTTCCTCGGTCTGCTCGTGTCCCCCCAGCAGGTCCACCGGAGACGCGGGGCCCCCCACCCAGACGGAGCGATCCCTGTCCCAGGAGCAGCAGTGGGCCGAGGGCGGGGCGGCCAGCGCCAAGCAGGAGGAGCGGCCGGAGTACGGGGAGTGGGAGGAGAGGGGGGAGGAGAGATCGTACTCCCCGGACATGGTCAGGGAGAAGGAGCGAGAGCGATCCCTGTCCTACGAGAGGGACCGCCGCTCCAGCTCTGAGGAGAGGGAGTCTGGAGAAATATGAGCAAGGGGGGCGGGGCTTGGGGCGGGCGGGGGGGTGAGTGAGCCAGAAGTTGTTTGGATATATTATTTAGTTACACGCAGCAGGAACTCTTTGGGGCTATGTCAGTCAGTGTGTAAGTGATGGAGTGTGTGTGGGTGGGGCTGTGTATGTGGGCGGGTGGGTGGGTTTGAGGTGCATGTGTGCCTGTCAGCGCTTGGTGTCCGTGTTTTAAAAAAATAAAAACATTAAAAAACAAACAAAAAGGGACTTGGAATAAAACAGGAACAGGGTTGTGTGGGGGTCGTGGTAATGGAAAGTGTCCAGTGTGCCCATTCAGGTCACATGCAGTGACCTTGTATGTAAAACCTTCACTTTAGAATTGGCACCAACGGGAGGAAGCTAAACGGCAACATAACTAACTGACCTGACAAAAAATACAACAGTTTCATTGGTGCAAAGCTTTTTTTGACAAGGGGGAGTACAACTCATTGAATAAATGAGTTGGAGGAGGAAGAATGGAGATCTTCATCTGAAGTCTTTTTATTTTATGTAAGCAAGTAGGTTTTTTTTGTATTTAGTTTTTGTCTCTTTAATGTTGTCAATAAAGTTTCCTTCCTGTTCATATGGAAATCTAATGTTTCATATGGGGTTATGTAGCTATGGATTTATTTACATTAATTGGATAGACTCATTGATGTCATAGTCCTGATTTGATTTGTGAATGACCAAAAGAACTGGATGAGGTTTTTTTTTTTCTGTCATTTGCCTTCTTAAATCAATTTCATTTAAAACTGAGTCGGCCCTGCATACAAGCAAACTGCAAGACATGTGAGTCCATCCTTAATATAAACTGCAGTTACAAGTTTATATTTTGACAATAAACAAGCTTTTCCAATCCAAGGTATCTTAAATGTCTTTCTGGTCAGTAGGGGACATGTACATTTATATAGTTTGGTGTGTACACGCATACACGTTTTTATATTAATTTGAGCCTAGTGAACAGATGCCATTTGTAATCTGTAATAAGTTGGCTGTATGGGGGATTTGTACTTTGCTGTGCCATCTGCTATATATACGTTAATAAACCTCCTTACACTGAAGTGTCTTTCTCAAGGGTCATTTCCCCCGACCATGCACCTGCACCGTATGCTGCTACACAACTAGTGAACGGCAGGGGGCAGTAGCTAACTTTCTTGGTTGGAATGCAGACGTACGTAAAGCGCAGTAAGCTTGTGACGTCAGACGCATTTTTGGCAAAAATAAGCGCGCGTTTGAGATGTCAACGCGGAGGTTGTGTGTTGCATTTGTTCAAATCTATAAGTGACCATTGAGCGTTCCAGCATGTCACTCCTGAGGCCGTTCAGTAAACTACCGGGCCTAAATGCAGCGAATGTTCTGGTAAGTTCAACCCGGATAACCTACTGGAGGAAAAGGCATCTTGGTGAAAGAAAAGCATCACATATGTCGTCTGTAATCACTTATTTGTTTTGTGATATATATATATATATATATATGTGTATATATAGCTGGTGGAGAACGAAGAGCACTTTCAGCAGAAATTGGCAGATGTGATGGTGAAAGAAAAATCAGTGACCGTCAACGTGTAAGTAAAGGTTGAGTGTTACTGTCTGTGTCTACAACCCACCGCATGTCCCTCGAACACAGTGAACACACGCCGACGGAGACACACACACACACACGGGTTGTATTAGTGTGTCTCCGTCGGGTTGGCTCGACGGCTGAGCTCTGTTGTGTCCACCAGGAGGCTGGCTAAGAGCCTGCCGCTGCCCACCAAGCACGACAACAGCCGTCCCAGGATCGACCTGGTGGTGCTCCTCATCAACCTGGTGTCAGAGCTCAGGTGAGCCACATGCTGCTGCAGTCCTCTCAGTGGACCGTTTGTCTCACTCTTATAAAGTAGATTCAGTGATGCTGTGTTGACAACCTCAATACATCTATTTGACAGCATGGGTTTAGCTCTCGGCCGTTGCACATTTACATGTATTCATTCAGTGACTTATATGTGATGGCTATGATTCAACCATGTATAGTCAATAGCATTAGCATGGATTAACTATCAAAAAAGGGTTCTCAATATATTTGTAGCCTTTATTGAGCTTTATCTCTGTGTCTCTACATATAATACAACACAGTGTTGCCACACAATGCACATCTGTTTTGTACCACATGTACATTTCATTCATATTGTTCTGTTCATTCAGAAACTTTTTTGTTTGCTCATTTTCTTAGTTTGCAGTCGGCCTGTGCATCTCTGAAACACTTGGCTCCGGGCTTCTTTCTGGGGAAAGTCTGCTTCATGGTCACCAACGGTATGAAACCAACGGCTTGAAGCCCAACCTCAAGACAACTGCATCTTTGTGCTCATTACAATGGAGGGTGGATGGGAAGAAGGGGTCTATATATCTGAGTCATTTGTTTCCTATACAGTGTTGTGTAATATGAGCAATTTATCTCTCACAAAATTCTTAAAATACTTACAAAAGACTCAAATAAGTTTATTTCAGTGTACTCTTCTAATGTATGCATATTTTTTAAAGAGCTGCAGAATATCTACACATTATGGGAGCAGCTAACCATTTTTCTTGTAAATAATATCACAATTTGATTTTCACACAGCTGAATGTTTGTTTTTAAGCGCACACAGTCTTTTCCATCGATGGGCCAACTCTTTTTGTTTTGTATTTTTGCTTCCCGTTGTTTTTGCGTCCCGGCTCCTCCTCCCCCTGGCTCTGCAGCGCGCAACGCCTCGGTGCCCGCGGAGCGCATGGAGGCGGTCAGGAAGCTGGCGTCGGAGCTCTGCTGCCCCCTGCTGTGGGCAGAAGACCAGGTGAGGGCCGGTGGAGGGTACAGAGAGGGCATGGGGCCTTTTGTATTTATTATTCAAAAAAAATTCAATCTTGCACTCTTCTGTTCTCTCTTACAACTCTTGCCTGACTGTCAGTGTCTTTTGGATGAAAATGCCTCATCGTTTTCATCATGATTCAAGTCTTTGTCAAGTACAGGGTTCCCGCGGGGTCTTAAAAAGTCTTAAAGTCTAAAATTTAATAATCAGAATTTTAGGCCTAAAAAAAAGTCTAAAATTTGATTTAGCTAGTTCTTAAAAAATTATTGGATTAGGAAGTTACTTTGCAATAACTTGTTCTCCAGTAAATGTGTGTTGGGGAAATGTCTGCGCTGCAAAGTAAGCAGTACGGTAATCAGGTAACCCCCCCCAACAATTCGTATGGAAATAAATCAGCATGGAACCAATAATCACTAACTTTGCAGCCCCCGGTGAGAACTTAACGGACAACACCCAGTGCCTAGCAACTGAAAACGATAGTTATGCACATAACTGTAGTTATATGAATGGAGGCGTAGCCCCTTAGGTGTATTGGTATATCCCCGCCATAGGCGGCAGTATACCAATAGGAGCGTAGCCCCTAAGGGGCAGAGCCTCCTGATATATAACGCTTGCAGAAACCAGCAACCAAGCTAAAAGAGAGGGAAAGTCTACTAGTGTGTCGCCGTCTTTTGTAACCTAATGGGGAAGTGCAAGTTTAACAAAACTTGGTTGAGTAAAAGCACGTTTAGTGTTTGGTTAAAACCAGTGGAGGGGAATGTTTTTGAAGCCCACTGCACCTTTTGCCATAAAACGGTAAAACTAGGAACATTGGGGGTAAAGGCTTTAGAATCGCATATTTCTTCTTTAATAGTAATTTTCCTTCATACTTTTTTGCCAGTATGGCTGTGAAATGGGTCTTAAATTCTATTCAAAGTGGTCCAAAAAAGGTCTAAAAAAATCTTACATTTTACTTGTTGAAACCTGCAGGAACCCTGCAAGTAACTAGCTGGAAGGTTTCAGGATAACCCAGTCCCTGTGTTTGTATCCTCTGCCTGGAAAAGGATGTCGTCTTAGATTGTAGTGCTAAGCTCTGACCACGCAAACAGGATATTTCTGTCTCTTGTTTTAATAATGTCACTTGATTTGGTAAGCTGAGGTAGGCCAGCTAGACGGAAAGTACTACTGATGATCTAGCTATTTGGACGGTTCATTGCAGATGTTGGAATTGGGGGAAAGATTTTGTACCTAGCAATCTTACCTTCCATCATCATGTGCAATATTCCTCATGTCCTACTTCTCACTACTACTTCTCAATACCATTGCCAACTTGTTTTGTTTACTGAATATCTTACCTATATTTCTCCTTAGGCTTATTCATTGTAAATTTGTAAATATTATTTTATTATTCTATTGTTTATTACTCTATTGTTTCATATTCTATTGATATGCTTATGTTTGTATTGTTGAGCAACCTCTGGCACAAGAATTTCCTTTAATTAAGTTCTATCTTATCTTATCTAATTTTTGTGGTGTTTGGGAAAGTAAAATGTAAAACCTCCCCCCAGACCCCAGAAGGCGTGGCCAACGCGGCAGAGAGACTGCTGGTCCTCCTGAAGGTGTCGGCGGGCTGCGTTCCCATGGTGACGGCGCTGGACCTGTCCAATCTGACCCGGTGCACCATGCCCACGGAGGCGGAGCAGCAGAACTTTTGATTCCGACGCTTGAACCCGCGACTACTCTCCATCTTGTAGCTTGCCTAGTTGTTGTTTGTCTTTTACTCTACCTGTGTAATCTGACACGTTTTACAGTGTATGTTTACTTTAATTTATTTTAATTGTTTGCTAAACATTTATAGTTGGGTCTGTCAATGTTGACGTGTGTAAATAAATGTAAGGTTTGGAATCCTCTTGGTTTTGTCTTTGACTCCGTTTATTGATAATGTTGGACATTACTGCTGACTTTAACACCCAACTGACAGAGAAGCTGATGAACAAGAGGAGAAACCTCATGGCCTCATGGCTAAATGCACTTGCAAAACAATATTTAGAATATGTATGGATGCTCACGACCACAACATCACTTGCTGTGTAATTTAGCTCCTAATTTACATTATTGTTCATTGTTTTTTAATTGTTATGATATAACTGGTCCAGACCTTCTTGTTTTAATAGCCAGGTGGCCGCGTGTCTATAACGCGTCCAAAATAGACCACGGAGCACCTGTGATCTAATCTGAGCAGCCGGTATTATTCTTCCTCGGATTGTTTACCTGCCGTGGAACGTGATGTCAGTGTTACATTGTAGTGAGACGCCCACTCTCACTACCCACACGTAGTGAGAGTCCACCAGGCTAAGGGGTGGCTCTCGCCATTGTATTTCGTTTTGGTTCGCGATTCTGAGTGTAGTTAGTCAGATTTTGTTTCTTAGACCTTCCTTGCCATCTGGCATGTAAAGCCCTTTGAGACTGTCTCGTGATTAAGGGCTATACAAATAAAATTGAATTGACTTTGCCAGCTAGATAGCTGTGATTTATTTAGTGTCTATAAAGTGAGAGTTGCGTTGTTTGTTCACATGGCGCCACCCGTTGCCCCTTTCCTTTATTCACTCACCTCAGTTGTGTTGTTTTGCATCTAGTTCTGTGTTGTATATTTCATGTATTTCACCGTGAACAATAAACGGCGGCCTACGCTTGACTACATCGGCATTATTTTGATTCCTTCATCCATAGACATCACTGAGACGTAACAAAACCAACATAACTGTTGTGCTGTAGACATTGCACACATAGCTAGTTTTTCTGGGAGCTTGCAGAACCTGCTGATGTGGGTCAATAAAGAAAGTCAATCATTTCAAATAAAAACTTAAAATGCATAAAAATAGAACTAACACAATATATATATAGATGTGACACTCTCCAATCTCTCTCTCTCTCCAATCTCTCTCAGAGAGATTGGAGAGAGCGCTATTAGAGAGAGCGGTCAAGGTTGAAAATGCTGGCACCAATACCGCTATGTAGCTTGTGACCATGTGTGCAGTGACGTCTGCACCGCCGTTTATTGTTGACGGTGAAAATACATGAAATATACCACACAGAACTAGATGCAAAACAACACAACTAAGGTGAGTGAATAAAGGAAAAGGGCAACGGGTGGCGCCATGTGAACAACTCTATACATATATAGAGAGAGATTGGAGAGAGCGGTCAAGGTTGAAAATGCTGGCACCAATACCGCTATGTAGCTTGTGACCATGTTTGCAGTCACGTCTGCAAGCAGTCACGTACAGAGGAGCCTAATAATAGGTGTGCTACCATTGCTGTATCTCCTCAGCATCAGGCCACCACTCAAGGTTTAGTCCTGAGTATTGATCAAGGTTTTCTGAATAAAAGTACCTTCACATGTAAAATCGCAGAACTAGTGAACTGGACATTTTTGCCATTCAAGAGATAGTTTTATGGACAATATTTTGAGGAGTAGTATGTATTACGGTATTACTATTATTTGGAATTAGTCCATTTTATTCTTGGTGACCAGGATCTGCAGAGACAGTCACGTTTGCATTGGCTGGTGTGAGTCAGAGGGTGAATATGTGTATGTCATGACCTTCATATGATGTGAATCAGTTCATGTGAATCAGTTCGAGATAATCTGCCAGTTGTATAGGCAGTTGTCGTGGCGATTCTAAAAGGTGATGTATGGGGTGAGTGTAGATATGCAAGCCTCAAGGGGAGGATGTCAGGGTGCTTAAACGGTCCCAAAGAGTATGCTTTACCAAATACAAAAAAGACCAGTATAGTATGATGTTGTTTGTTTGGACCATGGTATCATATACATTTCCATGAGGTTTAGAGGAAGTGGAATCTTTAAAAAAAGACTAAATAAAACACAAATCACTCACTGAATATTTATTTATTTCTAGAATTCCTAACAAACAGAACAAAGTATTTGAAAGTATTATTATCATATTTTTGTTTGAAGTGAAACTGTTTACATAGTTTACAAATTGTTTCCTGACAGATTGTCTCTTCAATACTGCCCAGCCACTGTATTGGGACCTTGGTGGTTCACTGGTGGAGAGATTAACCAGAAAAGCCCAGTTCTTTGTAGGTGGCGTCAATGTCCTCAATGACCACAGCCATCACCTTCCTGAGAGCGCCCTGCCCGGCAGCATCAAGCCCTGCCTTCTCCGCCATGTGCTTTGCAATGACTTCTGTGATCAACTGCAACAAGAGACATGGCCAAGTAAGAAGCATCCTTTGGTGCCAGCATTTTCAACCTTGACCGCTCTCTCCAATCTCTCTCTCTCCAGTCTCTCTCAGAGAGAGAGAGATTGGAGAGAGAGAGAGATTGTAGAGAGCGGTTAGGTCATGTCTATATAGGGTTAGGGTTTAGGGTTAGTTGTGGTTGTGTTATATAGTTCTATTTTTATGCATTTGAAGTTTTTATTTGAAATGATTGACTTTCCTTATTGACCCACATCAGCAGGTTCTGCAAGCTCCCAGAAAAACTAGCTATGTGTGCAATGTCTACAGCACAACAGTTATGTTGGTTTTGTTACGTCTCAGTGATGTCTATGGATGAAGGAAGCAAAATAATACCGATGTAGTCAGGCGTAGGTCGCCGTTTATTGTTCACGGTGACAATTGTCATTATTGTCAACAGGTAAGAAACATGACCAATTAAAAACAACAGGTAAGAAACATGACCAATTAAAAACAGCATTTCATTGTTATTATCGTCAACAGGTAAGAAACATGACCAATTAAAAACAGCATTTCAGTCTCATTATTGTCAACAGGAAAGAAATATAACCAGATAAAAAAACGCCATTCTCATCATTGTGAATGTACATGAAACATGACCGAACAAGAAACACATCCGATTCATTCTCAGATTTCACTCAAGATTCCACTCTCATTATCGCAAGAAGTTGTAGACTTGTAAGCCCACATAATATCTTGTTTATATTAGCATAGTATACACTAATTGAGGCAGAATCAATCACAGGGCGCAGTCCAACACCAATACACAGTATCCAGTACAAAACACACACACGAACACAAGTCACCTTGAAGTTGTTGATGGGGATCTTGTGCGTGTTGGCATGGCTGGTGGCCATGGGCTGGAGCAGTGTGGCATGGTTGCCGCGGGCCCTCAGCAGCTCCCCCAGCTTCCTCAGCACGGTGGCCCCGTGGGCCGCCACCGCTGCGCTGGACGCCAGCTCCCCTTTATCGGCGATCCCCGCAAACTTGGGGAACAGCTTCTGGGTGTCCGGGTGCTCTGCGAATAAGCTTTGGAAGGAGAAGAGTGTTGGACTGAGATGAATTGGGTGACACTATAGACCCGTTTCACAGCAGGAACCATACGGGTGTAGCTCATAACATTAATGATGGGTCCATTGGATTTAGGTCTGCCAGTGAACCAGTAGAGACACACCTAGTCCAGTAAATATACATTGATATCATGCTGGTGCTGCGACAGACATAAATAAAACCCACCTAACGTTAAGGTGCCAAGAACAGGAAGTTACTTTACCCTGCTACTGACCAGCTGGGAAAAGGGTCTCTTACCTTTGTCTTAATGACTATTACACACGCTTACCGGTTCAAAACCAGCCCTCCATGCAGGTTGTAGTCAGCTTCCACTGGACCCCAACATTTCAGAACCAAGTCATAGTCAGCCATGATCTATACAGGTATTGGATGGAAAATATTAATGTAATGTATATCTATAGATCATTTTATACTGTGCATTGTGCATATGCATGAAGTAGGCTAATGTTGTCACTTTTACTTGTTAAATCAACGCTCTCTCACTCTCTCAAAGCCTATAACATGTTATACACATTCATTATCGCTTATCGCTCCAATGGAATGGAATATCGCCTAACATTCATCCCTTTATATTAAGGTGGTCATTCTGTTTTCTATTTTCTGTTTTCGAATTTGTTTTTTCAGATAGGCCTGACTAAATCCCATTAGGCTATTGTTTTTAATATTCAGACAAACTCATTGTGGAAACTATACAGCAATACAAGACAAAAAGAAATCCAAATGAAAAAACAAACAATAAACCATAAAGTACATACCGATAAAGCAGCTTCTTGTGTGCCCACGCAAAACTCTGGGAGTCAATTATAAACACACCTACTCACTCACTTTGCCCTGATATTTATACCTTCTAATGCGCTGTATCTCTGTACACCCCCCACCCCCAACACACACACGCACACCATCACCACCACCAACACACGCACACATATACACCCACACCCACACCCACACACACACACACCCACACCCACACCCCACACACACACACACACACACACACACACAAAGACAAACAGACTGGAATGGGTCTTCCAAACAAAAAAACAAAAACAAATTAAATGCTTCAGCTTTTATTTTCTACTTCCTTCTTGCTGGCCATGTATTTATGTATTTCTTTATCTCCTCCATCTCTTCCAGATAAAGAGTGCAGTGTTCACCCTGTCTGCTATGACCTCCAGGATACGGAGGAACTGGGTGAAGCTGCTAAAACAGGCCATCCAGTCCCACACACAGTAAGTCTGCGAGTAGACAATACAATACTGATGCACCCCCAACACATGCACACATATACACCCACACCCACACACACACACACACACACACACACACAATCAAGTGCTCTCAGGCCTAATCACATCACATGATTTGTAGTAGGCTACGCAGCTAATTTTAGTCTATCCCATTCTTTCCTATATCAAATGTCCGGTCACATTAATGGAATTTCACTTCTCTTCACAGGCGTACACTTTCTTTTCATTGTTAGATTTGTATGAATTGTACTTTTGAAATATTTTATCATTATAGACCCACTGATAGAAACAACATAGAAAAATATATTGGCAATTTCACAAAAAGATGGGGAAATCTTTTCGTGAAATTTAGATATTTTTTATCTATGTGAGTTTGTCACATTCAGCTATCCAGTCCGGATGTTGTTTCATTTTTTTCAGAATCAAGTCGTAATTTGCCTAAAAGCAGATGTAAACATTATATACACTGTTGTCTTCTTCTTCTTCTTCTGAGGGCGCACTGCAAAGTGAGAACTTGTGGATGCGTTCTAGGACACACACTCACTAACAAACTGTGGCTTCTATAGAGCTAAACCAACAGCTGCCATGGAAGGTTGCACTGGTGTGTCATGTTAAGATAAGATAAGATAAGGTGCAGTGTCTGCAGTAATGCGAGCGCTGTACCGGTCCGGTGAAGAGGCCGAAATGAGTTTCCTCCGCAGGGTGGCTGGGCTCAGCCTTAGAGATAGGGTGAGGAGCTCAGACATCCGGAGGGAGCTCGGAGTAGAGCCGCTGCTCCTCTGCATCGAAAGGAGTCAGCTGAGGTGGTTCGGGCATCTGATTAGGATGCCCCCCGGGCGCCACCCTTTGGAGGTTTTCCGGGCACGTGCAACTGGGAGGAGACCCCGGGGCAGACCCAGAACTCGCTGGAGGGATTATATATCTCGTCTGGCCTGGGAACGCCTCGGGACCCCCCAGGAGGAACTAGAGAGTGTGGCTGGGGAGAAGGAAGCCTGGGGGGCCCTGCTTAGCCGGCTGCCACTGCGACCCGGCCCGGATAAGCGGACGAGGATGGATGGATGGGTGGAAGATAGAATTGTATTAATCCGAAGGAAATTCTTGTGCCAGGTTGCACAGCAATACAGTAAAAACAATAGAGAAATAAACAGAATAATAAAAATAAACTAACAGATTTACAAATGTACAGTCCTAGTGGAATACAAATATAGGACTGTACATTTGTAAATCTGTTAGTTTATTTTTTGTTTATTTAGTTTATTTTTGTTGGGGGGGGAAACAGACGTTTTTGTAGACTTAATACTCTTCTTTGCAAAGGCAAAGAACCTTATTTACATAGAAATTCCACCCATTCTAAAGTCTGAGATGGAAAACTTTGACAAATGTTATATCTGGCTGCATAATTTTTTTACTTAATTAAAATTAAAGAAGAATCCAAACAGGATTGGAATAAGTCTTCCTCCTGGGGTGAAGCAGAGTCTTGCTTCGGGGAGAAAACAGAATCAATAGAAGAGAATGTGTTCAGCTTTCACAGTGTGGTAGTGATTAATCATTTAGTGGAGCTTTAAATTTACCGCTAGCTATCGGCAGGCTGCTCCATACTGGAGAATCCCAGAGTTCTCAATATATTCTGTCGGCGAGACACAAATTTGAATTTGCTGTGCAGGAGTCACTGTGGATAATCAGTAACAGTGCTCATTTAGCAATTACTGTTGTTCGCAACGTAAACCAATCACATACAAGTGTATTTGAATACTAGGCGGGTTCCAGAGCGGGCTCAACGAATGACGTCAGCGCTTGGGCGACCGTTGAAAGTAGTCAGTAAACATTGCAAGAAGTGGGCACGGATGAAGCACCAGTTGTTTTGAAAGGCGGCTTTGGCCGCTACACAATAAAAGAGTTAAACTTGAGTACTCTGTCAAGCAAGCTATTCTCATATTCTGCTTGCGAAAACGGCAAAAGTCGTTTAGTGGCTCCATTTCCATTAGGCTACATTTACGTCTCTCTGTCAAACTATTCTCCAAAACAAACTCGTTTCCGTCGCTCTGGATGTGGGTCTGGAGAGACCCACATCTAGTGCCAGGCTAGAGCTTTATTGCAATGGAAAGCAGATGCTTGTAATGACAAGAGATATTTTTATACACATCCGATGCTAATGTGAGAGGTTATCTTGTAACACCTAGACATGCCTTGAGAGCTGTTTGTCACGATATAAATTAAAGTTTAAAGACCCTATTTACAGAGAGACTTCTCTCACTGCATGATTCTCATGTAAGAGTCCTCCATATAAAAGTAAATAATCCACACATCAATCTCGGTTACTGAGGGGTTTGCATCAAGCGTGTCAAAGATGACATTGATAAAACATGTAAAAGCATTGAAACCTAATTGAAACCAATAACAGATCTGTTGAAGTCAACCACGGAGGTGCCACTTGCGGAGGTCCACCATGGTGTCTGCAGCCAGGTGCTCTTGGAGAACTTGGATACATTTTATATAGAGCATGAACCACCAACCATTTTTTACATAGTTAAAAAGAGAATTCAAACAGAAATACGAAAAATACGCAGGCGTAAGTATGCAGATATACATATACACGTACATAATATTTGATACACAACTGGGTGAAAAGTCAGGCTCTCCGCTGTCCTGACCTGCAGATGTCTAGCCAGCCAATCAAATATAGAGGCTGCGTCACGTGGTTTTACCGACACCGGAAAACAAGAATGTCATTGGTTGACTAGCACATCATGCTTTGAGTGTTGTTGCTTCCTTGCCATTTTAACTTTAACGCTCTTCGGAAATGATGCAAACTGTGAGACACTTGATGACATCAACCAAACACACCGGTACTTGTATGCGTCTGTCTGTTATGAAGTTGGTTAGGGGTGTGTGTGTGTGTGTGTGTGTGTGTGTGTGTGTGTGTGTGTGTGTGTGTGTGTGTGTGTGTGTGTGTGTGTGTGTGTGTGTGTGTGTGTGTGTGTGTGTGTGTGTTTTCCAGTGGCTCCAGGATGAAGCGGTTCTCTCGTGTAGTTTCAGAGCTCAGCATAGCAGTTCCATGGGGGCAGATCAGGGGCAAGGTGTGGGGTCCGGACCAGGGTCGTCCTGTGCTCTGTCTGCACGGCTGGGCCGACAACTGTGGTTCTTTCGACACACTGCTCCCCCTACTACCACAAGGTAACGCAGTGTTCTCAAGTGCTTTTAGTAGTAGAGGGAAACTGGTCAGCAATTGGTCCAATCAATTGAACACCAAAACGGTGACATGGATTCCTAGCAGTCTTGAACAACACATAGACCAACTCTTAAGGTTGATGCATACTCGTTGAGTCACGGAGATGTCTTGCAGATAATACATATGAAAAGTATGATTTGCTCAGAGTCCGGAGATGGTTGTGGTTCGGTCCGTATCCAGACCGGAGTCCGGACTTTGAGGATGGCTGCTCTATGTTTATGTATTTATTTATCCATTCCATGGTTGTTGTTTTTTATTTGTTTTTCTGTGACCTACTTTTATTACAATTGTTAGGCTCAGCACTTTGAGTTGCATTTTTATGTATGACTTGTGCTCTATAAATTAAGTTGGATTTGATTAATTCCATTCATCCATCCATTTGCGTCCGCTTATCCGGGTCGGGTCGCGGTGGCAGCCGGCTAAGCAGGGCCCCCCAGGCTTCCTTCTCCCCAGCCACACTCTCTAGTTCCTCCTGGGGGATCCCGAGGCATTCCCAGGCCAGACGAGATATATAATCTCTCCAGCGGGTTCTGGGTCTGCCCCGGGGTCTCCTCCCAGTTGGACGTGCCCGGAAAACCTCCAAAGGGAGGCGCCCGGGGGGCATCCTAATCAGATGCCCGAACCATTGATTAATTCTGTTGTGTATATTTTTCTCTGCATCCTCAGACTGTAGATATGTAGCGATGGACCTGTCGGGCCACGGCCAGTCCTCCCATCGGCCTCCGGGAGTCTCCTACTATTTCCCATCCTATGTGGCTGATGTCCATCGAGTCATTAAAGGTGTGTGAAGTGAACTCAAGACAGGGGGGGCTGCCACTGACGATTATGTTTCTTTCCATTAATCAATTGATAATTTCCGCTAAAGATTAATCTAAATAATTCATCTTAATCCAAAAACCGTACATGTCATTCAGATGCCTTTTCCTTTGACTGAGCGAAAGAGAGAAAAACAAATCCATCATCTTTATTTAGTAATATTTGTTATGTTTCTTAACATAAAACTTTGTAATTGTATTGATCACAATTTTTCAAAAGGTACATATTGACAATAATGCTTGCCGCTTGCCAGTCAAGCAAGTCAACCGTGTTGGGGCAAGTGAAAAATATATCTGAAAATAAACTGTGTACTGTATCATTGCTGCGTTGCTTTTCTAAATGTGATCTCTAATGTAATGTTATCTGCAAATAACCTGCGCAGCCTATTCTCTATCACTGTAGCCGAGTCTGTCAGCCAAGTGCTGTTACACAGGGTATCATCCAATGATACCCTGTGTAACAGCACTTGATTTCACATCCAATCATGACAACACCCCCATCGAAATAATTGCAACTTTTCTTACAGCTTTGCAGTGGGAGAAATTTTCCATTATAGGCCACAGTATGGGTGAGTGACATAGCATATGGTGTAAACATGTCATGTATAATATAAACTTCATCACTCATCGACATAGAATAAGCCTGTACATTATGTTTTATTTATTATCTTGTGATTTCTCTTGACAGGGGGCAACATAGGTGGCATGGTAAGGAACACACTTTGTTCTTGGGTATTTTATTATTTCACTGCCCTGTCAGTGACCAAACAAAACAATGCCATATAACTCAACATTTATCTTACATTGAATGATACATTGCTCCATTGTGTTTTATCCGTAGTTCACATCACTGTATCCTGAAATGGTGGAGGCATTAGTTCTACTAGACTGCTACGGATTCTTACCTACAGATGTGGTAATCGAACACTTCAAAGAAGATGTGTTCGATTTCCCCATGAAATAATGCAGCGCACATTGAATTACAATTCTGAAGGCTTCTTGATCTAAAATGTTACCTTTTAACTTTTAGCAAGAGATTCCCAGAGTGATGAGGCAGGGGATGGAAGAGATGCTGAAGTTTGAACAGAGAGAGGAGAAAGTGTACACTTATGACCAAGCACTTCAGAGGTACGGAGTGTCATTCCCATCAAATGCCTATTTGACTCCAACTTTGTTGTCATTTAAATGAACATGAGCACAGAGTGTAGTCCAAGCGACAGCATATCATTCCAGCCACCACATAATTTTAACCAATACACGGCCCTCCTATGTTTACCCCCGACTCCCACGTAATATCGCCAATCATTTCACTGATTGGCGTTGTATTAGGGTAGTAAGAATGTCCGTGCACTGTGTGTTTTGAAGGTAAAGCAGAACAACAAGCTGAGGTTCAAGTTGTGCTCAATGTCTTTCAGGTTACAATCTGCAAACCCCTCTCTCTCGGATCAGTCGGCACGCAGCCTCTTAGAACGAGGCCTCAGACCAGTAGAAGGAGGTAAACCTCAACGCTTCTTTGATTGTTGTTATCCTGTGTGCTGCTATTTCTACTTTGCCGGGTTCATAAATAATATTTTTTTTCTTCAACAGGTGTGATTTTCTCTCGTGACTTTCGAATTAATCTGGTAAGTGCAGATCATGGCAGTCGAACACTTCAGTCCTATTCCAAATGACATTGAAAGAGTACATGTACAGCTTCTGAGAAGAAGAAGAGCAGCAGCTCTGAGTTATCATCCAGGTGCTGCCTTTCACACCACTAATCCTGCCACCGCACCACTAAGATTTAACACAGTATATATCCTAACAGGGCCCAGATGGTGGGAGGTTGAGGCTAACACACACACACACACACACACACACACACACACACACACACACACACACACACACACACACACACACACATACAGGACCCGACACATACACACATGCATACACACACACACACACACACACACACACACAGAGGGCCAAACACACACGCACAGGCTCGACACACACACAACACACACACACATACATACACACCACACACACACACACAGAGGCCCCGACACACACACATGCACAGCTCGACACATACACACACACACACAGGCCCCGACACACACACACACACAGCCCGACACACACATAGACACACACACACACACACACACACACACACACACACACACACACACACACACACACACACACACAACACACAGAGAGGCCCTGACGCACACACGCACACACGCACACACACACACACACACACACACACACAGACAGCTTGACACACACACAAACACACACACATGCAACCGGACACACAGAAATACATGCACGCATGCACATGTACACACAAACACACACAAGTCGAGCACAAGTCACACATGAATACAACCACACACATACAAATGCAAATATGGACTCATGGACACACGGACACACACACAAACACACACCCCAATACACATCTATTTGCATGCAGACACAGCATGAGATGACATGCTAACACATGTGGTCTGAGGTACTGTGTACAGGTACAGGCATACTGTTGAATTTATTAGGGGAGGGGGGAGGAAATAAACACACACACACACACACTCACACACACTGACACACCAGTACACATAAACCAGTCAGGGGAAAGGTGTGACGTGTTCCTGGGTGGTCCATGTGCAGAGATAAGGGTGGGCCGTTGAGTATAAAGCCCCCTCGGTCAAATAGAAGTACGCGCCTGCAAATGTTTTGTTAGGTTAGCCCCCTCGTGTCCCCCCCCCCCTCTCTTTACCACAGCCGAGGCATGTCTGTGGCGCTGGGAATACCAGTTCCCTTTTAATTTTAGATACGAGCATCAAACTCAATCCTGTGTCTCTAAGTCTTAGGCCATCATTCACATTTACATTTAGGGCATTTGGCAGACACTTTTATCCAAATTACAGAGTACATTTGTTGAAAGACAGTAATATATCACTGTGGTACCTGAAGATAAGAATAGAGCTGCTTTCAAGCATTCATAGTTGCGAGGCTAATAGAACAAGTTTCATGATTGCTAGGTTGCCTGCATAATAGCTGGGATAAGAGCAGAAATGCCATTCTGAGTATATTACCAACATCTACGAAGAGACAATATGCTAAACAATGCAAAGTACTGTCTGCCTGCACCGTACCTGCTGAACGGAAAAGCGTTTTCCATCCACACGTACAACCTTTTTTTTTTCACGTCTCTCGCATGCATGATGAGTTACATCATTGTTTTAAGAAATATAGCGTTGCCTTCTCCCACACAGAAACACACAGCAATGATTCAGCAGCGTATTAGAGTTAAAAAAAAAAGTCAGTTTCCAGTGGTGGGACACACAGAAGTGGCGTGTTTTTACATTCAGCTAGCCTAGGGTGGAACGACCAACTCTAGGCCTCAGTGAGTCATCACACACTCATCGGCTCTCACTGGACATGCCTTACCAAGGCCTATACTGAATATATACAGTATATAATACATATATCATGCATAGGGAATATGGCCACCGATAGCTGCAGGCTTATTTTATCCAGCAGAGTTGACCACATGACCTCTTCCTTATGTTCTGGCGGATAAGACCTCGAAGCATTTCTCTTCAAGGTTCACCTTGGCAAGAAAAACACCTTTCTTTCTGTCTTCCTTTCTTTTCCTTCTTTCAAATGTATTTTTCCCCTCTGTGGTCAGTTTCAGTTGGTCACGGGTTCACATCCACCCTGACAGTGGGTGCTTGGGTCGGGTGAGAAGGAGCAGATCATTAGGAGACGGAGACCATCAAAGACAGGCCGGCATCACAGCTCTGGCTGCTGCCTCCAAAATGCAAAGCACACCAGAAGCACCCAGATCAATCCATCCATCCATCCATTTTCGTCCGCTTATCCGGGGTCGGGTCGCGGTGGCAAGCCGGCTAAGCAGGGCCCCCCAGAAACGGATGTACCAACCGCCGTAAAACAAGAAGAAGAAGAAGAAGAAACGGATGTAGATTGAACGCGTGCGGATGCAGTCAACCACAGGACAACAACAAACATGGCGAGCGGCAGCGGTAGATCCGTGGGTAGAACCCATTTTTGGAGGGAAGAGGAAACAAAACTCATGCTCAATGAAATGAAGGACATGAACATCCTTCATCTCCTAGATGGGAGAAAGTATAGGAACGGCGACATTTTTGATGCCATGATAAGCGACGCCATGTTGTAAACAAGACATGAAGTTTGAGTTTTACGTCATGAACGTCATGAAAGAAATCCAACTAATCGACTGAATCATGTAAACCTGGGTTTTCAGTTATCTGATTACTGACAGCTTCCTTCACCGCTGGTGTCCACCAACGGGTTCTTGGGTTGCCGCCACGACAGGCACCGACAGCCTTTTGACCATAGCTCCGAGCTGCAGCCTCTACAATGGAGGCTCTGAACATGGCCCACTCAGGTTCCATGTCCCCAACCTCCCCCGGGATGCACGAGAAGTTCTTCCGGAGGTGGGAGTTAAAGACCCTACGGACAGGGGCTTCCACCAGACGTTCCCAGTTCACCCTCACTACACGTTTGGGTTTACCAGGTCTGTCTGGCAGCCTCCCGCGCCATCTGATCCAACTCACCACCAGGTGGTGATCAGTTGACAGCTCTGCTCCTCTCTTCACCCGAGTGTCCAAAACATGCGGCCGCAGATCTGCTGATACGATTACAAAGTCGATCAGCGACCTTTGGCCTAAGGTGGTCCAGTACCAGGTACACTTGTGGACCACCCTATGTTCGAACATGGTGTTTGTTATGGCCAGTCCATGACTAGCACAGAAGTCCAATAACAAAACACCACTCTGGTTCAGATCGGGCAGGCCGTTCATCCCAATCACTCCCCTCCAGGTTTCTCCATCATTGCCCACGTGTGCGTTGAAGTCCCCCAGTAGAACTATGGAGTCCCCGGATGGAACCCTTTCCAGGATGCCACCCAAGGACTCCAAGAAGGCCGGATACTCTGAGCTGCTGTTTGGTGCGTAGGCACACACAACAGTCAGAGCCTTCCCCCCAGTGACTTGCAGTCGCATGGAGGCGACCCTCTCGTTCACCGGAGAGAACTCCAACACAGCGGCGCTCAGCCGGGGACTTGTGAGTATCCCCACACCCGCCTGGCGCCTCACACCCTGGGCAACTCCGGAGAAGTAGAGGGTCCAGCCCCTCTCCAGGAGTTTGGTTCCAGACCCGGTGCTGTGCGTGGAGGTGAGCCCAACCATATCTAGTTGGTACCGCTCCACCTCCCGCACCAGCTCCGGCTCCTTCCCCAGTGAGGTGACGTTCCACCCCGATGACGGGGATCCGCACGCCCAGGACCCCGCTTTTGCCTACCGCCCGGTATACAACGCACCCGACCCCAATGACTCTCCCTGCAGGTGGTGAGCCCACAGGGAGGTGACTCCACGTCGTCTTTTCGGGCTTGGCCCGGCCGGGCCCTGTGGATCCAGGCCCGGCCACCAGACGCTCGCCGACGAGCTCCCCTCCCAGGTCTGGCTCCAGAAGGGTGCCCCGGTTTCCCTTGTCCGGGCGAGGTGACTGTTCTTTCCGGGAGTCTTTTTTTTCTTCTTTTCCTCCCCCATTTTTTCGTCCTTCCTACAGGCAAAGTTATCCTTTCAACTCCTTCTCACTTGTGGTGTTTTCAATAACGGACAAACGCTGAATAATAACACGGGCAATGTCATGATTTTTCAAACGACCGGTTGCTTTTTTTATTGCCCGTTAATATTCAGACAACAGGGGGAATAATAATAGCGTGGTGCATTGCTACAAGTCTCCGGTAAAAGCAAGATCGCGTCAGGAAGCGTGAGGTGGGATGATTTCATCTCTGTTCATTTCAGCCACACAATTGCCCTCTAACAGCACGTATTCCTGTCCCCGACATTTATCATTATGATCACACTGCCCTGAATTCAGAACACACAACAAAAGGACAGCGGTGCCGACTTCTTCGGCCTTTGGGCCTGGTGGCGTGACGACATGGCGGGAACGCTGTGAGTGCGCCTCGCCTCGTGTCACAATGAGCACGTTTACATGCACACTAATAAACCGATTATTATCTGATTTCTGGAGTTACCAGATTATTCAAGTGGTCATGTATACAGCATAGTCCGATAACCTTTATCGGATAAAGGCCTTTATCGGTTTATGAGAAATCCGATAAACACAGCTTGGTTTTTGACCAATAATCTGTTTTCTTCGGCGCATGTATACGTTAATCAGGTTTCTTTTCGTTCTTTTACATCTGCGCATGTGTAAACGGAGGCTTCCTTCTCCCCAGCCACACTCTCTAGTTCCTCCTGGGGGATCCCGAGGCGTTCCCAGGCCAGACGAGATATGTAATCCCTCCAGCGAGTTCTGGGTCTGCCCCGGGGTCTCCTCCCAGTTGGACGTGCCCGGAAAACCTCCAAAGGGAGGCGCCCGGGGGGCATCCTAATCAGATGCCCGAACCACCTCAGCTGACTCCTTTCGATGCGGAGGAGCAGCGGCTCTACTCCGAGCTCCCTCCGGATGTCTGAGCTCCTCACCCTATCTCTAAGGCTGAGCCCAGCCACCCTGCGGAGGAAACTCATTTCGGCCGCTTGTATCCACGATCTCATTCTTTCGGTCACTACCCAAAGCTCGTGACCATAGGTGAGGGTTGGAACGTAGATGGACCAGTAAATCGAAAGCTTCGCCTTCCGGCTCAGCTCCCTCTTCACCACAACGGACCGGTATAGCGCCCGCATCTCTGCAGACGCTGCACCAATCCGTCTGTCAATCTCCCGCTCCATTTTGCCCTCACTCGTGAACAAGACCCCGAGATACTTGAACTCCTTCGCTTGAGGCAGCAACTCACTCCCAACCCGGAGGGAACACTCCACCGTTTTCCGGCAGAGAACCATGGCCTTAGACTTGGAGGTGCTGACTCTTATCCCGACTGCTTCACACTCGGCTGCAAACCGCCCCAGTGCATGTTGGAGGTCACGGTCTGATGTAGCCAACAGAACCACATCATCTGCAAAGAGCAGAGATGCGATTCTGAGGTCCCCATACCGGACACTCTCCTCACCTCGGCTGCGCCTTGAGATTCTGTCCATGAAGATCACGAACAGAACCGGTGACAAGGGACAACCTTGGCGGAGTCCAACACCCACTGAGAACATGCTTGACTTTGTGCCGAGAATACGGACGCAGCTCGCACTTTGTTCGTACAGGGACAATGGCACGTACCAACGGCCCCGATACCCCATACTCCCGTAGTACCCTGTGGTGGAAATCTGTTAACTAATAAAAACAACTCTTGTCACCAGTGGATTTTAGACCAGTATAGTAGACAAACATTTATTAAATATCAAAAACATATAATCAGCGCTGATGGGTTATTCTCAGTCAGACACACTAACAGTGGGGTCTGAGAGCGAAGTAGCCAAAGAGACAAAGGAGTTCATACGCTTTATAGGCATTTTCCCACCCAGACATGGCAGGCTGCAATACATAATCTACAAGGCCAAATGGACAATCTCTCTCTCTCTCTCTCTCTCTCTCTCTCTCTCTCTCTCTCTCTCTCTCTCTCTCTCTCTCTCTCTCTCTCTCTCTCTCTCTTCTCTCTCTCTCTCTCTCTCTCTGCTCTCTCTCTCTCTCTCTCTCTCTCTCTCTCCTACTCTCTCTCTCTCTCTCTTCTCTCTTCTCTCTCTCTCTCTGACCGTTCACACAACATCAACCAGGTGTCATCTAGAGACAAAGGGGACATAGAGGCTCCAGAGTTTTCCTCGTTAGTGAGGGCACGGTGACATCCAACTCTTTTGCATGAAAACAGCCCTCGCTACAGATGGCACAAGACTTTGGAACATTAGCTCACTTAAAGGGTTCATAGCAAGAGATGGTTTGTAAGAAAGTGAAACTTATATGCATTCATAATACGTGACTACTTATGTATGTAATTTTCCATTACATACCCCCCACATGATTCCCCGGGGGACACGGTCATAGGCCTTCTCCAAGTCCACAAAGCACATGTAGACTGGATGGGCAAACTCCCATGCGGCCCCCAACAACCCTGCGAGGGTAAAGAGCTGGTCCACTGTTCCACGGCCAGGACAGAATCCGCATTGTTCCTCCTGGAGCTGAGGTTCGACAATCGGCTGGAGCCTCCTTTCCAGCACCCTGGAATAAACTTTCCCGGGGAGGCTGAGCAGTGTGATACCCCGATAGTTGGAGCACACCCTCCGGTCCCCTTTTTTGAAAATGGGGACCACCACCCCGGTCTGCCATTCCACAGGTACTGTCCCCGACCTCCACGCTACATTGACTAGGCGTGTCAGCCACAACAGCCCGACAATGTCCAGAGCCTTCAGCATCTCAGGGCGAATCTCATCCACACCTGGCGCCTTGCCACTGAAGAGCTTTTTGACTACTTCAGTGACCTCTACCAAGGATATGGGTGAGACTTCCCCCGAGTCTTCAGACTCTGCCTATTCCACAGAGGACATACTGGTCCCGGTTCAGGAGCTCCTCAAAGTGTTCTTTCCACCGCCCGACAATATCCTCAGTCTGGGTCAGCAGTTCTCCTCCCCGACTGAGCACAGCCTGAGCCAAGCCCTGCTTTCCCTTCCTGAGTCGCCGGACAGTTTGCCAGAACCTCCTTGAGGCCAACGGAAAGTCCTGCTCCATGGCCTCCCCGAACTCCTCCCACACCCCGGTTTTTGCTTCAGCAACCGCTGAAACTGCGATCCTTTTGGCCTCCCGGTACCTGTCTGCTGTTTCAGGAGACCCCCGGGCCAACCAGGCCCAAAAGGCCTCCTTCTTCAGCCTGACGACTTCCTTCACCGCTGGTGTCCACCAACGGGTTCTTGGGTTGCTGCCACGACAGGCACCGACAGCCTTTTGACCATAGCTCCGAGCTGCAGCCTCTAAAATGGAGGCTCTGAACATGGCCCACTCATGTTCCATGTCCCCAACCTCCCCCGGGATGCACGAGAAGTTCTTCCGGAGGTGGGAGTTAAAGACCCTACGGACAGGGGCTTCCACCAGACTTTCCCAGTTCACCCTCACTACACGTTTGGGTTTACCAGGTCTGTCTGGCAGCCTCCCGCGCCATCTGATCCAATTCACCACCAGGTGGTGATCAGTTGACAGCTCTGCTCCTCTCTTCATCCGAGTGTCCAAAACATGCGGCCGCAGATCTGCTGATACGATTACAAAGTCGATCAGCGACCTTTGGCCTAAGATGGTCCAGTACCAGGTACACTTGTGGACCACCCTATGTTCGAACATGGTGTTTGTTATGGCCAGTCCATGACTAGCACAGAAGTCCAATAACAAAACACCACTCTGGTTCAGATCGGGCAGGCCGTTCATCCCAATCACTCCCCTCCAGGTTTCTCCATCATTGCCCACGTGTGCGTTGAAGTCCCCCAGTAGAACTATGGAGTCCCCGGATGGAACCCTTTCCAGGATGTCACCCAAGGACTCCAAGAAGGCCGGATACTCTGAGCTGCTGTTTGGTGCGTAGGCACACACAACAGTCAGAGCCTTCCCCCCAGTGACTTGCAGTCGCATGAAGGCGACCCTCTCGTTCACTGGAGAGAACTCCAACACAGCGGCGCTCAGCCGGGGACTTGTGAGTATCCCCACACCCGCCTGGCGCCTCACACCCTGGGCAACTCCGGAGAAGTAGAGGGTCCAGCCCCTCTCCAGGAGTTTGGTTCCAGACCCGGTGCTGTGCATGGAGGTGAGCCCAACCATATCTAGCTGGTACTGCTCCACCTCCCGCACCAGCTCCGGCTCCTTCCCCGCCAGTGAGGTGACGTCCCACGTCCGCGATGATGGGGATCCGCACGCCCAGGACCCCGCTTTTGCCTACCGCCCGGTATATAATGCACCCGACCCCAATGACTCTCCCTGCAGGTGGTGAGCCCACAGGGAGGTGACTCCACGTTGTCTTTTCGGGCTTGGCCCGGCCGGGCCCCGTGGAGCCACCAGACGCTCGCTGACGAGCTCCCGTCCCAGGTCTGGCTCCAGAAGGGTGCCCCGGTTTCCCTTGTCCGGGCGAGGTGACTGTTCTTTCCGGGAGTCTTTGCAAGCAAGTTTTTTTTTTCTTCTTTTCCTCCCCCATTTTTTCGTCCTTCCTACAGGCAAAGTTATCCTTTCAACTCCTTCTCACTTGTGGTGTTTTCAATAACGGACAAACGCTGAATAATAACACGGGCAATGTCATGATTTTTCAAACGACCGGTTGCTTTTTTTATTGCCCGTTAATATTCAGACAACAGGGGGAATAATAATAGCGTGGTGCATTGCTACAAGTCTCCGGTAAAAGCAAGATCGCGTCAGGAAGCGTGAGGTGGGATGATTTCATCTCTGTTCATTTCAGCCACACAATTGCCCTCTAACAGCACGTATTCCTGTCCCCGACATTTATCATTATGATCACACTGCCCTGAATTCAGAACACACAACAAAAGGACGGCGGTGCCGACTTCTTCGACCTTTGGGCCTGGTGGCGTGACGACATGGCGGGAACGCTGTGAGTGCGCCTCGCCTCGTGTCACAATGAGCACGTTTACATGCACACTAATAAACCGATTATTATCTGATTTCTGGAGTTACCAGATTATTCAAGTGGTCATGTATACAGCATAGTCCGATAACCTTTATCGGATAAAGGCCTTTATCGGTTTATGAGAAATCCGATAAACACAGCTTGGTTTTTGACCAATAATCCGTTTTCTTCGGTGCATGTATACGTTAATCAGGTTTCTTTTCGTTCTTTTACATCTGCGCATGTGTAAACGGATGTACCAACCGCCGTAAAACAAGAAGAAGAAGAAGAAGAAACGGATGTAGATTGAACACGTGCGGATGCAGTCAACCACAGGACAACAACAAACATGGCGAGTGGCAGCGGTAGATCCGTGGGTAGAACCCATTTTTGGAGGGAAGAGGAAACAAAACTCATGCTCAATGAAATGAAGGACATGAACATCCTTCATCTCCTAGATGGGAGAAAGTATGGGAACGGCGACATTTTTGATGCCATGATAAGCGACGCCATGTAAACAAGACATGAAGTTTGAGTTTTACGTCATGAACGTTATGAAAGAAATCCAACTAATCGACTGAATCATGTAAACCTGGGTTTTCAGTTATCTGATTACTGAAGTGCATGTAAACGCGTCAAATCAGATTATTACCATGACCTGATTATTCCCAGTTATCGGATTATTGTGTGCATGTAAACATACTCAGTGGCGGAGTTTGTTTCAGAAGAAGCTCCCCCGCCTGCTGCTGCCACCGGCAGCGCCGCTACCATCTTCTTCGCACCACAGAAACACAGCGGCGCTATTGTCACGAGGAAGGAGAAGAAGACGAAGAAAAAAAAAGAGGGAGGAAGGTGATGATATGCAGGGAGAATACCCAGAAGCCTTGTGCAGCCCACGGTCAGGGCCGAGATGAAAGGGCCGCTGCCGAGCCAAATCACTTTATCAGCCCCAGCAGCCTGGGCTATTGTGGGACACCTCTCAGACGTGAGTTGAGATGTCACACTGCTAATTGAGAGTCACAACAAGGAGCCTTGTCTTGGCCCTGCTGCTCCAGCAGCCGTGCGCGGCCACTGTAATCACCATCGCCATAAGTTGGCTCCCCTAAAACATCAAATGGTGGTTTGAAAGCTGGAGGAATTTGCATTGCCTTCCTTTGATCTGGGATATTTAAACAAAAGGGAGCTCTCGCTATGCGTAAGGCGTGAAGGTGACAGCACACACACCCCCCCCTCCCTCATCTCCACACACTCACACACACATACACACACAGTCACACACACACACACACACACACACACACACACACACACCCCGGCCCCTATTGTGGTAAATTATTGTAGCCCCTATTGTGGGCGACAAAAAGCATGCAGCTTAGGCAAATATAACCCTGGCCTGACCCGACTCTTTATAAACTACCACAATCACAGAGTGAATTAGAGGTGGCCGTGTGTTGAATACGGTGCCACTAAGAGTGAGCCAGAAAGTGTACATATAAACATGAGTATGAGATATAGTACAGCGGATAAGCTCTCATATTATAACAATTGTGCATTTTATGAGAAAAGCATGACATTTCTAACATAGTTAGTACATACCATAAGGTTTACTTTCCGATGTGGAGGGAAGTCAGATTTGACCTGTGAAGACCATGAGAGGTCAAATCCAAGATGACCGCCAGCCTCTCGGGTCTAATGTTCAAACACGCTTAATTTTGGAGCCAAACAGTGTAGAAAAACATTTAAGCTGTCATTTACAACTAAATTGGAGATGCCCATTAATTTGGTAATACTGAGATCGCCAGAATTCAAGAAAATGCATTTAGGTCAAGATCAATGTTGAAATTTGCAAATTAACTCCCAGTGGTTGATTGGGTGGGCAGCGGTTCCGCGTGGCCCCACCCACCCGTTGAAAAGTCTTCCATGGATGGCTGGATATCGTGGTCTGCCTACCACGCTGATGCGCACCAAGCTGTCATCCCACCTGCAGCAATCACCGCACTATTGCCTCTGTTTCTTGACAATGCACACTCAGTGGCAATGATACGTCACTCCATGGACATCGTCAAGGCAGCAGTTCAGCACGTGAACCCTGGTCAGATTCCTGTCCTTGCAGATTACCAACCACTGTATGCTCTTGCTAAGGAAGTCCAGTGGACCTGGCCAGCCACTTATGGAGAGGATCACTTTGTGATCATGTTTGGTGGTCTACATATTGAGATGGCCATGTTGAAGTTGCTGGGAGACTGGCTGGAAGACAGTGGCTGGACGAACACCCTGATACAGGCTGACATTGCAAGTTCCGGAACAGCAAATTCCTTCATACATGCCAGACATGTCACCAAGACCCGCCATGCACACCAGGTCACAGCTGCAAGCCTTTATACACTCCTCCAACAAGCTTACAGTGAAGACTGCACATCCGATGATACTGATGCCATGCAACCTGATAGTCTGCCTTTTGGAAATTTTGTGGTGCACAAAACCAGCAACAAGTTCTCTGCCATGGCACTCGACCAGTGCCATGACCAGTGCAATTTCCAGGATCACTACAGAGTTTGAGCAACAGGCCATAAAGCAACAGCATGGTGCTAGTGACACTGGGCACCATCACCACGACCAGCAACCTGGAGTGCAAGCAGCATTCCTGAAGGAAGTCAAAGCACTTGTGACAGTGCTGGAAGAGATGGGAATCAATTTCTAGAACACAGCCAAGACCTACTAGTCATTTAGGGCCTTTCCACCAAAGTGAACCGAGAGCTGGTTCTGGGCTGGTGCTAGTGCCAGTTCGGAGCTGGTTCAACTTAAGAACCGGTTTGCTTTTCCACCGGCTAGAGAGCCTCGAGAGCCAACCCGCCCCCACGTCATTACGTCACTGTACGTCTGTATAAGTCTCCGCCTTCCCAGCAACGCGAGCACAACAAGAACAATGGCGGACTACATCGCGATACGAGTGATCTTGTTTTTGTAATTGTATATTTTGTTACTACCTGTTCTGTCATAACTCAAATAAAAACTGAATCTTATTTGTTTCTCTGTTCTTTAAGTATACTGAAGCAGACATGTTAACAAAATGTTTATTTAGAAAAACAATGCTGCTCCGTTAATTTGCATAGCAGGGAACCCCCGCTGATTCACAGCGAGCAGGAAACAGACGTAACCATGTTTTCTATATTTGGTTGTTTCATGTTTTTCAGAAAAACATTGTGCGTATTACTGTGGAGCAAAGTGTGGTGCTCCAGTCTCGGATAAAGGCCCGCGTGCTGGTGCTTCTGTAAGACATTTGTTTGACCCAATCGTATGATGTTATGGTACGCTAATGTAATATCACTATGTCTGCAGCCATATTACAGAATGTTTTTATGTCTTCACAGAGCTACGGAGGGATTAGACAAGACGTTAGATGAATTAGACCAAAAGAAGTTCACTCCAGCTCTTCTCCAGGGCTACAGGGAGCTGAATGTAAGTGTGTTGTGCATTACGTGGTGTTCCATCAAAAATGGAACAAACACATAACTGTGACAAATTCTAAGACTAACATTCATAAAAGAAGTTAAATGTGCACTACTCTTACAAATCGCCTACATGTCTGCGCACTTCCCCCCTCTTAGAGGAACCCCGCGGCTTCTATAGCCGGGTTCCTCCTGATTGTCTTATCTCTCACAGCTGTCTCTACCTGGCCCTCTGATGAGCCAAGTGGTGACAGCGGTGCTCCCTGTGGCTCGGGAGGGAGGGGCCGAAGAGTCGGTAGACTCCGCCCACTACCTGGCCGTGCGTCTCCAGGTTGCCACAATATACAGTGTAATCCGCTTATAGTGATCACGTTTGTCCGGGTCAAATTGATCACTATAAGCGGTTGATTACTATAACCGAAATTTTATAATTTTCTTTATTTTTTATTCAGATTACCATCCAATTGACATTTGTATATATAATACATTAATACATGTATAAAGTAATGAAACAGACAGCTTTGCTATTTACTGGATTTTATTACAGCAAGTTAACTGAAAAATACTGTACAGTACGTACATTAACGTTACAGTACAGCTGTTTGAAACGCGATTCAAATAGCAAATTAAATTACAGCATTGCACTGTGTAGCTATAAATCAACTACACTACAGTAGGCTACTGTATATGAAAAAACTGTACTGTATAACTTACAGTAGTTCCACATATAATTAAGCTATAATTTAAAGCTGTATATTGTGCCGAATAAGCCGACAGTTAGTGCAAATACTGTAGCCGCAGCTTGGCGGTTTCAGTGCATAAACCCGTAACAGTCAAAACTCGTAACAGAGCTTGAAAAACTAACTAACTAAAACATAACTTTGTTCAGAGTGCACGCGCGAGCCGCTATAAATGACCGTAATTTATTAATTTCTCCCACACATGTTATGTATGAAAGGACCCAAAATGATCACTATAAGCGGACTGCTTGATCGCTATAAGCGAATTATTTAAAGTGTTTTATAGGAACGATTCTGTCCCAGGCTTTTTGATCCATATAAGCGGTTGATCACTATATCCGTGATCACTATAAGCGGATTACACTGTATAATGAGACGTCACCATTCATGCCCAAGAGGGAGGAATTTAAGTAGTATTTTTGCAACAGTGAATTTTTCACACCTATTTTCAGTGCGACTTTTTGTAACTTTTTTTACATTTGTTTTTAATTTCGAACCATTTTTAACACGAATGTCAGGAGCTAAATCACTCGTCCAGTTTGACATTTTTCAGTCTCTTGAATCTTATTGAGACACAAAGAGCTAAGCTGGGAGCATAGGGATCAGTCATCTTGCTGAAGGAATCCAACAGGTAGGCTCAGGAACTTGGGGCTTCAGGCCAGATGTCAGAACAAGGAAATAGTTTAAACTTGTGAATATTGTGTGAGGTGCAAATCAAGCGTTGATCATTCAGGATTTGATCTGCAACAGCTGGAGTTCTTAAGAGGATGGACAGGGTTTATACCAGGGGTGCCCACACTTTTTCAACTTGCGAGCTACTTTTAAAATGACCAAGCCAGAATGATCTACCTCCACTAAAAATGCTAAATATATCCCGAGTATACTTCATATACAATATAATTTGGCGTACCTTGCATAACTGCATGAGCCCTTGTGGCACACTACAATTCAGTACATTTTTGGTCATTACCTTACTCCAGTATTTCTCAAACTGTGGGGCGCAGTGGTATTACAAGTGGGGCGCAGGGGGAAATTCAGAATTGTTTTATTTCAAGAATTTTATTGAGAACTTCACATATTACAAAAGTATAAAGCACACGGACATAAAACCACAATTTTCCGATCGAACTCACCCCCCCCCCCCTCAACAATCTAAAATGAACGGAACTTTGACATGCCCCCCCCCCCCCCCCAGTCAACAACGTGTTTGACTGCACATGCGCGGTGATCCGTGTGTTAGAAAAGACGAGATCTCGGAATGGCTGCCATGAATGATAACATCAAATATTTTTTTTAAATGGAATGCGATCTACCCGGACTTCCTTTGCGGTCGATCGCGATCGACGTATTGGGCACCCCTGGTTTATACTAATAGTATAGTATAGTAGTATAGTACACATCTCTCTCTCTCCCTCAGGGTGTTGTGGTTACAGTACCCGGTGATCATCACGTGCACCTGAATCACCCCGAGATCGTCGCTCCCGTTGTTTCAGACTTCCTGCAGAGCAACGACTCCGCCCACTCTGCAGACGACGTCACAGCAAAGCTATAAACGCACACGCACATACACACGCACCCAAAGCCCATAGGATGTGCCCGTGAAGTGCTTGGGTGCTTGGGAAGAGCGCGGTGAATACGGCCGGCAGCTGCCAGCGTCTAGTATATGTTTCAGTACTGTATATGTATCATTAAAAATGTAGAGGTAAAGATTTAAATTCACATCCCAGAGGTCATTATGACAATTGCTTGTGGAATGAGAAAAGCTTGGTGACAAAAACAAAACAATGCGATACGGATAGATCATGGCTGCCCAATTTGGTTGGCCCGCGACCGATTATATTTGGCCCGCGCCTTATCTACTGTATAATTTTTTTCCCGCCATCAGCGCTCGGAATCTGCGCTCGCTCTCATTGAATATTATTTATTGGTGCACTTCCACTCCTGACCAGAGAATAATATTGTGATACATCAGACCTGGGCAAACTACGGCCCGCGGGCCACATACGGCCCGTTGCCTTGTTCGGAGCAATACCGCTACCGTGAGACGCGCGACCGGCACCGAGTCAGCGACTCCCGGGGGGGGGGGCCTTGAGCTAAAATAATTGCCCCCCCCTGGGATAGATCATCTATCCATCTATCTACAGAACTGAAATTACAATTCATTTTTCTTGTAAATGATTGTCATCATATGACCATGCTCTATTATTGTGATTTTGTTCCTGCTGTGCTTTGTGCAAATACGTTTAATGTAAAAAGTAAAATATTGTAACTTTTTACTATTAAAACTCTAATACCCTGCAACAAAATAAACTGAAGAAAAATCATTTATTTAAGGATGCATTGCATTTATTTAGTTTATTACAGTATATACAGTACATTTTATATTTAATTTGTTGCTTGTGCACAACATGCACCACCAAGGCTTTTAGCTATACAGTATGTTTTTGAGAGGCACAACATGCTTTCACAATTGGTAACACGCAGTCTTGTATAAAGTACTTGAAAGCGATACTTGAGTAAAAGTATCTTACCAGAAAATGACTTTGGTAGAAGTTAAAGTCACCTTTTAGAAATGTACTTGAGTAAAAGTCTTAAAGTATCTGGAAGTAAAAGTACAAGTAAAAAAATAAAAGTGGCATCAGTCGTTGATTCTACTGACATCCTGGACATCCGGGACTTCTTACGCACAAAACCCACCAGACTCGGACGGACGCTTTCGGACTGAACCCACCAGACGCGCAAAGCGCACGCGTACTGCTGCACACTGCTGCGCTTACTTCCACTTCCATGTTACCAGACGCGGGAATTGATTGATATTGATGCTATGATCACACTTTAGTGTGATTAAAACAAATATCTAAACTATATAGAATGTTAATAATAATAAAAATAATAATGATTATTATTATTATTAGAATGTTGTTTTGGTTGTATGCAAAATGTGTTGAGGGTCCAGTGTTGAGGGTCAGTGGCTCTGAGGTGGTGCTCCCCATCCTCACCACCTGGCGGCGGCCCGACAGGAAGTCCAGTATCCAGCTGCACATGGTCGGGTGCAGGCCTAGACTCCTGAGCTTGGTGTCGAGCTCGGCAGGAACTATTGTGTTGAACGCTGAGCTGAAGTCCACAAACAGCATTCGCACACAACAGTTCTTCCCCTCCAGGTGAGAGAGGGCGGAGATCGCGTCGTCTGTCGATCTGTTTTGACGGTACGCAAATTGCCATGGGTCCAGCATGGCAGGCAACATGGAACAAATGAAGTCCTTGACCAGCCTCTCGAAGCATTTACTGACAATCGAGGTGAGGGCTACGGGTCTCCAGTCATTCAGGCAGGTTACCTTGGGGTGTTTAGGGACAGGCACAATGATAGACATCTTGAAGACCTCAGGAACAACAGCCTGGGACAGGGACAGGTTGAAGACGTCTGCGAAGACTCCTGCCAACTGCTCTGCGCATGCTCTGAGGACGCGCCCCGGGATGTGGTCGGAGCCTGCTGCCTTCCGGATGTCCACCCGCTTGAAGGCTCTGCGCACGTGTTACGAATTCCCCCCAGATGGCACCTCTAGGCGTAGATGGGAGGGGGAATACGTAACATACCGTAAGTGCATGTAATGCTGGGAACCGCTGGTGCTGTGGGGTAGTGCAACACAAACTACGAGGACAACGTTATATATGGCAACCAACAAGAATAATACTGATAATAAGAATAATACTGATAATAATACTAAGAAACACGAGGGAACACAACAAGACTAAGGGGAGGACGCCCAACGGCACCAAAGGAATGAACAGAAGCAAAACACACCCCCCAGACTATAGTTCTAACCCTATCTGTACTAACTACCAAGTCTGCTATTTATTTAACTAACTATCTGTCTTGCCCGCCTAACCTAAAACCCAAAAAAATACAAGAGGTGGCGCCCGCCGGGTGAAGCTAATGTATATAGACAAAACCAAACATGCATGATGGAGGTGTAAACCCATGGGCTACTTGCCTACCTACCTCGCCCTCCCCTGGAGCTAACTACAGATAAGGCGACAAACACAATGGTAGGACAAACAAACACTAGGCAAGAACAGTGTATGGCACAAGCCAAACTCTCCAAACACAATCAACACCTGCGACTACCTCCGCCCCCTTCCTATCTCTCAGAAGAGGGAGCGGCAGGTTTAAATACAGAGGCACGCCCCTCTAATTGGCCGACGGATGACAGCCTGGGGACGCCATTGGTGGAAGGACAACGTTGATGGACAGGAGGACGAACCAATACCTGGGAGCGAGACAGGAAGTATAGAAACAGAGGGGAGGGGAACAAACAGACAACACCACACGCACACATTTTTGGACGTAACACTCCCACCCATAAAGAGCAAACCTGTAGGGGATTGCGATACCCAGAGGAAAATACAAACAATATACACGTCGTGGTTTTTTCTTCTTTTTTGTTTGCTTTCTTTAACCCAAAGCAAATGTTCAATGAAACTGAAACAAACTACGCGCAAGACAGCGCGTCTGCCATCACATTCTCCGCACCTCTCTTGTGCCTGATCACTAAATTATAGCCCTGTATTACTAAGGCCCACCGCATGAGGCGGTGGTTGTGATTGAACATCCGATGCAAAAAAAACTAAAGGATTGTGATCAGTGTACACTACAGGTAGAACGCTAGAACCAACATAAACTTCCAAAAATTGTAGGGCGAGCAACAAAGCAAGAGTTTCCTGTTCGATGGTGGAGTACCGAGACTGGCATCCTCCTGCAGCAAGACAGCCCCGGCACCAACCATACTCGCATCTACCTCCAGCTTGAATGGTTTACTGAAATCCGGGGCAGTGACAACCGGGGAACTACACAGCAGTGTTTTAACAGCTGCAAACGCACTCTGACACTCAGCTGACCAACAAAATGATTGTGGGGCTGAGCAAACTCGTCAGAGGTGCCACAACGCTGGAAAAGTTTCTGCAGAAACTGCGGTAATAGCCGGCCATACCTAGAAACCGACGCAATTCCCGTCGGGTGGTGGGTGGAGGAAAAGCTGTAATAGCGGAGACCTTGGCAGTAAGCGTGCGGACTTCACCTCGCCCCACCTGCTTACCAAGATAGGTGACCGTAGCTTTCCCAAACTCACATTTTGGCGAGATTCAAGGTCAATGATGCCTTGGCCAAACACTCAAACACAGTTCTCAAAGAACTCAGATGTTCAGACCAGGAAGCAGAGTAGACAACTAAATCTTCCAAATAAGCTGTACAATTCGGAACATCGGCCAATACAATATTTACCAGGCGCTGGAACGTAGCAGGGGCATTGCGCATCCCGAACGCCATAGCGGTATATTGCAGGAAACTGTCACGGGTGACAAAACCAGAGATCTCTGAAGCACGAGGAGTGAGGGGAACCTGCCAATACCCTTTAAGGAAGTCTAACTTGCTGACAAACCTAGCTGAACCAATCGTATCTATGCAGTCGTCTAACCGGGGCAAAGGAAAAGAGTCCGGCACCGTGACAGCGTTCACTTTCCTATAATCTGTACAGAACCTAAATGTACCATCAGGCTTAGGGATCAAAATACAGGGAGAACTCCACGGACTGGAGCTGGGCACTGCCAGGTTATTTTCCCGTAAATAAGCCACTTCCTGCTTCATGGCCGACCTTTTGGACATGTTGACGCGGTACGCATGCTGCTTGATTGGAGCAGCATCACCAACGTCCAAATCGTGCTCCAGGACAGTAATGCGACTGGGGACATCACTAAAAAGACAGGGAAAACCATTCACTAAAGCTACAATATCGGCTGTTTGATCATTATCCAAATGCTCCAGGTGAGACAATAGCATCTCGGTGTTGTACAACCGCGCACACAGCGGGAGCGCATTATGCAACCCTAAGCCATTCTCATCAAGACCATTGACAATGTTAAAATCAGGTACCAACGCAGCAGAGGCCACAGACGAGACAGCGGGCCCAGCCATCTTATCGGTCCCTTAAAGGTGCTGAAAGAACAGATAATGTCTACTAACACGGGATCCAAAAGCGTTTTGGATTATGTCAGTCAATTCCGGGAGCGGTTGCACGATGCATGCGCTTTAGCGAAGGAAGCGCTCTCTTCCTCCCAAAGGAAAATGAAGTGTCATTTTGATGAGAAGGCTGTTCCTCGCTCCTTGCAACCAGGTGACCAAGTTTTAGTTCTCTTGCCAGTCCCCAGATCCTCTCTCTCTGCACGATTTGCAGGGCCTTACTTTGCAGGGCCTTACTACTTAACATGTTGAAGCATTATCATGTCAGAGAGGTTCCCCCTGTACACCCCACCGATAAGATGGCTGGGCCCGCTGTCTCGTCTGTGGCCTCTGCTGCATTGGTACCTGATTTTAACATTGTTAATGGTCTCGATGAGAATGGCTTAAGGTTGCGTAATGCGCTCCCGCTGTGTGCGCGGTTGTGAAACACCGAGATGCTATTGTCTCTCCCGTCTCACCCGGAGCATTTGGATAATGACCAAACAGCCGATATTGTAGCTTTAGTGAATGATTTTCCCTGTCTTTTTAGTGATGTCCCCAGTCGCACTACTGTCCTGGAGCACGATTTGGACGTTGGTGATGCTGCTCCAATCAAGCAGCATGCGTACCGCGTCAACATGTCCAAAAGGTCGGCCATGAAGCAGGAAGTGGCTTATTTACGGGAAAATAACCTGGCAGTGCCCAGCTCCAGTCTGTGGAGTTCTCCCTGTATTTTGATCCCTAAGCCTGATGGTACATTTAGGTTCTGTACAGATTATAGGAAAGTGAACGCTGTCACGGTGCCGGACTCTTTTCCTTTGCCCCGGTTAGACGACTGCATAGATACGATTGGTTCAGCTAGGTTTGTCAGCAAGTTAGACTTGCTTAAAGGGTATTGGCAGGTTCCCCTCACTCCTCGTGCTTCGGGAGATCTCTGGTTTTGTCACCCCTGACAGTTTCCTGCAATATACCGTTATGGCGTTCGGGATGCGCAATGCCCCTGCTACGTTCCAGCGCCTGGTAAATATTGTATTGGCCGATGTTCCGAATTGTACAGCTTATTTGGATGATTTAGTTGTCTACTCTGCTTCCTGGTCTGAACATCTGAGTTCTTTGAGAACTGTGTTTGAGTGTTTGGCCAAGGCATCATTGACCTTGAATCTCGCCAAATGTGAGTTTGGGAAAGCTACGGTCGTCTCCGCTATTACAGCTTTTCCTCCACCCACCACCCGACGGGAATTGCGTCGGTTTCTAGGTATGGCTGGCTATTACTGCAGTTTCTGCAGAAACTTTTCCAGCGTTGTGGCACCTCTGACGAATTTGCTCAGCCCCACTGTATCATTTTGTTGGTCAGCTGAGTGTCAGAGTGCATTTGCAGCCGTTAAAACACTGCTGTGTAGTTCCCCGGTTGTCACTGCCCCGGATTTCAGTAAACCATTCAAGCTGGAGGTAGATGCGAGTATGGTTGGTGCCGGGGCTGTCTTGCTGCAGGAGGATGCAGATGGGATTGATCACCCCGTCTGCTACTTCTCCCGCAAGTTTAATGACTGTCAGTCTCGGTACTCCACCATCGAACAGGAAACTCTTGCTTTGTTGCTCGCCCTACAATTTTTGGAAGTTTATGTTGGTTCTAGCGTTCTCCCTGTAGTTGTGTACACTGATCACAATCCTTACATTTTTTTGCATCGGATGTTCAATCACAACCATCGCCTCATGCGGTGGGCCTTAGTAATACAGGGCTATAATTTAGTGATCAGGCACAAGAGAGGTGCGGAGAATGTGATGGCAGACGCGCTGTCTCGCGCGTAGTTTGTTTCGGTTTCATTGAACATTTGCTTTGGGTTAAAGAAAGCAAACAAAAAAGAAGAAAAAACCACGACATGTGTATATTGTTTGTATTTTCCTCTGGGTATCGCAATCCCCTACAGGTTTGCTCTTTATGGGTGGGAGTGTTACGTCCAAAAATGTGTGCGTGTGGTGTTGTTGTCTGTCTGTTTGTTCCCCTCCCCTCTGTTTCTATACTTCCTGTCTCGCTCCCAGGTATTGGTTCGTCCTCCTGTCCATCAACGTTGTCCTTCCACCAATGGCGTCCCCAGGCTGTCATCCATCGGCCAATTAGAGGGGCGTGCCTCTGTCTTTAAACCTGCCGCTCCCTCTTCTGAGAGATAGGAAGGGGGCGGAGGTAGTCGCAGGTGTTGATGATTGTGTTTGGAGAGTTTGGCTTGTGCCATACACTGTTCTTGCCTAGTGTTTGTTTGTCCTACCATTGTGTTCATCGCCTTATCTGTAGTTAGCTCCAGGGGAGGGCGAGGTAGGTAGGTAAGTAGCCCATGGGTTTACACCTCCATCTAGCAGGTTTGGTTTTGTCTATATACATTAGGTTAGCTTCACCCGGCGGGCGCCACCTCTTGTATTTTTTGGGGTTTTAGGTTAGGCGGGCAAGACAGTTAGTTAGTTAAATAAATAGCAGACTTGGTAGTTAGTACAGGTAGGGTTAGAACTATAGTCTGGAGGTGTGTGTTTTGCTTCTGTTCATTCCTTTGGTGCCGTTGGGCGTCCTCCCCTTAGTCTTTTTGTGTTCCCTCGTGTTTGTTAGTATTATTATTATACTTGGAAATAAATCCTCCTTGTTGGTTGCCATATATAACGTTGTCCTCGTAGTTTGTGTTGCACTACCCCACAGCACCAGCGGTTCCCAGCATTACATGCACTTACGGTATGTTACGTATTCCCCCTCCCATCTACGCCTAGACGTGCCATCTGGGGGGGGAATCGTAACAGTTACTATTGTCCCTGTGCCCAAGACTGCCTCTCCTGCATCCTCAGCCCTACACTGTACTACCTGTACACACATGACTGTGTGGCCAGGTTCAGCTCCAACACCATCGCCAAGTTTGCGGATTACACAGTGGTCGTGGGCCTGATCTCCGGTAACGATGAGAAGGCCTACCTAGAGGAAGTTGCTAACCTGTCACTATGGTGCCAAGACAACAGCCTCATCCTGAATGTCTCCAAAACTAAGGAGCTGATTGTGGATTTTAGGAGGACACAACATCAGAGGACTTACACACCACCGGGGATTAATGGCTGCTCACCCTCTGCTTTGGAGAGGGTGAGCAGCTACAGGCACCTGGGAGTCCACATCACAACTTAAACTTCTTGAAACTTGGATCTACACATTCGGGAATTGGAAATATTATAAAGTTACAGGGGAAGCGACATTAGAGAGGAATAAACAAGTTTGCCTAAATATGTCCGATCCTAGCCTTGTGTAAATGCCTAATTTCATTAGTTTTATAAAGGTAAAAGCTGTTTAGTGCACAAAGAAGACATCTTCAATTATATCAAAAGTGTTTTTTTTGTTAGTCCGGCCCCCTCCGAGTAGCACTTGGTGTGTTCCGGCCTCAACCTCAAATGAGTTTGACACCCCTGATTTAGATCATTTAGTTAAGAGTTTTGGGATGTGCTTGTAATCCTTTCCTAGAGGTTAACGTTGTTTAATTTAATCATTGACACATTTTTTATTCAACTTTACTGACATTAGAGATTCATATATAGACAATTTTAGTGCCATTGTGTGAACTAATGCATATCAACAAGGTACACCTGTCATCAACTGTTATTAGTTTATTAGAATGGTTTTATATCAGACTGTGAACAATATTTATGTTTAGAATTGGCTAACATTACAATGACAATAAATATATAGCTACAAAGGTGTATTTTAAGCGTTTATTTGCGAAAACAAATCCCAAATCTTAAGTAACCCGCAAGTGCATCTGATTTATATACAGTGTAGCGGCCGAGGGGTGGGGGGCGGGGCTTTACCGTGACGTCAGGGCGCCGTTCGCAAACACCAACCCGGAAGTTTTTTGTCCCTGCGGCTCCGCGGCTCTCGCGATACTTGAAGTGGACGATATTGATTTGAAACATGGCGTCGGAGGGAGAGGCGGGTAACGCTGCAGCCGCCGAACTCGAGCCTGGCGAGGGGTACGTCTGATCCGCAACGTCAAACATCGTTCATACTAATTGTACATCGTCTAGACGTCTGCGTCGTATGGCACCGGGCTACGCGTTACGTTACGAGGCGACATCTCGGCGTGTTCACGGCAAAACGTATTAGGCGACAGCAGACGACGAGGAGGAGGAGGCACTCAGACTCACTCACTTCCTTGTACGAAGAGAAATAAAACACTGAAATAAAACACAGACACCATGCTCATTAAATACAGCAAAGTAACGCGACCACACGGTGACTCGGTGTGTTGTGGTGCACTGTAGTCGTCTATAGTAAGAGTCCTGAGTCCATCACCATCATCATCACCATCATGATGATGAATGAGACGCTTCCTCCTCAGCACCAGTAGACTGACAAGTGGGAATCGCATTGGATTCGTGTTGTTTTTGTATGTTTGAATGTTTTCAGCCCTAGAAATGGCGTAGGCCGATGCTGTTTTGTCGCCGATCATTGTACTGAATTGCACCCCATTCATTCATTCAGTTGTCCACTTGTGGTCACTCCTATTTTCTGTAGAAATGATGACGCGAACGGAGGTTATTGTCGACAGCTAATCAGCTATTACTACTATGTATAATCTATTTATTATTGTATCGGTATGTGACTTCATAATAAACGTATTGTATTGTATAACAGGCGACAATGCTAGAATTGTTGGTGGTGTTGGGGGGGGTGCATCCATTGGACCTGATTTGCTGTCTCATTGCGTTGTGATGCAGGCCTGTCTGTCCTAATCCATGACCACACTGTGTTTCTGCAGCGATGCTTCACTCGGTGAACTGCCCTCCCCCCTCCCCCCCCTCCCATCCTCCCTCCCTCCTCCCCCCCCCTCTCCCTCTTCTGTCTCATTGCGTTGTGATGCAGGCCTGTCTGTCCTAATCCATGACCACACTGTGTTTCTGCAGCGATGCTTCACTCGGTGAACTGCCGGCAAGCATGGATACAGAGTCTTCTAACGGCAAAGAGGGCATGGTAACATTATCCATTTCTACCAATATTTGTTGTACACGCCCGGCACCCTCTTCATCTCTTAAACTTTGTGTACAATGTGGAGAAACCTTTATTTAATTCGATTATGATGTGGCATCGTCCTCCAGGACACGGGAGGGGAAGGCTCGGAGGCGGCCGATACCCAGACGGCGTCGGGGGACGAGGAGAGTGGCCGACAGCTGGGGGAGGTGGAGCTCCAGTGTGCTCTGTGCATGAAGTGGTTCACCGCGGACACCTTTGGCATTGACACAGCGTACGTAGATTTAATTCATCAATACGTTGATCCTCTCAGGAGGGGCAGTGCAGGGCAGTGCACTGGATATGGTGTTTGACTCCCATCGGAAATGGCTTGGTTTCAAACCCCGATACCCACAGTGTGCTTGTAGGCATTCTTGCACAAAATGCCCTGACATCTACCTGCTTTTTGAGTACATGTACCTGAAAGCAAATCCACTGTAAGTCTTCTAAATTATTAAATAGGATTTTGGTAGTGTAGTTGCTAGGTTGGTTCTATTTGGAGGCCAGAATGGTCCTGGGTTTGATTCCCTATGTCAGCAGCATGACCTGTCGGCATCCTGGAGCAAAAGGCCCTAACCCTCACCTTAACACATGTATGAATCCACTGTAAGTTGTGCTTGGTAGTAGTAGTTGATTGGTTAATAACATGGCATGCAATGCAACGTGTAGGCGTTTCCCCTTTGACCTTTCAGTTTCGCTGCTGACCTTGCCTCTGCTCCACAGGACGTGCCTGCCCTTCATGACCAACTATGTGTTCCACTGCAACGTGTGTCACCACAGTGGCAACACCTACTTCCTCAGGAAACAAGCCAGTACGTGTTGATCTAGTGATCCTATCTTATACTATATATTCCCATGCAACCCTGGCACACAATGGCTTTCTTGTTGTAGATGTGTTCTTTATATGTTCTTTTGTATTAAAACAATGGGGACAGGAGACTGTAAGGGTTATGTACGTCTCATTCTCAGACGAAAAGGTTCAAACCCCAATTTTAGCTGTATGCATCCTGTGAGCGCAAAATGTCCAAATCCTACTTCGTCCCTAATGGCCTGTGTCTGTATTCACGGCGAGTTACTTGAGATTAAATTGCCTACTAAATGGTAAAATATAAATAAAATAAAGTAACAGTATATTTTGTATTTGGTGCATATGAATGTGGTGTTTTGTGTGCTAGACCTAAAGGAAATGTGCCTGACGGCCCTTGCCAACCTAACATGGAGATCCAGGACCCAGGAGGAACATCCAAAGACCATGTTCTCCAAAGACAAGGTGGGCGGAGCCGGAGACCCAGCACATCATATTCAAAATGTGGTCGATAAAGCTTGATTGAGGACAAAACTAGATTTCATTTATTTTAAGTCATAGCCTAATTAACTTGTACTCATTCATTTTAACAAGAGGGCCTTCTTTTCCTCGATGTTCATTATAAGGACGATTTACTTTGAATTTACAAAGACTATTCTGCTTTTCTAGGACATAATACCGTTCATTGATAAGAACTGGGAGTGTATGACCACTCGTCAGAGACCCGGCAAGCTGACCTGGCCAAACAACATTGTGAAGACAATGGTAGTGTATAATTCATGATTATCTCCTCTTTATCGATCAAGGTATTTGGTTTTCCATATTGATTGTCATCCTTCAAACAATGCCTCTAATTTAAATTGTCATGTCTGCAAAGTTAATATAATTATTGTAATTGTATAATAATTGTGACTATATTTTGACATGAATTAAATATTGTGTGTCTTCCAGAGTAAAGAGCGAGACGTGTTTCTAGTGAAGGAGCACCCAGACCCTGGCAGTAAGGACCCAGAGGAGGAGTACCCCAAGTTCGGCCTGCTAGACCAGGTACCTTATCTTAGATGATAGACCGGGCACCTTATCTTAGATGATAGACCGGGTACCTTATCTTAGATGATAGACCGGGCACCTTATCTTAGATGATTGATCGGGTACCTTATCTTAGATGATAGACCAGGTACCTTATCTTAGATGATAGACCGGGTACCTTATCTTAGATGATAGACCGTACCTTATCTTAGATGATAGACCGGTACCTTATCTTAGACGATAGACCGGGTACCTTATCTTAGACGATAGACCGGGTACCTTATCTTAGACGATAGACCTGGTACCTTATCTTAGATGATAGACCGGGTACCTTATCTTCGATGATAGACCGGTTACCTTATCTTTGATGATAGACCGGGTACCTTATCTTAGACGATAGACCGGGTACCTTATCTTAGACGATAGACCGGGTACCTTATCTTAGACGATAGACCGGGTACCTTATCTTAGATGATAGACCGGGTACCTTATCTTAGATGATAGACCGGGTACCTTATCTTAGATGATAGACCGGGTACCTTATCTTAGATGATAGACCGGGTACCTTATCTTAGATGATAGACCGGGTACCTTATCTTAGACGATAGACCGGGTACCTTATCTTAGACGATAGACCGGGTACCTTATCTTAGACGATAGACCTGGTACCTTATCTTGGATGATAGACCGGGTACCTTATCTTCGATGATAGACCAGGTACCTTAGCTTATATGTGCAGCTTTAACTGTAATGGTTTATAATGCGTATTAGAATATAACCCCATACTTGTGCATATTACTGCTTATCAATAGTAGAGCAAGTCTTCGATGTTCCAGATGCTGGGGCAGTTTGCCAGGGAGAGTGTATGTGGACAACTGATACATATGGGAAACTTCCATACATTTTGATTAACACAGGACCTGGGAACCATCGGACCCTCCTATGACACACAGAAGCCGGCCCCCGCCGCCCCTGCCGCGGCTGGACTCAACGGTGAGCTAAGATCAGGTCGCAAAGGCTGAGATAGTTGCTGTCCAGTTACGACAATCGACTTGTATAAGGTGTTTTTGTAGATGTTTGGTGCTGCCAAACATCTTCAAAAGTATAAAGATTCTAGAGTTGGACCAGTGTGAATTCTGATTGATCATGGAAGTTCTGTGTTTTCCAGGTGGATCTGCTTTCTCAGGTGAATATGCGGTATTTTGGCGTTTTGTTTTTTTGTGGTCTTGTTAATTTTTGTCCCCCCCTTCCCCTCTGGATGGAAGTTGGCCCTGAGGTTTACAACATTCGTTTCCCCAGAATGTTGATATTAAATGTTTAAAAAAATACAATCGGTGTTGGAGGATCTTATGGGCAACTCGATCCAAGTCTCACTGTAACCTCCCCTTGTTTTGCTCTCTGCGTATGTCCTGGCTTATGCCCCGCTTCCCCCGCCCCTTTAATTTAATTGGTTAATGGTCTTCCTGTTGACTTGTCGTGGCTCCTGGTCCCCTCCTCTTCTGCTTGCTGCTCGCGGGCTATGGAACACCCCCACGGTCCTGTCTTAAAATGACACCCCGACGAGACGCGATGTTATGTCACGCTGTCATCATCGGGTGCCATTTTGGCCACCTCCTTCCCTGCTGCTCCCTTGTCTCAAAACTGTCTTGTCGAGTCACCTGTCCCTTTAAAATGATCGTTGCACAATTATGACAGTGTTCAAGTGTAGGATCCTGGTTGATTTTGGGGCGGTAGTAGCTCAGGAGGTAAGAGCGTTTGTCTGGCAGGTTGCTGGTTTGATCCCCGGGCTTCGCCTAGCTAAGTGTCAAGTGGTTGTTACCTTGCATGGTTGGCACCGCCGTCGGTGTATGAATGGGTGAATGTCAGGCAACTGTAACGCGCTTTGGATGAAAGCGATATATAAATGCAATCCATTTACCATTTAGATCTGTGTGCTAAGATAACATTTCTAAGATCTGGAATTGACCTGGTCTTGATCATATATTGTCCATGGGCCCTGACGGTCCATGGTATGCCTCCTTGTCATTAGGTCAATGCCGGTCTCAAAGGTGACCCGGGTCTACATGTTCGACCACCATTGTCTTGTATCGCTATTCAATTATGCAAGTTGAAGTTGAGAAATATTCTCCAAAGATCAACCTAACACAACACAGTTTCAGTTTCCTCCAGTCGTTGGTTCGTGTTAGTTTCTGTACACCCTCTTTTGGGTAGTCCATGTCGGTAGTCCATGTCGGTAGTCCATGTTGGTAGTCCATGTTGATTATTTAGTGCACAGTTTATTGCAGTTAGTTTGTGCAACGTTTGTTTCAGCTAGTTTGTGTATAATGTCTTTCACTCAGGTCAGGGTTGGTCCAGTTTCTTTCAGTTAGTTTGTGTAGTTTGTGACTCTTCTCGTGAGAATATATATATATGTGTGTGTGTGCTGTCACTATTTTATATAGTTTAGTTTATACACAACATCCTTAGCTGATATACTGAAGCTGTGTATGAACCATCTTGCTGTCACGTTGACCCTCTGCTTGGTGGACAGCCCCACCGCGCTCCGCTGCTACTCTCGTCTTCCTCCTGTGCTTGCTGTCCACCAAGCAGAGGGTCAACGTGACGGGACAGCAAGATGGTTCATACACAGCTTCAGTATATCAGCTAAGGATGTTGTGTATAAACTCAACTATATAAAATAACACAGTGACAGCACACACATATATATATTCTCACGAGAACAGTCACAAACTACACAAACTAACTGAAAGAAACTAGACCAACCCTGACCTGAGTGAAAGACATTATACACAAACTAGCTGAAACAAACGTTGCACAAACTAACTGCAATAAACTGTGCACAAAATAATCAACATGGACTACCAACATGGACGACCGACATGGACTACCGACATGGACTACCCAAAAGAGGGTGTACAGAAACTAACACGAACCAACGACTGGAGGAAACTGAAACTGTGTTGTGTTAGGTTGATCTTTGGAGAATATTTCTCAACTTCAACTTGCATAATTGAATAGCGATACAAGACAATGGTGGTCGAACATGTAGACCCGGGTCACCTTTGAGACCGGCATTGACCTAATAACAAGGAGGCATACCATGGACAGGGCCCAAGGACAATATATGATTATAGACCGGGTCAATTCCAGATCTTAGGATGGGTTAGAAATGTTATCTTAGCACACAGATCAAAATTGTAAATGGATTGCATTTATATAGTGCTTTCATCCAAAGCGCGTTACAGTTGCCTGACATTCACCCATTCATACACCGACGGCGGTGCCAACCATGCAAGGTAACAACCACTTGACACTTAGCTAGGCGAAGCCCGGGGATCAAACCAGCAACCTGCCAGACAAACACTCTTACCTCCTGAGCTACTACCGCCACAAAATCAACCAGGATCCTACACTTGAACACTTCATTCGTCATAATTGTGCAACGATCATTTTAAAGGGACAGGTGACTCGACAAGACAGTTTTGAGACAAGGGAGCAGCAGGGAAGGAGGTGGCCAAAATGGCACCCGATGATGACAGCGTGACATAACATCGCGTCTCGTCGGGGTGTCATTTTAAGACAGGACCGCGGGGGTGTTCCATAGCCCGCGAGCAGCAAGCAGAAGAGGAGGGGACCAGGAGCCACGACAAGTCAACGGGAAGACCATTAACCAATTAAATTAAAGGGGCGGGGGAAGCGGGGCATAAGCCAGGACATACGCAGAGAGCAAAACAAGGGGAGGTTACAGTGAGACTTGGATCGAGTTGCCCATAAGATCCTCCAACACCGATTGTATTTTTTTAAACATTTAATATCAACATTCTGGGGAAACGAATGTTGTAAACCTCAGGGCCAACTTCCATCCAGAGGGGAAGGGGGGGACAAAAATTAACAAGACCACAAAAAAACAAAACGCCAAAATACCGCATATTCACCTGAGAAAGCAGATCCACCTGGAAAACACAGAACTTCCATGATCAATCAGAATTCACACTGGTCCAACTCTAGAATCTTTATACTTTTGAAGATGTTTGGCAGCACCAAACATCTACAAAAACACCTTATACAAGTCGATTGTCGTAACTGGACAGCAACTATCTCAGCCTTTGCGACCTGATCTTGCTCACCGTTGAGTCCAGCCGCGGCAGGGGCGGCGGGGGCCGGCTTCTGTGTGTCATAGGAGGGTCCGATGGTTCCCAGGTCCTGTGTTAATCAAAATGTATGGAAGTTTCCCATATGTATCAGTTGTCCACATACACTCTCCCTGGCAAACTGCCCCAGCATCTGGAACATCGAAGACTTGCTCTACTATTGATAAGCAGTAATATGCACAAGTATGGGGTTATATTCTAATACGCATTATAAACCATTACAGTTAAAGCTGCACATATAAGCTAAGGTACCTGGTCTATCATCGAAGATAAGGTACCCGGTCTATCATCCAAGATAAGGTACCAGGTCTATCGTCTAAGATAAGGTACCCGGTCTATCATCTAAGATAAGGTACCCGGTCTATCATCTAAGATAAGGTACCTGGTCTATCATCTAAGATAAGGTACCCGGTCTATCATCTAAGATAAGGTACCAGGTCTATCGTCTAAGATAAGGTACCCGGTCTATCATCTAAGATAAGGTACCCGGTCTATCATCTAAGATAAGGTACCTGGTCTATCATCTAAGATAAGGTACCCGATCATCTAAGATAAGGTCTATCGTCTAAGATAAGGTACCTGGTCTATCATCTAAGATAAGGTACCCGGTCTATCATCGAAGATAAGGTACCCGGTCTATCATCTAAGATAAGGTACCAGGTCTATCGTCTAAGATAAGGTACCCGGTCTATCATCTAAGATAAGGTACCCGGTCTATCATCTAAGATAAGGTACCCGGTCTATCATCTAAGATAAGGTACCCGGTCTATCATCTAAGATAAGGTACCTGGTCTATCATCTAAGATAAGGTACCTGGTCTATCATCTAAGATAAGGTACCCGGTCTATCATCTAAGATAAGGTACCCGGTCTATCATCTAAGATAAGGTACCTGGTCTATCATCTAAGATAAGGTGCCCGGTCTATCATCTAAGATAAGGTACCTGGTCTAGCAGGCCGAACTTGGGGTACTCCTCCTCTGGGTCCTTACTGCCAGGGTCTGGGTGCTCCTTCACTAGAAACACGTCTCGCTCTTTACTCTGGAAAACACACAATATTTAATTCATGTCAAAATATAGTCACAAGTATTATACAATTACAATAATTATATTAAGTTTGCAGACATGACAATTTAAATTAGAGGCATTGTTTGAAGGATGACAATCAATATGGAAAACCAAATACCTTGATCGATAAAAGAGGAGATGATCATGAATTATACACTACCATTGTCTTCACAATGTTGTTTGGCCAGGTCAGCTTGCCGGGTCTCTGACGAGTGGTCATACACTCCCAGTTCTTATCAATGAACGGTATTATGTCCTAGAAAAGCAGAATAGTCTTTGTAAATTCAAAGTAAATCGTCCTTATAATGAACATCGAGGAAAACAAGGCCCTCTTGTTAAAATGAATGAGTACAAGTTAATTAGGCTATGACTTAAAATAAATAAAATCTAGTTTTGTCCTCAATCAAGCTTTATCGACCACATTTTGAATATGATGTGCTGGGTCTCCGGCTCCGCCCACCTTGTCTTTGGAGAACATGGTCTTTGGATGTTCCTCCTGGGTCCTGGATCTCCATGTTAGGTTGGCAAGGGCCGTCAGGCACATTTCCTTTAGGTCTAGCACACAAAACACCACATTCATATGCACCAAATACAAAATATACGGTTACTTTATTTTATTTATATTTTACCATTTAGTAGGCAATTTAATCTCAAGTAACTCGCCGTGAATACAGACACAGGCCATTAGGGACGAAGTAGGATTTGGACATTTTGCGCTCACAGGATGCATACAGCTAAAATTGGGGTTTGAACCTTTTCGTCTGAGAATGAGACGTACATAACCCTTACAGTCTCCTGTCCCCATTGTTTTAATACAAAAGAACATATAAAGAACACATCTACAACAAGAAAGCCATTGTGTGCCAGGGTTGCATGGGAATATATAGTATAAGATAGGATCACTAGATCAACACGTACTGGCTTGTTTCCTGAGGAAGTAGGTGTTGCCACTGTGGTGACACACGTTGCAGTGGAACACATAGTTGGTCATGAAGGGCAGGCACGTCCTGTGGAGCAGAGGCAAGGTCAGCAGCGAAACTGAAAGGTCAAAGGGGAAACGCCTACACGTTGCATTGCATGCCATGTTATTAACCAATCAACTACTACTACCAAGCACAACTTACAGTGGATTCATACATGTGTTAAGGTGAGGGTTAGGGCCTTTTGCTCCAGGATGCCGACAGGTCATGCTGCTGACATAGGGAATCAAACCCAGGACCATTCTGGCCTCCAAATAGAACAACCTAGCAACTACACTACCAAAATCCTATTTAATAATTTAGAAGACTTACAGTGGATTTGCTTTCAGGTACATGTACTCAAAAAGCAGGTAGATGTCAGGGCATTTTGTGCAAGAATGCCTACAAGCACACTGTGGGTATCGGGGTTTGAAACCAAGCCATTTCCGATGGGAGTCAAACACCATATCCAGTGCACTGCCCTGCACTGCCCCTCCTGAGAGGATCAACGTATTGATGAATTAAATCTACGTACGCTGTGTCAATGCCAAAGGTGTCCGCGGTGAACCACTTCATGCACAGAGCACACTGGAGCTCCACCTCCCCCAGCTGTCGGCCACTCTCCTCGTCCCCCGACGCCGTCTGGGTATCGGCCGCCTCCGAGCCTTCCCCTCCCGTGTCCTGGAGGACGATGCCACATCATAATCGAATTAAATAAAGGTTTCTCCACATTGTACACAAAGTTTAAGAGATGAAGAGGGTGCCGGGCGTGTACAACAAATATTGGTAGAAATGGATAATGTTACCATGCCCTCTTTGCCGTTAGAAGACTCTGTATCCATGCTTGCCGGCAGTTCACCGAGTGAAGCATCGCTGCAGAAACACAGTGTGGTCATGGATTAGGACAGACAGGCCTGCATCACAACGCAATGAGACAGCAAATCAGGTCCAATGGATGCACCCCCCCCCACCACCAACAATTCCAGCATTGTCACCTGTTATACAATACAACACGTTTATTATGAAGTCACATACAGATACAATAATAAATAGATTATACATAGTAGTACTAGCTGATTAGCTGTCGACAATAACCTTCGTTCGCGTCATCATTTCTACAGAAAATAGGAGTGACCACAAGTAGACAACTGACTGAATGAATGAATGGGGCGCAGTTCAGTACAATGATCGGGGACAAAACAGCATCGGCCTACGCCATTTCTAGGGCTTAAAACATTCAAAAACAACACGAATCCAATGCGATTCCCACTTGTCAGTCTACTGGTGCTGAGGAGGAAGCGTCTCATTCATCATCATGATGGTGATGATGATGGTGATGGACTCAGGACTCTTACTATAGACGACTACAGTGCACCACAACACACCGAGTCACCGTGTGGTCGCGTTACTTTGCTGTATTTAATGAGCATGGTGTCTGTGTTTTATTTCAGTGTTTTATTTCTCTTCGTACAAAGGAAGTGAGTGAGTCTGAGTGCCTCCTCCTCCTCGTCTGCTGTCGCCTAATACGTTTGCCGTGAACACGCCGAGATGTCGCCTCGTAACGTAACGCGTAGCCCGGTGCCATACGACGCAGACGTCTAGACGATGTACAATTATTATGAACGATGTTTGACGTTGCGGATCAGACGTACCCCTCGCCAGGCTCGAGTTCGGCGGCTGCAGCGTTACCCGCCTCTCCCTCCGACGCCATGTTTCAAATCAATATCGTCACTTCAAGTATCGCGAGAGCCGCGGAGCCGCAGGGACAAAAACTTCCGGGTTGTGTTTGCGAACGGCGCCCTGACGTCACGGTAAAGCCCCCCCCCCCCCCCCCCCGGCCGCTACACTGTATATAAATCAGATGCACTTGCGGGTTACTTAAGATTTGGGATTTTTTTTCGCAAATAAACGCTTAAAATACACCTTTGTAGCTATATATTTACTGTCATTGTAATGTTAGCCAATTCTAAACATAAATATTGTTCACAGTCTGATATAAAACCATTCTAATAAACTAATAACAGTTGATGACAGGTGTACCTTGTGATATGCATTAGTTCACACAATGGCACTAAATTGTCTATATATGAATCTCTAATGTCAGTAAAGTTTGAATAAAAATGTGTCAATGATTAAATTAAACAACGTTAACCTCTAGGAAAGGATTACAAGCACATCCCAAAACTCTTAACTAAATGATCTAAATCAGGGGTGTCAAACTCATTTGAGGTTGAGGCCGGAACAGACCAAGTGCTACTCGGAGGGGGCCGGACTAACAAAAAAACACTTTTGATATAATTGAAGATGTCTTCTTTGTGCACTAAACAGCTTTTACCTTTATAAAACTAATGAAATTAGGCATTTACACAAGGCTAGGATCGGACATATTTAGGCAAACTTGTTTATTCCTCTCTAATGTCGCTTCCCCTGTAACTTTATAATATTTCCAATTCCCGAATGTGTAGATCCAAGTTTCAAGAAGTTTAAGTTGTGATGTGGACTCCCAGGTGCCTGTAGCTGCTCACCCTCTCCAAAGCAGAGGGTGAGCAGCCATTAATCCCCAGTGGTGTGTAAGTCCTCTGATGTTGTGTCCTCCTAAAATCCACAATCAGCTCCTTAGTTTTGGAGACATTCAGGATGAGGCTGTTGTCTTGGCACCATAGTGACAGGTTAGCAACTTCCTCTAGGTAGGCCTTCTCATCGTTACCGGAGATCAGGCCCACGACCACTGTGTAATCCGCAAACTTGGCGATGGTGTTGGAGCTGAACCTGGCCACACAGTCATGTGTGTACAGGTAGTACAGTGTAAGGCTGAGGATGCAGGAGAGGCAGTCTTGGGCACAGGGACAATAGTAACTGTTACGATTCCCCCCCCAGATGGCATGTCTAGGCGTAGATGGGAGGGGCAATACGTAACATACATAGTGCATGTAATGCTGGGAACCGCTGGTGCTGTGGGGTAGTGCAACACAAACTACGAGGACAACGTTATATATGGCAACCAACAAGGAGGATTTATTTACAAGTATAATAATACTGATAATAATACTAACAAACACGAGGGAACACAAAAAGACTAAGGGGAGGACGCCCAACGGCACCAAAGGAATGAACAGAAGCAAAACACACCCCCCAGACTATAGTTCTAACCCTACCTGTACTAACTACCAAGTCTGCTATTTATTTAACTAACTGTCTTGCCCGCCTAACCTAAACCCAAAAAATACAAGAGGTGGCGCCCGCCGGGTGAAGCTAACCTAATGTATATAGACAAAACCAAACCTGCGTGATGGAGGTGTAAACCCATGGGCTACTTACCTACCTACCTCGCCCTCCCCTGGAGCTAACTACAGATAAGGCGACGAACACAATGGTAGGACAAACAAACACTAGGCAAGAACAGTGTATGGCACAAGCCAAACTCTCCAAACACAATCATCAACACCTGCGACTACCTCCGCCCCCTTCCTATCTCTCAGAAGAGGGAGCGGCAGGTTTAAATACAGAGGCACGCCCCTCTAATTGGCCGACGGATGACAGCCTGGGGACGCCATTGGTGGAAGGACAACGTTGATGGACAGGAGGACGAACCAATACCTGGGAGCGAGACAGGAAGTATAGAAACAGAGGGGAGGGGAACAAACAGACAGACAACAACACCACACGCACACATTTTTGGACGTAACACTCCCACCCATAAAGAGCAAACCTGTAGGGGATTGCGATACCCAGAGGAAAATACAAACAATATACACATGTCGTGGTTTTTTCTTCTTTTTTTAACCCAAAGCAATGAAACCGAAACAAACTACGCGCGAGACAGCGCGTCTGCCATCACATTCTCCGCACCTCTCTTGTGCCTGATCACTAAATTATAGCCCTGTATTACTAAGGCCCACCGCATGAGGCGATGGTTGTGATTGAACATCCGATGCAAAAAAACTAAAGGATTGTGATCAGTGTACACAACTACAGGGAGAACGCTAGAACCAACATAAACTTCCAAAAATTGTAGGGCGAGCAACAAAGCAAGAGTTTCCTGTTCGATGGTGGAGTACCGAGACTGACAGTCATTAAACTTGCGGGAGAAGTAGCAGACGGGGTGATCAATCCCATCTGCATCCTCCTGCAGCAAGACAGCCCCGGCACCAACCATACTCGCATCTACCTCCAGCTTGAATGGTTTACTGAAATCCGGGGCAGTGACAACCGGGGAACTACACAGCAGTGTTTTAACGGCTGCAAATGCACTCTGACACTCAGCTGACCAACAAAATGATACAGTGGGGCTGAGCAAACTCGCGACTCTCTCTCAGGCAGCGGTGCTTGCGGACGAGTTCGTGTTAACCCAACATATGGCAACATATCGCCATGATAATAGGAGTACAGAGAGTCAGTCTACTTCCCAAACTAGTCGTGGTCCAGTGATGACTCGGGGGTCGAAAGAGGAGCGTGAGTGTTTTTATTGTCATAAGAGAGGACACGTTGTTGCTGACTGTATCAAACTGAAACATAAGCAATCATCGCCTCCGGCCAGAAAAGGCATTGGCTTGATTAAGACAGCAACGAAGCGGTTACGGAAGGTCTGTTCTGAGCCTAGCTGTGTCCCTCCTGATCCCACCTATCAGCCGTTCATATTTACAGAGTTAATTTCGTTTACTGAGACCTGGCAGACCAGAAACCGATACAGATTTTAAGAGACACTGGTGCTGCGCAGTCCTTGATTCTCTGGGATGTGTTGCCCTGGTCTGAGCAGTCCTACTGTTGTTCTAATGTGTTGCTGCAGGGCATTGAGATGGGTTGTGTGCCTGTGCCCCTACACCAAGTTCACTTGGCCTCGGATTTGGTTACTGGACGCTTCAGAGTAGGAGTGTGAATCAGGACGTGCCCGATAGTAGTAAGTTGGAGTTGCCTGTTACCCGTGCGAAGCTGATCGCAGCACAAACGGAGGATGTTAGTCTTGCGAAATGTTTTGCCTCCGCCACTAGTAAAGAAGAAGCAAAGACTATGAAGGTAGCCTATTTTCTAGAAAATGGTCTCTTGATGCGTATATGGAAGCCTCGTGCTGGTATCGATAATGTCTGGAGCACGGTAGTTAAGGTTGTGGTTCGTAAAGCCTTGTGTCAACAGGTGTTGTCCCTGGCCCATGAAATTCCTTGGTCTGGTCGTTTGGGGGTTACTAAGACCTATGATCGCGTCCTCCATCATTTATTTTGGCCTGGTATGAAATCAGATGTAGCTCAGTACTGCCGTACTTGTCATACCTGCCAAATTACCGGGAAGCCAAATCAGGTCATTCCTCCTGCTCCTCTCCACCCTATTCCTGTGATGGGAGAGCCGTTCGAGCGAGTGATCGTTGATTGTGTTGGCCCGCTACCCAGGACTAAGTCTGGGAATCAGTTTTTATTAATCATTGTGTTCTGCTACTAGATACCCGGAGGCAATCCCCATGCGAAACATCACCTCAAAGGCTGTGGTTGAAGTGCTAGTTAAGTACTTCTCTACCTTTGGTCTCCCGAAGGTAGTCCAAACGGACCAAGGAACAAATTTCCTCTCGCAGTTATTTGAGCGTGTTTTACAGTCCCTGGCTATTTCTCATAAGATCTCCAGTGCCTACCATCCTGAGAGTCAGGGTGCCTTGGAAAGGTGGCACCAAACACTGCAGTCCATGCTGCGTAAATACTGCATGGACACTGAGAAGGATTGGGACGAGGGTGTTCCCTTGGTAGTGTTTGCTATTCGTGGAAACGTTCAGGAATCGCTTGGATTCAGCCCCGCTGAATTAGTTTTTGGACACACAGTCCGTGGTCCCTTAAAGGTGCTGAAAGAACAGATAATGTCTACTAACACGGGATCCAAAAGCGTTTTGGATTATGTCAGCCAATTCCGGGAGCGGTTGCACGATGCCTGCGCTTTAGCGAAGGAGCCATGCGGGTACAGTGAGTATGTTCAGACCCTCCAGGACTCTCTGTCGCATGCCTATGCCCAGGCTGACCAAATGTCTCGACACGCCAAGGAACAACAGAAAAAGCACTACGACCGAAAAGCAAGAAGCCAGGGTTTCAGACCAGGGGATAGAGTCTTGGTTAAAGTGTGTCATGTGGATGGAAGACAGAAACTGGGAGATAGGTGGGAGCAACAGCCATATATCGTGGTGAAGAAACAAGCCGGGATTCCTGTGTATGTAGTGCGGTCTGAGTTTGGAAAAAGAGGGAGGGTTATCCACCGCAATCTCCTCACGCAGTGCATGTTCCTTCCCATGAGACCTGTCCAGGAGGAGATAGGAGAGGGGGACGAGCAAGACTTGGTTGCAAGCGATGCAGAAACCGAGTCAGATACAGCAGAGGACTGGGAGAACACTGAGGAGTGCATAAGGGAAGCCCAATTAGTGGAGACAGACCAGCAGGATGGACGAACAAACGCAGATCATGAGGACATGGAGACTGGACAGTGGAGTGAAGGACTGACCAGTAATGACGAGTTGCTTCATGAATCCAATGCTTCTAGGAAAAATCCACCAAGGATTAGACACCCCCCTAAAAGACATATGAGTTGCAAGTCCCAAGGCTGGAAAGTGATCAGCATAAGATAGAGAGAGGACGGAGACTGTGGCAGAGTGTCAAAGCAAGGAGAGCAGCGGGCCATAACTAAGCTCGACTTAGCACGCACACACACACACAAATATCACACTTACACCACATGTTTGTTTCTTTGTTTTAAATATGTTTAGTGGATGGGTTTAGTTCTGTTTTTGTTTTCTCAAAAATCTGATGGCTGGGACGTCATCGAACCAAGAGGATGTAGATGTAAGATGGTCTAAAAGTGAACCACTAGGTGGCAGACTTTATTTTCTTTTGGGCAGTTGAAAGCTTTGCCTTCTGGCTCTGCGCAGCCACCGTAGAAATTCAGTTCCCTCTTGTGTGTGTTAAGGTAAGCAGTGAAAAGCATGAGTTGCAGAATCGATTAAATATCTCCACTAAAATAAGTGTTACGTCCCAAATGTGTGCGTGTGGTGTTGTTGTCTGTCTGTCTGTTGCCCCCCTTTGTTTCTATACTTCCTGTCTCTCTCCCAGGTATTGGTTCATCCTCCTGTCAATCAACGGTTCGTTCTTCTCCCTGGAAATCAACGTTTCGTCCGTCACTCCCCCTGTTGTCCTTCCACCAATGGCGTCCCCAGGCTGTCATTCATCGGCCAATTAGAGGGGCGTGCGTCTGTATTTAAACCTGCCACTCCCTCTTCTGAGAATAGGAAGGGGGCGGGGGTAGTCGCAGGTGTTGTAGATTGTGTTTGTTAGTGTTTGGCTTGTGCCATACGCTGTTCTTGCCTAGTGTTTGTTTGTCCTACCGTTGTGTTCGTCGCCTTATCTGTAGTTAGCCCCAGGGGAGGGCGAGGTAGGTAGGTAAGTAGCCTATGGGTTTACACCTCCATCACGCAGGTTTGGCTTTGTCTATATACATTAGGTTAGCTTCACCCGGCGGGCGCCACCTCTTGTATTTTTTTGGGTTTAGGTTAGGCGGGCAAGACAGATAGTTAGTTAAATAAATAGCAGACTTGGTAGTTAGTACAGGTAGGGTTAGAACTATAGCCTGGGTGGTGTGTTTTGTTTCTGTTCATTCCTTTGGTGCCGTTGGGCGTTCTCCCCTTAGTCTCTTGGTGTTCCCTCGTGTTTTGTTATTATTAGTATTATTATTATAATACTTGTAAATAAAGCATCCTTATTGGTGGCCATTTATCACGTTGTCCTAGTAGTTTGTGTTGCACTACCCCACAGCACCAGCGGTTCCCAGCATTACATGCACATGCGGTATGTTATGTATTCTCCCTCCCATCTACGCCTAGACGTGCCATCTGGGGGGGATTTGTAACATATGGGCTCGTCCGGGATCTTCTCCCGTACTGCACCTGTATTGTTGTGATGGGTCTGGTGTGGTGCCGTAGTCACGTCGTTTTGGGTTAGGGGTGGATTGTTGTAGTTGGCTTTGGTTATGGCTACCTCCGTGGGGCGGTTGTTTATAGAAGCACCGTCTATAGATTTGTTGGACCGGTGTCGCAAGGTGGACCTGTTCAGTGTCGCTGAACATTTCAGTATCCCGGTATTGAGGAATGTCGTAAAGGCAGAGCTCAAAACTGTAGTGTTGGCCGGATTGGTGGAGTGCGGTGTGCTGGAAAGCCCAGCGTTCCCTGCTTTGGGTATCCCTGTTGAGAGTGCGGCTGGTAATGCCAACGCTGATGCCTTCAAAGTGGATGAGAGCAGCGTGATGGGGCCTGGTGAAGGTGCTTCTGCAGGGAAGGCGAAGGCCGACCCTGTGGTATGCCCCAGAACCCCAGTCACCTTACAGCAGTTCGAGCCGGTCTCTTTTTCCACAGGAGGGTCAGGGTCAGGCGTGGGCGCTCGCCTTAAGGTTCGGCTAGCACGTCTCCAGATGGAGAAAGAAGACAAGGCGCACGCCAGGCAAATCGAGTACGACCTCGAAGTCAAGAGACTCGAGATCGATAAGGAGATTAGGATTCGGCAGCTGGAGTTACGGGCTGGGGAGACCGCCTTGGCTCCTGGATGTGCGATCATCCTCTGGAGGGTCTATGCCACCCGTTCCGCCATCCGACTAATTTGACGTAAGTAGAAACATTGCCTTGGCTCCTCCATTCAGGGAGACTGAAGTGGCGTCTTACTTTAGTGTGTTTGAGTGCATTGCAGCTTCTCTGTGCTGGCCTAAGGATGTTTGGCCTATTCTGTTGCAGTGTAAGCTAGTTGGCAAGGCTCAGGAGGTCATATCTGCTCTTACTCTGGAGGATAGTCTAACCTATGAGGTGGTGAAGGCCGCGGTTTTACGTGCGTATGAGCTGGTGCCTGAGGCTTATAGGCAAAAGTTCAGGTATCACAGGAAATCCCCGAACAGCACCTATGTTGAGTTTGCTCGAGAGAAAGAGACTCTCTTGGTCAGGTGGTGCTCAGCGAGCAAGGCGTCCGATTATGTGTGCCTTCGTGAGTTAATCTTGCTGGAAGAATTTAAGAGAGGGCTCCCAGAACGTTTGGTGGTGTATCTGAATGAGCAGAAAGTGGCGACTCTCTCTCAGGCAGAGGAGGCAAGCTCCTTCTCCTCCTCTGTGGAGCGCGGAGGTGAGGAGGAGACAGGGTCCGTCTTCTCCTCTGGGGTCTGTGGAGCAGGCGACGAGGAGGCTGGCTCCTCTGTCTCCTTCTTGGGGGACAGTGGAGGAGCAATGGAGACAGGAGCCTCCTTTTTCTCCACCGGGGACGGGAGAGGAGAGGAGGGGGAGGAGGGGGAGGAGGGCGGTTTCAACTCCTCCTTCATGCCTCCGTTGAGACGCACAAGGCCGTCCAACTGAGATGGATACAGAGAAGAGTTAAACGTAAGTAAGTGAGACAGTCAGTCAGTCAGTTCATGAGGTAAGCAGCTAACTCACTAAGTAACTGAGGAACTGAGGAACTCACAAAGTCATACACAGGAATTATGAACGAACATGTACTGCATTACAAAATCCTCCACCATCTATGTAGACAATAAAAGTCAAGCCAATCACACGGAGAACCAATCAGCCAATCAGCAGTCTCGTTCTCACCAGGACAGACTTGCGTGCGCCCTGGCTGTTCCCGGGCAGGCAGTAGGGTTTGGCGGTGAGCAGGGGCACGGGCTTGGAGGGCGGGTAGGGGGTGGCGGTCACGTGGTGGATGATGCGTACGGTCTGCGCCGAGTCCCGCTGTACTCGCGCCGCGTGGGGCTGGGGGAGGGGGTTTTTGGTGTGCGTCCACGGAGCCTCTTTTGTCGCACCTGGAGGTGTTGGTGGTGGTGTCATCTTGGGCTCCGCCTGTGGAGGCTGTGGTTGATGTTGTTGTTCTTCTCGTTGTTGTTGTGGTTCTGAAGGTGGTGGTCGTGGTTTTGTAGGCGGTGGTCGCGGAGGCGGAGAAGGTCGCGTCCGACTGACGGGACCAGCGGGGGACCTCGAGGAACTCGGCGGCGGGGTCGGTGAGGACTCCACCTGCGGGATTTCTGCATTCTCCTCCGGTTCCCTGTGCTGCTCCGTCATCCGATCGGGTTCCGGTGGGTGGTGCCGAGGTTCTGGCTCTGTCTCTGAAGGGTGGTGGTGCTCCTGCTCCTGCTGGTCCTGCTGGTCTACAGGGGTGGTGGTGGTGTTGGGTGAGGTGGACCTGGGGAGCTTCAGGCTGTCCAGGGTGGCGTCGCTGATGGTGAATCGAAGGGCATAGCGCTGGAGCACTATGGCCGCCTCCTCTGGGGTCTGGGCGCCCCGGTAGGCGTCGCACAGCTCCATCTCCCGGCGCTCCCTGGGAGGGAGGTGGTGTTACAGTTCAGTTTAGTTCAGTGGAGTTCAGACAACTTTATTTATCCCCAGAAGCGCATTGAATTTGCAGCTTACCAGTCACAACACAACTCAAAAAACAACAATTAAGATGACACTCACAGACAAGATAAACACTCACAGAAAAGATAAATACATGTTAAGTTAGAGTAGTTATATATATACAAACTTTTCTTGGTCTACTGTATATTAGACTTTTTAAATTTTCACGCACATTTCAGCTTTTGTTGACATCATCTGGGGAAAGTTTTCTAATAGTAATTTGGTCCCAGCAATCACTGAAAACGCGCTCCTATACGTTGGTGCTGCGTGCTGAATTGCTGCACCACCACACCCAC